>CM033734.1:39628805-40228805 GCA_019671005.1 Hibiscus mutabilis | reverse complement strand
GCATTAAAATCATAACCATGCTTAAATCCCAAAGAATTATTAAATCAGACATGCTTAAATCCCAAAGCATTATATAAAAAGGTTCAACACATGAACTTTCACATATATTGGCATTAATAGTGACCCAGATAGGCTACCCTTTATCCAACATATCGGATACACAGATCTCTCATACCATGCCTAGTTAAACCACATGATATACCCAAACCTTGCCTAGTTAAACCGCAAGATTTGACACCCTCGCCTAGTTAAACCGCGAGATTCACACCCTTGCCTAGTTAAACTGCAAGAGTACCGACCTTGCCTAGTTAAACCGCAAGATCACCATCAAATTGGGTTGCCTAGTTAAACCGCATACCCAATGAGGTTCCCAATAGTCCGAGTGGCCTTGTTAAACCGCCATACCTCAAGGACTAATGGCCATGATCAATATTTTTCATATCTTATAGTGCACTTCAATCCTATGGCATGCCAACTATATTTGATTGTTTCTTACCTTGTCACATAGCCAATATGTCATTTACAAAACCATTTACCTACTGTTTTTCAATGCATTAAACCAAAACCGCTACATATGCAATCCATATTGCCCAAAGCAATACCCCATTCCCAACCAGAATGAATATCAATGCTTACTAGCATTTATATACATAAAATCCATTGCATATGTGTTCATAACCATGCATTAATAGTAGTAAGTTAAACCATGTTTAACACTAAAACATTAATTCAACATGCTCATATCTAAACCGATATTCAAAAGCAAAATAAGGGAAACTTACTTCCGAGCTTAGGTAAGTGTCTCACGCTTACCCTAAACTCCCAACAACCTTTACAAACCTTTGTAAAGCATTTAAAAACCAGTTTCCACTCACTACTATGCCTAAACAAGCTCTCGGTAAGCAACAAAACAACGTCAAGCTTCATCGCCCTAATTGTCCCCTATTTTAAACCCATAAAACCAGGGGATAAATGCATTAAAATGCATTCAAACTATTGTCTAATAGCAATCTCCCGCAACTCCCAAGTTGCCCACTCAACAACCATCCCAAACATATAGAAATCATCCCAAACACTTCCAAAACCTAACCCAGCCATAATATAAAAAATTCAATCCATAAGACTTCATTAATTAACAGCTAAAAACCCTTTCCCAACATCCTTTTACTTCCAGCAATGATAAAACTCAATTATCACCACAAAAACATAAATCTAACAACCTAACCAATTAGATATTTAAGAGTTCCGGGATTCCATTGATAAAAAACTTATCAACAACATAATACATCCAAAATATGTTTAAAATCAATCTTAAACACTGGAAAACAGATCTACTTCGAACCTTTCACTATTCCATCAATTTCACCCAATTAATTCAATTAAACATTGTAAAACATGAAAAATCAGTTTATAAATCATGAATTAAGGATCAAACACTTGGGAATATCAATAAAGAACCATTCAATAGAGGAGTTCACGGACCTTACCCCTATTGTGAGATTTCTCCTTTAATTAGCTTGTTTAAAACTAGGAAAACACAAGATTTCAATGAGATTTTGTAAAACAAAGTTAAAGAATCAATTATAAATCAATAATCTAAGTAAAAAGATCTCTCACCTCTGATTTTGATGAAAACTTGAGTGTTTGGCTGAGAGAGAAGTGAAGAGAAAGGTTGCGAGAAAAGTTACGTCTAATATCTTGAAAAAGATTAACTAACTTTTAGTATCAAAAATCCATTTAATTAACTTTTGAAATACATGTTAAAATAACTTTTGAAATACTTGGTAAAATAGCTCCTTAAGGATTCTAAGAATTTGATCCCTTTTCATTTTAGTCATCTTTTAAAACTAGTTTTCAAAATTTACATTTTGGTCACTAACAAAAATGTTACCCTTCCAAAACCCATTTTCCAAAATTTACTTCACCATAAACCTTAATATATTAAATAATGATTTTTGCATATTTTCCACAATTTTAACACCTTCAAAAACATTTAATTTGATCTAATCCCGAAACTGACTCAAATATCTAATTTCAGTCCACCGGACCTTCAGACCAGCCTTTAAAACATCCAAGCCCAAAACCGGGGCGTTACACTAATGATGATGATGCCCCTGGAAACTTCAATGAAAATCAATTGAGACATGTTGCATGCAGTATTGTCCACACACCGTACGAGCCTTCATCGCACACGCACGACATCGGCATGGTGGAAATGGACATGCCAGAGTTCCCTGATGTAGGTTTCGACAGTTCTTACTTTTCCATAAAAATTATAACTTGTGGCGCAGAATGCAGTTCGGAACAAATAATGAAGCAATAACTACAATTAAAAACTACAACATACGTAATGGTGTGCATTCCAAGGTAATGTACTCGGCATCAGAGAAATACGTATGTGAATGTAAACAGAAAGCGACACAAGGATGTAACTAAAAGGAATAGGTCCAAAAGAAGAAGAAAAAGATAACATCTGAGAGTTCATAGTCTACAACGACCCTCATACTTGTTGTGTCGTCAGTTACAGGCAGGATCATCTAAACTTGGATTCAAAATCATCATCGAGAGTGTCCAAACAATTGTCCAGGAAAGCCTTAAAATCATTGTTTTTTACGTTGAGGGTGCATGTTACGAAAGTCTACGAATACACTCCATCATACAAAAAGACTTAGAGGGAAAAAAATAAGGTAGTCATGATTTTGCATAGGGAATGGGACGCTTCTTATAATGAGCTCCCAGCTTGGATAAATAACATGGAGAAATACAACCGTAGAACGATCGCAGATCTGGAAAGCAAACCAGTAACAAGGGCAATCGCGTGGTTCCTGATGTCTTCCAATTCTAATGACTTTTCTGGACATTTCCCCATTGTATTAATGCGTACAAGAATTGCAAGCCTGTCATGCAGATCAATGGAAAATTCTTGTATGGAAGATACAAGAAAGTTTTACTGATAACCATTGTTCAAGATGGCAATCGCAAAACAATACCCATAGCGTTTGCACCCGTGCCCAGAGAAGATACTGAATCATGCAGGTTTTTCTTCAAGAAGCTACGCCATTACATTATAAAAAATGATCGAGTTTGCTTGATTTTAGATTGAGGAGGTAGGATAAAGTCAGGGATCAAACTTTGGGCAGTCGGTTTCAATCTCCAAACATTGAACACTGTTTCTACATATGCCACATTGCCTCAAACAACCATGGGCGGTTTAAGAAGGATAATGAATGTAGGCTCGTTATATGCATGGGTACGTATTAAGATTTGTTATATTTATCATAACTTTTCTTATATCTCATTGTACACTCTATCATTTCTTAGGGTACAAACTAGTTCAACAAAATTTGAACAAATGCTTGAAGGCTTGCGGCGGAGGAATTCTGAGGGCTACAAGTACGTTGCAAAAACTCCCAAGGAAAAATGGACCAATACATACGATGGCGATTTTAGATATGGCAACATGACAACAAACTTGTTGAGGCAATCAATTCTTCCTTGAAGGGGGTTCAAAATTTGCCAGTGACCGCCATCGTGAAAGTTACGTACTTTCATTTGGCTAAGCTTTTCGTAACCTTGGGGGAAAAAGTTATTGTTATGCAGCAAAAGGGTCGTACATTCCACCCGAAGATATGAGATGAAATTCAAAAAATCGTTGTTAAATCTAATGGGTTGCATTTGTTGCCAATGTCACTTAATGACAACTATTTTCGTGTCTCAGAGATACCACGACCTATGCATGGTTATGACCCAACATCATTCAAGGTGCATCTCGAACACAGGTTGTGCGATTGTGGGTACTTTCAAGCACTAAAGACTCTATGCGAGCATGTCATCATTGCATTCTCTGTTGCCAGGCTTGATTTCAAGGAATACATAGATCTTGTATACATGCTTCATTCAGTATTTAAGGTCTACGAAAAGGAATTCCCACCAATCGGCAACGAAACAGAATGGAATGCTGAACAAACAAGGCCCACAATTTTACCTGACCAAAGTTTGTGAAGGGAAAAAGCAGGACGTCCAAGAGCCACAAGAATTCAGAATGATATGGATGACATGAGCCACCGAGAGCCTACCGGAAACCTAGACTCTACGAAAAATGTAGACTTTCGGGTCACAGAATGCCAAATTGTCCATCTCTACCATAAATCTATTGTTTTATTTTTATACTAAGTACACATGTTTTAACATAAATCTTAGTATGAAACTTCACTTCGCTCTAACATTTTCACCACTGCATAATTTACCTAAAGGTTATAATATTGAAATTAAATAATTAAATTAAACTTCTACATTTTGTTTAAAATATTATACAACTTACTACTTAAAATATTTGTGCAATAAAATACAATTATAAAATTTTAGATACTTTTCAAATTTGACAAATTTAATTTTAAATAAAAGACTTTTTCAAAACTTTTATCATTTTTTTAAAAAATTAAACGTCAGTGACATAATTTATAACCCAAACTTTACAAAACCAAACTCCCCGTGCATACACGGCGAGTTCAATGCATTCAAAACATCGTTATGTTTAGCTATAGAATGACGTTACGTCAAATGGAACTCGTCGTTCCCCTACGACGAGTTCGGTTTAGGATTAGGTTAATCACTTGATTAAGATTTAAACCGTATAATTAAAAAAAATTGGAACTCGTCGTGTTCCTACGGTAAGTTTAAGTAAAAAATAATATTATTTTGTAACTCATCATGCATGTGCGGCGAGTTTACTATAATGGTGTTAGTCTTGGATATATAGGATTTTGGGTCCTAGTTTGATAAAAATAGGACCTAATGGTCCTACAAATGTCTTTAAGCCTATGATTTGTAGAAGGCGCTATCATTTTCCCATTAGGCGATTGGTAATAATTAAACAAGAGATTAGGAGATTGGCAATAATTAAAGCATGGTAATGCATATACATGCAGACGTTTAAAGTCAAATCAGAGGCACTAATGATCTGGATTGCATGTTTAGGTTATGCTTTAATTCAGGGCCATAAGTTCCATCCAATTCATGCTTCTTCTGAATCCCATTGGCTAAGGTTTACAAATCATTGAAACAGGAGGTCAAAATCGACGATTAAATAACATATCATTTGAATTTGAATTTAGCCATCACTTTTTTTTGAATAAAAGATAATTCATTTAACCATCAATAGCATCAGACAAAATAATTGACTCGATACAATCAGGATAATCAATGCCAAAATACAATGACACATTACAAGATAACACCCAGTGAGCCAAAGTATGTGCTAACGAGTTGGCAACCCGACTAACAAATTGGACCCTTAAAGTGACAAACTCTTGAAGTCGTTGTCTAATTTCTTGAAGATGTACTCCCACTGTTGAGATATATTTGAATTTGTTAGCCTATAGACCACACTCAACACATCGCCTTCAACTGTAGCATCATACCATCCATGAGAAATAGCTAACATGATCCCTTCTTGAAAAGCGACAACCTCTGTTGTCTCTACCGGGTGTGCACCATTCAAAATAAGAGCAAAACCCGCAAGAACAAAACCATCGTGATCGCGATCCACACCCCCTATCGCAGCCTTCCTCGACGAGGCAATGAATGCCCCATCTACGTTAATTTTCACTAATCCTTGTACGGGCTTACACCATCTAGGAGGAGGAGCTGCCATTGCTCTTAGAGCCATCGCACGGGCAAGACAGAATCATGTTGTAAAAGTGATGCGTTCATGACTACAACCTGGACTGATTGGATAACATTATCATGAACCTTTTTATTCCTTTGATTCCACACATTCCATAAAAGAACAATAAACGATGTGAACCCCTGCATATCCAAAGCTGAATCTACAGCAGAAAACCATTCACGAACCGTAGCTTGCTCCCCATTAACAATGCAAGAAGGGACCCCGCTTAATTCCAACACCTATTTGGTCATAACACAGTCCCGTAAAGCATGAACATAAGTTTCTTCAAACGCCTCACAAAGACAACACATCCATCTGCCAAACCTGCGCACAATGCTCGATTCCCTGTTGGCAAAGCTTCATGACATGCTCTCCAAGAAAAAAAATTTAATTCTAGGTAGAGTTTGTTGACATGCTAACCGCTTCCAGATACGATCAACATGAATAGGCTTGAAGACACTTCTCAATAACCATAAATAAGCAGATTTCGTACTGTACACACCTGATGAATGACCAGCCCAAATTAAAGGTTCGTCCCTTGTTGGTGCGATTGGACATTGTAGTATGCGTTCTGCATCAGTTGGGAGAAAACCCGATCGTACAAGATCATCATTCCACCGAGGCTCATTGGGAAACATAAAATCTCCACATCGTATTGGATTGACAACTCTATCTGTGTATAAACCCTCGAATTCAACAATTGCATTCCCTCCCCAAGCTGAATTATGCATACACAGATTACTATTAATTCCCACTCTCCTAAACAAGCCAGGTTTAATTTGTTCCATATCATGATAAATACTGTGCCAAGCAAAAGAGGGTCTATTGCCCATATGTGCATAAAAAATGTTACCACACGCAAAGTATTTGGCTGATAACACCTTGAAAACCAAAAAATCCTTGTTTTGTATGAAACGTCAAACCAATTTCCCTAATTGTGCAGTGTTAAATAACTTAAGGTCTCGAAAACCCAAACCTCCTTGACCTTTCGGTACACAAATCTTATTCCAAGCCAACAAAGGCCATCCACGTGCATTGGAATTTCCCGACCACCAATAAGCTCTCATTGCTAACACCATGTCATCAATTAAACCGATGCGATGTGGAGATTTTATGTGGAGATATACAGATGGAGTTGTCAACCAATAAGATCATCAATTAAACTTGTGCAGCCGATTTTAAAAAAACCTCACGTCCACCATATGATAGTAGATTTTTTGTCCAACCCTAATGCGCTTCATAAATTTGTCTCTGAAAGAACTAAATGCATCCAACTTGTTCCTCCCCACCACCAACGGCACCCCTAAATATATACCCAGATCATGTACTTCACGGACGCCAAGAATAGTCTGCAATTGCTCTCTGTGCAACAAGCTTGTGTTTGTGCTTAAATAAACATTAGACTTATCAAAATTAACCTTCAGTCCTGATGAAGCTTCATAAAGAGTCAAAATCTCTTTGAAGCGTTGCGCTTCTTGAACCGAATTTTTAATAAAAACCAGGCTATCATCTGTATACAAAGATGGTTAATCCGTGGCCCAGATCTACTTCCTTGAATCCCTTTCAATTGATTCGCGTGTTGTTCTCGATGCAGTCATTCTGAAAGAGCCTGAGTAACAAGAAGAAACAAATAGGGTGATAAAGGATCCCCTTGTCGCAAACCTCGTTTTGGTGTAAAAAATTCTGATGTTTCGCCATTAATTTTGATACAATAAGAGACCGTTGAGACGCAATTCATTAATAAATTAACCATACGAAGCTCGATCCCAATATGAATTAGAACATCACGCAAAAAAGACCACTCCACCCGATTATGCTTTTTCAATGTCAAGCTTGAGGGCAACATAAGTAAATGGTGGTATTAATGTAATCCGAGTATGAGACCCACCGAAAACTTAACGTTAAATCTATGGAGATGAAAGTGAAATCAAGTTACGAAATTTCAATGTTTTTGGAAACCCAATTTGTTAGTTGTTGAGTTATAGTTTGACTTGACGCATCGAATTCAAGAATTTATTATTCAAAAGTCACCAATTCACATCCAAATGTCTCCCTACACTCGACCATTGCCCTTATTATATGTTCATTATGCGGGATTATTAAACTTCCCTTCCTCACGCTCATCAAACCCCAAACGAAATGCCCAATTCAATGTTACCAAACACGTCATCTAATTATTGATGCAGTGATTCAATATTTAGATTTATATTTTATTAAATCTGCAATTAATATTTAATTTTGAATTAGAACCCTGAACGACCCTTAATCCTAAACAAAAATCCTTTGTCTCTTTTCAGCATCTCTTTCTATGCTCAACACTAAAAAATCAAATCCATGACCCTAAATTTTAGGTTTTAAACTTTAAACCCTAAAAATACATCATACCCAAAAATTCATAAACTCTAATCCTAAACTCTAACTTTAAACCTTAATCATAAACATTAAACTTAAATTTTCGGTGTGAGCGCATAAATATGGACACCCAAATTTTCAATGTGAGGGAATAGATATTAATATCTATAAATAATTATTGTATCAATTTTTATATAAATATATGATTATAATGTGATAAAATATATATACACGACATAAATACACCAATTAAAAGAATTCTTGCAAAATCAACTACCTCAAGAATGCTCCCTGTAGGCAAACCCCACTAAACTATAAAACTTGTGTTCTCTAAGTTGCCAAATTATTTATGTTTGAGATTTTTTTTAATGAAAAAAAGCAAGAACGTTGGTTATGATGTTTTCAGTGACAATGAGAGTTGGTTCATTTAAATGGGAACCCCAAATTTATAATTATTATTTTAATGGGGAAATAATTTGCGTATAAGTAAGTTGTGATTGATTGTTTAGAGGGAAAACGAGATTCTGTAGAACCAGAAACACGCAATTTCAATGGATCATTTGGCCAAAGTTTTCGCTCAAACTAAGCCATTTGTAGCTGCAATTCTTTTGCAGTTTGGGTTTGCGGGCATGGCTTTAATTACAAAGTTTGCTTTAAATCAGGGCATGAGCCAACATGTTTTGGTCGTCTACCGCCACGCTATTGCCACTCTCGTCATTGCTCCTTTCGCCATTGTTTTCGATAGGTTTCACATTTCTCTTCTTTATTTTTACGGATTACGGTTTAAGATATATTTTCGATCATGTTATACTCATCTTAACCGTTTGTTGCTTAAATCAATACCTTTGCAGGAAGATTATGCCAAAACTGACATTGTCTATCTTTATTAAGATATTGCTACTAGGCTTATTGGAGTAAGTACTGCGAGTTCTATTTTCGTAAAGTTTGTCTAGGTCTATCGGTGACTATGTGAATAAGCAACCGATATCGTAGGTAAAATCGAGAACCCTTTGAAAACAAAAGGATGTTATAGGGCATCGACTTTCATCTTCCAATGCCTAAGTTCCCATAGCAACCGATATCAACTTTCATCTACCATCTCAACGACTTACTTCACTTGTTACCGACGACGTCGATGAACTTATCATTTGATTTGTGTGATATAACATTGATTCACTTGATTTTCAGGCCAGTGCTTGATCAAAACTTATTCTACGGTGGAATGAAGTATACTTCAGCAACGTTCACATCTGCAATGTGCAATGTTCTTCCTGCATTTGCATTTATCTTCGCCTGGATCTTTAAGTAAACAAATTTACAGTATATAACTCTGTTATTTCAATTTTGACTTATTCACAGGTTCCTCCCGAGATCCAAGGTCCACTCGATTTTTTTATGGATTTAGATAAAAGTTTTAGGTGGAAAATTGGATTTAAGCAAAAGAAAAAGTTTTTTTTTTAAATGGATTGACTTGGACTTAAACGTTTAAGCTCTTCTCCCAGCATGGTTCATTTTTTATTATTTCATAATATATTTATTTTATTTTTATATGACGTAATTTATATTTTTATATATTAAATATATAACATCATTACGAGAAAATGTTAAAAAAACGTGTTAGGTGTTCTATCTATCTTTAAAATTTTAATGAGAGAAATATATATAACTATTAAATATCAATATTTAAAATTTTTTAAAAATAATGTCAACAAACAAGACCGAGTAATTTTTTTACATATCTTAAATCTAATCCTAATACTACCTAGAGGGGAGGGAAAAGGAGAATTCTAGGGGAAGGAAGGGGAGTGTTCCTAGTGGGTCTAGAACTCATAACCTAAGAAAATATAAGAGAACAAAGATGAACAGCTTGGCCAACCAGCCAAATGTGCGAGTAAATCTTTTAGAAAAGGTTGACTTAGAAGTATAAAATTTTGGTGGGGACAAAGATGAAAAAATTGTGTTTAAAAAGTTTGAATTAAGTTATTTAATTTAGGGATTAAAAAGTTGATCTAAGTGAAGGGTAAAAAACTTAAATTGAATGTCTATGGTTTGGGAAGGACCGAAAGGAAATTGTGTATTTAGCAAAGCGAGGACAAGGCCATTACTCTCCCCTAACTACACCTCAGTGGGTAGACTTAAATGCCTTCAATTCATTTTTAACCGTATGGTGTGACTACAAAACAAACTATTTGTTCATTAATCAAAGTTCTCTAACAACGCACACACGTACAAATAAGTTGTTTGAAATTCAGGGTGAATAATATTTTTATTTCCAATAAAATTACTTGATAAGTTCATTGATGCCTATAATTTTAAATTAAACACATGTATAAACAAAATTTGAGATGTATATTTTAAGTTGAACCAAGTTTAGATAAATTATAGATGACCTTGACATCATATGTAAACCTGATTTAAATTTGCCTATACGGATGAAGGATTTTAGATAAATGGGGGTGAACCTATAAAAATTTTAGGGGAGTCGAACTTATAAAATTGAGGGGATGAAAAATAGATTTTCAATAGAAAATACATAGAAATTTTCTAAACCATGTATGAATTTCAAATTTTTAGGGGGCGGCTGCCCCCTCCATCCCTTCTCTGTCCATTCCAGATTGAAAATATATGTAAATATGTTACAGGCTTGAGAAGGTTAACATGAGAAACAGTCGTAGCCAGGCAAAGCTAATAGGAACAGTTGTGACGGTAGGAGTAGCAATGTTGTTGACATTGATGAATGGACCCAAGTTGCGTTTGCCATGGACAAACCAGATCATCACCAAGTCTCTTCCACTGCCGGAACTCAACAACATCCTATAAGAGGTGCTCTCATGATCACCGTCGGCTGTTTCTGCTGGGCTAGTTTCATCGTTCTTCAAGTAAACTTCTCTCTTACAAACTCTTTTTTATTCCGGTCACTAATGTAACACATGTTATGCTGGTTTATTTGGACTGGTAAGGATATAATGTTTTGTTTTATAAGTATGTATTAATAGTTTATCGTTTTGATTTTGGAATAAACAAGTATCAACATGTTCTGGTTATTCATTACTTAAAAAAAAATACATTTTTCAACCCAATGAGGCAACAAAATGAAAAATTAAGTCTTAAATAATTTAAACTAATTTAATATTACTTTTTTATTTTTATAAATATATTTAAAATAAAGAAAACAATTATTAAATTAAGCTATTGAACTAAAGAAATAGTTTTAGAATTTATGCTCTAACACTAAAAATAAGTAAGTTTAGAGTTAAGGTTTAATGTTGGGGTTTAGGGTATTAGGTGTAGAGTGTTTTTTTGGAGTTTAGGATTAAAGATTTAGGATTTAGAATTTAGGATTAGGTTTTAGAATTTATTTTTTAGTTTTGTGCATAGAAAGGGGTACCGAAAATGGCAGAGGATTTTTGTTCAAATATGAATAAAATTTTTTTGTCCTTTTTTGTTGTCTCTATTTATGCACCAACACTAAAAAATTAGGTTTAGGGTCTAAGATTAGGGTTTAGGCCATTGGGTGTATGATGTATTTTGTTTAGAGTTTAAGATTTATGATTTAGAATTTAGGGTTAGAGCTTAGAATTTAAATTCTTTAGTGTTGGGGCATAGGGGCAGAGGATTTTTGTTCAAATATAAATATAAATCATCTGCCCTTTTTTGGTGCTCATAGTTATGCCCTAATAATAAAAATTAGATTTAGGGTTTAGGTGTAATGTTATGGTTTATGATTATGGTATTGAGTGTAAGGTATATCTTTTATAGTTTAGGATTTGTGATTACCTTCATAATACGACTTCATTCTGTAACGCCCCAGTTTTGGGCATAGATGTTAATTAGGTCAGATAGACGGTTCGAGGAACCAAATTAGAGGATTCGAGTTGATTTCGAGATTAATTTACAATAAATATTTTTAAAGAAGTTAAAAATATGGAAAAATATTTAAAATCTTTATTTATTATATAAAGATATATGGTGAAATCAATTTTGGAAAATGAGTTTTGGAAGTAAGACATTTTGTAGTAGTGACCAAAATGTAAAGTTTGTAAAATTTGTTTTTCTAGTGACTAAAATGTAAAGGGTCAAAACTTTGAATCTTTAAGGAACTATTTACCCAAAGACTAATATCAGACTTTCTCCCTTAAATTGGCTATTTTAAATGATTTTAAAATGCAATAAATATGCTTGGATAATTAATTGCATAATTAAAGTTTAAAACAAATTTGACGTAACTAACTTTTCTCCAAAAGATTTTCTCTCCAATTCTCTTCATCCGAACACTTTTCTTTCTTCAAAGTCTTCATGTAACATCTTATTTAATTAATCTTTTGATTTCAAGTGGTTTTATAATGATTTTCCTATCAAATCTTATTATTTTCTCATTGTTTTCTTGTGCAAATCCATCCAATTAAGGGGGAAAGTCACTAATTAGAGGTGATGTTCGTCCTTCTCCTCTAATAGAAGGTTCTTTACTAAAATTCTCAAGTTATTAGTCCTTTACATGTGTTTTCTAATGAGTTTTTATAGTTTACTGGAATTAATTAGTTAATTGAGGTTTAATTATGGAAATTGAGGAGATTTTGAATTTGATCTGATTTGTTGTGTTCTTGATTGTATTGGAACGTGATTTTGATGTTTTATAATGTTAATAATTGGGTTTTGACGATGGAATCCCGAAACTATATGAATCTCTAATTTTTTTAGGTTGTTAGTTATGAGTTTTTGAGGAGTTGTGGGTGTTTAATGATTGCTAAAGGCATAATGATGATGTTAATGTGTTTTGGATGGTAATTGATGTTATTTGATAGATGAGATCCATAGGTTGTGGCTGGGTAAAGTTCGTGAGTTGTTTGGTGATGTTTTCGGTTAGTATGGAAGGGTAATTGTTTGAGAAATTGATGAGGATTGTTGCAATTTGATGTTGATGGGTTGTGGATGCATTATGAGGAACTAAAACCTCTGTTTTGTGATGGTTAAAACAGGGGAGGTTGATCCTCAAAGCTTGTATCAATGTTTCAGAAGCTTTAGAGGTGTGGTTTTATAATGGCAAGCGAGGCTTTGCGTTGTCGGCAAGTGAGAATGTGTTTTCAGCTTTTCAAAGGTTTGAAAATTGTGTTTGAGGGTTAGATCAAGCTTGAAACACTGGTCTAAGCTCAAATGTAAGTAAATGATGATTTCTCTCTCGAACTCGGTTTGGCAATTGGTTTTTGTGCACTTGTTTTAATGGTTTAATTGCTCACTGTATATGCATTTTTTGAGCATAGCTTAATGCTGGAAACTGATTACATAATGATGATAATGCATTGGGAGGTAATGCATGTGTTGTTAATATTTTTGAACATTGGTTAATGCAAGGTTGATTGCATTGGATTAATGATTTTGATGATGCATATGAAAACAGTGAGTTAATGCTAATGAAATGAATTATATTGGAAAGTGATGGTATGAAAAGGTTTTGGAAATATCATCGGATATAGTTGGCTGGCCATAGGATTGATAGTGCACTATAAAAAGTATCTTTGGATGTTAAGGGTTTAGATCTGGAGTACCAAAAACTCCATTCGAGTAACCTAATGGTTGAGGGGTTTAAATTGTACCGAAGACTCTCGTTAGTGGGTTATACATCTAGCCGATAAGTGGTGTTGAGGGGTTTATGTGTACCGAAAACTCCACCACATGTATCACAACGGTGGAGGGGTTTATGTGTACCAAAAACTCCTGTTGGTGAACCTTGAGAAGCCGATAGATTGTATGTTAAGTGTTGAGAGAACACTTGTTGAATCTGTGTATCTGATGTTATGTTTTATAAAGTGGAATTTGGTTAATAATCACTTGTAAGCCAATATTATTAATGATTTATCATGAGATGGATTATGTTGTTTAATGTGGTTTAAACATGTTTTACTTTTTAAGCCTTGCATTGGTAGTTTGCATGGGAAAACTTAAATTGAAGGTAGCAAATGGGACTTTGCTGTTGAATCCATGATACATGTTGCATTTGGTTTAATATGTTGTTTAGGATATGTTAGAAGCATGGTTTGATAAGGCATGGTGTTGAAATGATGTTTGCAAGTGTTTTGGAAAGTGGTTTTCAAAAAGGATTATAAAATTGTTTTAAATGCATTGATGGTGTTTTGTTTTGGAGCACTCCTCACTAAGCCTATTGTGCTTACGCTCTCTTTTTCCATCAATGCAGAGAATTAGAGGTTGGAGGCAGCGAGCAAGAAAAATAACATCCAAGGACTTCTGTTTGTGAAAGTATGATTACGAAATAGACTTGTATTAATAAAGGCAATGTGGACGTTTGTTGTTTGGGGGGGTTGTTTGCTAGACTCCCTGCTTGTACAAGTTTTATATGTTGGTTTGGACTTGTAAGAGGCTTAATATGCTTGAAATATGGATGGTTTTATGTTTTGAATGTTGACTATGGAGCATACCTATAGACTTTGTGGATGATTGGGTTAAACTTGTTAGGATTGCTTAAAATGCTGATATGATGTTGTCAAGCATGCTTATGATGTTCTATGTTGTTTAGATATGTGTTAAAGGTGTTTGGATTGAGCTAAAGTGTCATATGTTGGACCTAGAGGTCATCACAGGCCCCTGCATACCGGTACGAGTACCAAAGGATCGATATACGGGGTCTGGGAAGGCTCAAGTCATCGAAAAATAACAAAAGGTATTGGTACGCCTACCACCGTATCAGTACGCCTTGAGGAAAATTATGTACTAGTGTTGGTACACGAGATAGCGTAACGATACGATCCCTTCAATTTTAATAATTCATATTGATACACGGGGTACCGTATCGGTACGCTCTTTAGCTACTAGAATTCTGAGTTTTAAGATAATAAAGGGGGGATCAGTACGAGGTCAAGGTCGTATCAATACGGGTGGGTGAACACACAGTATCGATACGGTTATACGTTTATCGGTATAGGTAGCCATTTTTTTAGTTAGACCGTATCAGTACGAGCTTGCTTGTATCGATAAGCTCTGTTGTTTTTGTGCGTATCAGTTTGTTGAAGGTTGGAAATCTTACAGTTTGGTCCCTGAATGTTATATATGCAATTGAATGAATTCAGATGATTGTTTTGAGCTGGATTTTAACATGTGAGCATGAAATTGGACTAATGAAGGTTTGGAAAACTTGTTTTTAACTAAGTCCTTGTAATTTATGGAAATTACATTTTAGTCTTTAATGTGCGCGTTTGAGCAATCAAATCCTGTTTCGAAATTTGATTTAATTATAACATTTCCAATGATGCATGTTCTCCATAGGAATTAATATTGATGCATTTAGACAAGTTAAACGAAAAAAATGGACCCGGTTTAGGATATTAGCTCGAGTTTGCTTCGGCAAACCTAATGTGAACTTTTTAGTTTGGTTTCGGCTAGGTTGGGCTAAGGGGGTTACACATTTAGTAGCCATTTATTGCACATGAAATGAGCTATCCATCCAGCAATTCAAAATCTTAACGGTTGAGGTCCCCGATTGATATAATTCGACACAAGCACTAAAGGTGAATGGTCTGATACACCTCTAGCGAGGTTCATTTGGTTGAGATTACTAAACCTATCCACCCAAGGTCTCATAACTAGAAAACAGTCCATGAAACGTTGCGGTTTTGGGCCTAGCGGTTTTAAGGCTAGTTAGACGATCCGATGGACCAGGTTAGAGATTTGAGTCAGATTCGGGAGCATATATTTTTCTGTAAGATAAAAATATGGAAAATATTTAAAAATCCTATTTTAATATATTAAAAATATTGGTGAAAGCAATTTTGGAAAATAAGCTTTGGAAAGGTGACATTTTGGCTACTGACCAAAATGCAATTTTTGAAAACTGTTTTAAAAGGTGACTGTTTTGTAAAGAGTCAAAACTTTGAATATTTAATGAGCTATTTTACCATTTGGTCTAATCTAATTTTTCTCTTAATTAGGATTATTTTTAAAAGGGTTTTAATTAAAGGAATTAATAAAGATTTAGTTAAAAAGTTAGTTATTTTTCCAAATCACAATTTGACGTAACTTTCTTTCTCTCATATTTTCTCTCAAAATACTCTCAGCCAAACACTATTTTTCCTATCATAGATTCAAGGTAATGATCTTGTTTCTTTATCCTTTGATTTCGTAAATGATTCTTTAACTTGTTTTCTCAAAAATCTTATTGGATCTCATTATTTTCAAGAGGAAAACATCCAATTAAGGGGAAACTCACTCATTGGAGGTAAGTTTTGTTCTTCTCCTCTAATGAAAGGTTCTTTACTAAAATTCCCAAGTTCTTGACTCTTTATATATGTTTTCTAATGGATTTTAATTGATTAATTATGAAATTTTGCTTAATTGAGGGTTAAGTGATGGAATCTTGTGATTTTCGAAGTGGATCTATTTTTCCAGCGTTAAAGATTGATTTCAATCTTATTTTGGATGTGTTATATTGTGGATAAGTTGCTTTTAACAATGGAATCTTGAAATTGGTTGAATCTCTAATTGTTAGGTTGTTAGTTAATGGGTTTTGGGTTGTTTTTGGATTTTAATCGCTGGAAGTTAAAGGATATTGTAAGAGGGGTTTTAGATGTTATTTGATGAAGTTTTATGTATTGAATCATTATATTATGACTGTGTTAAGATTGAGAAGTGTTTAAGTTGATTTTGGTAAATTTCGGATGAGTTTTGAGTGGGCATCTTGAGAGCTGCGGGATTTTGGTTTGAAACAGAGAGTTGGATGCAATTTAATGCATGTTTCATCTGGTTTTGTGTGGCTGGAGGAGGGGATAATCAAGGCGTAGCATCTTGAGGTGGTTTGTGGCTTGCCGGGAGCTTGTTTGGCGGTAGCAAGCAAGGCGAAGTGAAAGCGGTGAGTGGAAATGGTTTAAAAGTCTTTCAAAGGTTTGAAAGTGGTTTTAGAAGTTTAGGATAAGTTTGGAACACTTACATAAGCTTGAAAGTAAGTTTTCCCTCCTTACTCTTTAATATCGGTTCAGATATGAGCATATGTGATTCATGTTTTAGTCGTAAACATGGATGGTTTTTACTTACTGTGAATGCATGATTTTAAGTACATATGCAGTGTTTGAAAAGTATGCTAAATGCTAGGGAGCATTAGTTTTGATTCCGGTGAATATAATATTGCTATGGCAATGTGATTTGCATTTGTGGGGATTTTGTGTAAAGCATTGTAAAACAGAGAGTAAATGGTTTTGTAAATGATATATTGGCTATGTGACAAGGTGAGAAAACATTCGGATATAGTTGGCATACCATAGGATAAAGTGCACTGTAATATGTTAAAAATCGATTGTGGTTAAGAGTCCTTGAGGTATAGTGGTTGGCTATTCGGACTATGTTGTTATCACTTGGGTTGAATCGCTTCCCCTTGTTGATGTAAAGCTTATAGTCAGCAAGTTTGTAAAGTCATGCGGTCAGCATGGGGTAGTCTTGATGATGGTCGGTCATTTAGGGAGATCCGTGTATCCGATGTGTAAAGTTAACGATCGGTTAACTAAAGATTAGCAGTCAGCTAATCAAGGATAGTGGTCGACTATCCGAGGTCACTATAATTGCCAATATATGAGAATTCTATTGTTGAACCTATATTTAATGCTTTGGGATTTAAGCATGGTTTTGTATTTAATGCTTTGGGATTTAAGCATGTGGAATATATATTGTTTTGCATATGGTCGATATGCATGTCTTGAATTATAATCATTGGAACTTGCTTTGGTCGTAAGCATGGTTTGGAAACAAAGGTTGGTTGTCCAGGGGTTTAATGCATCATTGTTTTAAGAGCATCCTCACTAAGCAAGTGTGCTTACGCTCCCTTTTTCCTAATGATACAGAGCATTAAGGCTTGAGGTAGCAAAGGCAAAGTCGTAGTGATCCAAGAGGCAAAGCAATTTTGAGTATGAACTCGCTTTACATTTTCGGTTAATAAGGCAATGTGTTCGCCGTGGATTTTGGGATTTGTAATTCTATTTTCCCTTGTTTGATCATGTGTAATGTTGTGATTTTGAAGTTTGATTGATGTTGTTAAGCTTGTTGTGCATCGTTACCCATGGTCGATGTTATGAGGTTTCCTAGGTATGCATCTAGATGGTCTTGCTTGGATGACATGCTTGATGAGCTTAACATGTTGAATATGGTATTAAAGTGATGTTGGTATGATGATTGTGCTAGTAATCATTTATTTGAGCATTTTGGTATGTTGGTGGAGTGTTTTAGGGAGCATGCCTCTAGATTAAACCATATGGTAGCATAAGCTTGTTTTGTTCCTAAACCTTGGTCCAAGTGTTGATATATGTATTGTTGAATGTTTACATTCATGTATGCAAGTTGCTAGGATCTAAATGCATCTAGAATTGAGTGAAAAACCAGAGAAAAATGACATTACAAGCTTATACATACCGATACACAAGGGACTGTATCGGTACGGCTAGGCAGAATAGGGCATTCAGGACCAGTATGAGTATTTGGGAATCGGTACGGATAAGTAATTTAAGCTTTGTGTATCGGTACTGGATAAGGTGTATCGATACGAGAACTCATTCCTAGAAAGTTGCTTTTTGGGGAAAAACTTGTGTACCGGAACATCAAGGGCTCGTATCGATACGACATTAATATTGTGCAAGCTGACGTAGCATACCGATACGGTACATTGTGTACCGGTATGCGTGGTTGCTCTATATCGGTACAGCTGTGCTCGTATCAGTATGGGAGGCAGTTTTTACAGGTAATGTCATGGAAATCAGTTTTTGGTCTCTTGCGTTTTAGTCCCTAAGTATTGCAAATGTAATTGAACGCTCATGGATGATCATTTTCACCTGGTGCAAATATGTACATGTAAGGTTAATAAGTTGTATCTAGATAAGATAAAAGAAAAAAATAGACCAGCTTTTTGTAACCTTTCTCCGGTTTGCTTCGGCAAACCTAATGTGGCTCACTTGGTTCAGTCCGACATCTAGGCCGGGTCGAGGGGGTTACATTTATTGGTATCAGAGCCAGATTACAAAAGGTTAGGATGTTGTTGTATGATTGTATATCGTTGTTCGTTATGCATGGTGATTGTGGATATGTTCGGTATTTGATTTATATCAAGTTGGGGGTATGAATTGGGAACACATTGCCTATTATCGAGGTTTTAAAATGTTTTATAAGATGGTCTTAGATCTTTTGCCTTATGTTAGCCTGACTTTAATGTATTTTGATGCTTTTGATAACATGGCTCGACGTGAGACACGTTCAATAGTTGGTAATACTGGAGTTGGGCAGAATAATGTTGAGGAAGAGAATCCCCATAACGTTTTACCTCCTCCTCCTCCATTGGTTCTGCATTCTGATGTTGGGGCTGGTGGTGTACCCTAGGCTCATCAAGTGCCAGTGTTTGGTGATTTGACCCCGTTAGTTCAGGCGATAATAGGAGATTTTCAAGCAGCGGTGGCTGAAGTGCATGCATAGGCACCGACACCTACTGTGGTAGTTAATACAGGGTTACCCTTAGAGCGTCTTCGCAATTTGGGAGGTGTTAAGTTTAGGGGTTTGAGCCCCGAGGCAGCCGAAGGATGGTTGGAGAGTACGATTTGTATCCTGAATCAGATAGGCTGAGTGATGAGCGTAAGTTGGGTTGTACCTTGTCATTGTTGCATGGTGATGCTTATCATTGGTGGGTGACCACAATTGCTAGTGCTTCGGAGGCGAATGTAACTTAGGAGTTCTTTCGAAGATCTTTCAAGAAGAAGTATCTTGGCCCTCAGTATCTGGATGCGAGGAAACGCGAGTTTATGGCCTTGAAACAGGGTGGCATGTCGTGGCTGAATATGAGGTGAAATTTGTTTGTTTAAGCCAATATGCCTCGGAGTTGGTTCCGGATGATATTGAAAGGTGCAACAGGTTTCTCTATAGGTTGGTAAAGAATATCAAAACATACTTGTTGGCTGCGGACTACACAGATTTTGACGTGCTTGTGAACTGCGCTAAGGATATTAAGCAGTCTTTGAGGGTAATAAGACAAGGTTCGGGCATGAGCTCGAACAAGCGTGGGGCCAATTTTGGTAATTCTGGGAAGCAGAACATGAGATTTCATGCTAAGAGGCATAAGTTGGATCATAGGCGAGGTGGCGGTGTTGGCCATGGTAACCAAGGTCTTCATATTATATCTGAGTGTGAGCGTTGTGGTAGACGCCACACGGGTGAGTGTTAGGGAAATACCATGAGTTGCTGGATATGTAGATCTCATGGTCACATGAAGTGTAATTGTCCTCGTGCTGTGAGGGATGCACTGGTTCGGGCTGCTATACCTGCTAGGGGTTGTGGTCGTGGCAGAGGTAATTTTCAGAGGCGCGATGATGGTCAGAGAGTTGTGGCTCATCCTGTTGTAGTACAACCCGAGAATGGTGGACCAACGCAGATCTATGCTCATCGTGAGGGGCGCAACGACACTGATGTGATCGTAGATACTTTCACCTTGCAATCTTTGTCGTTATTTTCTTTTATTGATTCGGGGTCTACTCATTCATATATTTTAAGTGAGCATACATCGTTGCTGAATGTTCCTGTTGAGATGTTGGATGTTGACATCTTGGTAACTAGTTCTTTTAGGGAAACGATTACAACTAGAAGGTTGTATAGGCGTCCTTTGACGGTGCAAGGTCATGAATTTCCTACGGATTTGATGGAGTTGCTATTTCATGGTTTTGATGTTATCTTGGGTATGGATTGGTTAAATGAGCACAAGGCGGTGGTGGATTGCGAGTCCAAAAGGATTTCTCTGAGGTTGGCCGATGATTATGAAGTTGTGGTGGTTGGTGAGAATGTGAAATTCTTGTCCAATGTTGTGTCGGCTTCTTGAGCGGAGAGAATGATGTTTGATGGTGGCCAAGCTTATTTGGATATTGTTATGAATCCGAAAGCCAAGGGTGTTCGGGTGCAGGACGTTCTGGCTATATGTGATTATCCGAAAGTTTTTTCTGAAGAGTTATCGGGTTTACCTCCAGATAGGTAGGTGGAGTTTTGAATTGAGACATACGAGGGTACAACTCTGGTGTCTATTGCTCCTTATCGGATAGCACCGAAGGAGTTGAAAGAGTTAAAGTCTTAGATCCAATAGTCGTTAGATCATGGGTTCATTTGACCAAGTGTTTCCCCTAGGGGTGCTCCGATTTTTTTGTAAAGAAGAATAATGGATCGATGCGTATGTGCATTGATTATCGCCAGTTGAATAAGTTGACGATGAAGAATAAATATCCTTTGTTGCAGATTGATGACTTGTTTGATCAGTTTCGCGGGGCAGCGGTGTTTTCGAAGATTGATTTAAAGTTGGGGTATTACCAGTTGAAGCTAAAGGATGTGGATGTGCATAAGACAGCATTTCGTACAAGGTACGGGCATTATGAGTTTTTGGTGATGTCGTTTGGTTTGAAGAATACCCAGTAGCTTTCATGGACATGATGAACAGGGTGTTCCATGAGTACCTTGATCAGTTTGTGGTGGTTTTTATCGATGATATGCTCGTGTACTCTCGTATCGAGGAGGAGCATGATCAGCATTTGCAGATTGTACTGCAAGTATTGAAGGATAATCAGTTGTATGCTTAGTTGAGCAAGTGCGAGTTTTGGCTCAATGAGGCGATGTTTCTTGGACATGTGGTTTTCGCAGAGGGTATTCGTGTTGATCCATAGAAAATTGAGGCTATTCTCAATTGGAAACAACCTAAGACCGTATCGGAGATGCGTAGTTTTCTTGGGTTGCTGGTTATTATCGCCATTTTGTGGAGGGATTTTCTAGTATCGCAGCTCCGTTGACAAAGTTGCTGTAGAAGAGTGTTCTTTTCATATGGACATAGAAGCAACATCAGAGTTTTGAGAAGTTGAAGGAGGTTTTGACACATGCTCCTGTGTTGATTCAACTGGAATCTGGAAATGAGTCTATGGTTTATAGTGATGCATCGTATGTTGGCTTGGGTTGTGTGCTAATGCAGGATGGAAAGGTTGTGGCCTATGCGTCGAGGCAGTTGAAGGTTCATAAGCGCAATTATCCAACTCGTGATTTGGAGCTTGCAGTTGTGGTGTTTGCCTTGAAGATTTGGTGACACTACCTTTATGGTGAGAAGTGTGTGGTTTTAACGGATCATAAGAGTTTGAAATATTTAATGTCTCAAAAAGATTTGAACCTTAGGCAACGAAGGTGGTTGGAGTTGCTTAAGGATTACGACTTGACAATTGAGTATCATCCTAGAAAGGCTAATGTTGTGGCGGATGCGTTGAGTCGTAAGGTAGCGGTTGAGCTTAGGGCGATGTTTGCAAAATTGAGTGTGTCACGAGAAGGTGGGTTGTTGGCTGAATTGCAAGTTAAGCCTACATTGTCACAGTTGATTAAGGCTAAGAAACTGTTTGATGATTCGTTGGTTCCTCATGTTAATGACATAGAATATGGTAATCCGACAGATTTCCATTTTGATGATGATGTTGTTTTGTGTTTTACGGAGCAAATAGTGGTGCTGGAAGTTCCAGAGCTCAGGCACATTATTTTGGCGGAAGCACATTCTAATCCTTTTGCTATACATCCGGGTAGTAACAAGATGTATCGTGATTTGAAGGAAATGTACTACTGGGTTGGGTTGAAAAAGGATATGACTGAGTTTGTTTCCAAGTGTATGGTGTGTCAGCGGGTCAAGGCTGAACATCAATTTTCATCTAGGTTGTTGCAACCGCTGAGAATTTTGGAGTGGAAGTGGAAGAGAATCACCATGGATTTTGTGACAGGGTTGCCGATGACGCCGGTTAAAAAAGATTCCATTTGGGTGATTGTTGATCGGTTTACAAAGTGTGCGCTTTTTCTGCCAGTGCATATGACGTACACTTTGGACTAGCTAGTAGATTTGTATATAGTTGAGATTGTGCATTTGTACGGGGTACCTAAGTCTATTATTTCGGATAGGGATCTGAGGTCCACAGTAAGGTTTTGGAGATGTTTACATCAGGCTTTGGGTTCAAGGTTGAGTTTTAGTACCGCGTATCATCCTTAGACGGATGTGCAGTTTGAGCATGTTATCTAGGTCTTGGAGGATATGCTGAGGTGTTGTGTTATTGAGTTCTAAGGAACCTGGAAAAGCATTTACCATGGGTTGAATTTGCTTATAATAATAGCTATCAAGCGAGTATTCAAATGGAACCATATGAAACATTGTATAGTCGGATGTGTCGTACGCCCTTGTGTTGGGCCGAGGTAAGGGAAAAACATGTTTCCTTGCCACATGTGTTGAAAGACACAGATGAGAAAGTTAAGCTTGTGTGTGAATGCTTGAAGGCGGCTGCGGATCGGTAGAAATATTACGTGGATTTTAAGCTTAGGGAAATTGAATACGCGGTGGGCGGTCGTGTGTTTTTGAAAGTGTCAACGTGGAAGAAGGTGATGTAGTTCAGACGTAAGGGTAAGCTTAGTCTGAGGTTTATTGGACCATATGAGATCATGGAGCGTGTTGGTCCTGTGGCTTATCGTTGAGGTTGCCTCCCGAGCTTGATAAAATTCATGATGTGTTCTATGTATCTATGCTACGGAGGTATCGGTCAAATCCTTCGCACGTTATGCCAGTGGAGCATATTGAGTTGAGACCGAATTTATCCTTTTATGATGAGCCGGTGGAAATCCTTGATTCCAGCAGCAAGGTTCTACGAGGTAAGACAATAGATGTAACACCCTGATTTTGGGCCTAGCGAATTTGAGGTTTATTAGACGGTTCAATGGACCGGGTTAGAGATTTAAGTCGAATTCGGGACCGTATATTTTTTGGTAAGATAAAAATATGGGAAAATAGTTAAAAATCATCTTTTAATATATATTTATTTTTGGTGGAATTAATTTTAGAAAAGGGAATTTGGAAATATAACATTTTGGGTTAGTGACCAAAATGTGATTTTTTTAAAACTGTTTTAAAGTGACTAAAATTAAAAGGGTCAAATCCTTGGAATCCTTAAGGAGCTAATCTACTAAGTGTTTGCTGGTGGTTTCTCCCTTCAATTAAATCATTTTAAACATGTGTCTTAAAAGGGTGTTAAAGAGGATTGAATGTCTAAATTTAGTTATTAGCTTTTAAAAGAAATTCACGAAACTTTTTCCTGAACCTTTTCTCTCAACTTCTTTTCTTCCAAACACTCAGAATTTCATCAAAATCCAGAGGTGAGGGATTCTTTTCACTCAGATTATTGATTTTTACTTGATTCTTTAACTTTGTTTTGCAAAAACTCATTGGAATTTTATGTTTTCTTAGCTTTAAACAAGCCAATTGAGGGAGAAATCACATAACAGGGGAAAGGTCCATGATCCCCACTGTTAAATGGTTCTTTATTGATATTCCCAAGTATTTGATCCTTGATTTATAAGTTGTAATGTGATTTTAATGTTTTATCAATGTTTAATCGAGTTATTTTGGAAATATTGATAAAACATGGTAATTTCCGAAGTGGATCTAATTTCCAGTGTTTGAGATTGATTTAATATATGTTTTGGATTTTTTGATGTTGATAAGTTGTTTTTATCAATAGAATCCCGAAACTCTTGAATCTCTATTTGTTTAGGTTGCTAGTTTTGAGTTATTGTGGAGATAATCGAGTTTAATATTTGCTGGAGGTAAAAGGATATTAGGAAAAAAGGTTTTTGGATGTTATTAGATGTTGGTTGATGGGTTGAATTGTTGTTTTATGGCTGGGTTAAGTTTCGAAAACGTTTGATGATGACTTCGGTATGTTTCAGATGGTTTTCGAGTGGGCAACTTGGGAGTTGCGGGAGATTACTGTTAGGAAATGGTTTGAATGCATTTTAATGCATTTATCCTCTAGTTTTATGTGTTTAAAATAGGGGATAATCAAGGTGACAAAGCTTGACATTGTTTTGGTGGCTTGTTGGGAACTTGTATCGCGTTGGCAAGAAAGGCAAAGCGTATCGGTGAGTGGAAACTGGTTTTTAATGCTTTACAAAGGTTTGTAAAGGTTGATGGGAGTTTAGGGTAAGCGTGAGACACTTACCTAAGCTCGGAAGTAAGTTTCCCTTATTTTGCTCTTGAATATCGGCTTAGATATGAGCATGTTGATTGCATATTTTGGTGATAAACATGGTATGATTTTCTTACTGGAAATGCATGATTTTGAGTACATATGCAGGGTATTGAAAGTATATTAAATGCTATTGAGCATTGGTTTTCATTCTGGTTGGGAATGGTGTTATTACATTGGCAATGAGATTTGCATATGTGATGTTTGGTTTAATGCATTGTAAAACAATAAGTAAATGGTTGTAAAAGGTTTGTAAATGATATATTGGCTATGTAACAAGATGAGAAAATAATGGGATATAGTTGGCATGCCATAGGATTAAAAGTGCACTATAAAATATGAACAAAATCGATCATGGCCATGGGTCCTTGAGGTATGGCGGTTTAACAAGGCCACTCGGACTATTGGGACCTGATTTTTGGGGCATGCGATTTAACGAGGCAACCCAAATTGATGGTGATCTTGCGGTTTAACTAGGCAAGGGTGAAATCTCGCGGTTTAACTAGGCAAGGGTGAAATCTCGCGGTTTAACTAGGCAAGGGTGTCAAATCTTACGGTTTAACTAGGCAAGGTTTGGGATATCATGCAGTTTAACTAGACATGGTATGAGAGATCTGTGTATCTGATATGTGTATAGGATAGAGGTAGTCTATCCGGGTTACTATAAATGCCAATATATGTGAAAGTTCATGCGTTGAACCTTGTTTATAATACTTTGGGGATTTTAGCATGGTTTGTTTAAAATTGTTTGGGATTTAAGCATGGATTGTATATGATGTTATATAAAGGTTATTATGTTTTGATTCGGTTGGAATCATAGAA
This sequence comes from Hibiscus mutabilis, assembly GCA_019671005.1. Classification (NCBI taxonomy): domain Eukaryota; kingdom Viridiplantae; phylum Streptophyta; class Magnoliopsida; order Malvales; family Malvaceae; genus Hibiscus; species Hibiscus mutabilis. The sequence continues at coordinate 40,202,924 of CM033734.1, read as the reverse complement.
AATGCTTAGCCTGTAAGCATGTTTTGGGGAAAGTAAGAATGTGGTTTTCAAATGGTTTTTAATGCATCATCGTTTTATGAGCATCCTCACCAAGCATGTGTGCTTACGCTCTCTTTTTCCTAATGATGCAGAGCATTAAAGTTTGGGGCAGCAAAGGCAAGGTTTGCAAGGATCCAAGAGATAAACTACTTTTGAGTATGAACTCGGTTTATGTTTTCAGTTAATAAGGCAATGTGTTTGCCATGGTTCTTGGGATTTGAAAATCCGTTGCATTGTGGTATTTAGAATGATTCTATGCTGATTTTTGATGATGGTTAGATGTTGCTCAACTTGATGTTATTACTTGCCTATAGTTGTGGTTGAATGGATGTATAGGTATGCATCTAGAGTTCCCTTGTAGATTGCTATGTTGTGCTAGTTTGACCAGGTTTAATATGCTATGTTGAGTGTGTTGGCATGATGCTTATGCTGAGAATGGCCTAATTGTGCATTTTGGTATATTTGGCAAAGTGGCCTAAGAAGCATGCCTATAGAGTGGTCCTTTGGAAGTATGAGGTTGTTTTGTTTGCCTAACCTTGGTATAAATTATAGTTTATGTATGCTCAATTGTTGTTAAGTATGCAAGTTGCTAGGGGCCAATTGCATCTAGAATTGTGTGAAAAACTAGCTAATTTTGACAGTATAGGCCCAGGCATACCGATACGCGGGGGACCGTTCGGTACGGCTAGGCAAATAAGGCCATGGTGTTTCGGTACAAGTTGTGGCGTTTTGATACGCCTAATGGTTACTGGAATTTCACTTTTTAGGAATGAGGCCGTGTACCGAAACACCAAGGGACCGTATCGGTACGGTGTTTAAGGATTTTAAAACATATTTTATACTCGAAGTGGCATACCGGTACAGGTCTTGCCGTATCAAAATGAAAAGTTCACAACCGTATTAATACGAGACTCAGTGTATCGATACGGATACCGTTGTTTCTGTTAATGTCTTGGAAAGGCAATTATGGATTCTTTCATTTTAGTCCCTGAATCTTGTTTTGCCAATTATTTGAGCATGAATGTTCATTTGAAGCTAATTTTTGACATATAAGCATGAAATGTATTTAATTAAAGGTTGGTAACTTAAAATTTAGAAAAGTCCATATATATTGTTGAAATTATGTTTTGGTCCCTAATTCGTGTTTGTGGCCAATTGGATATCGTTACGATGCCCGATTGAGATGAGTGCTCACCTATGGACAGTATGATCATGTAGGAAAAAATTAATGCATCTAGACAAGATAAAAGAAAAAAAGGACGCGTTTTAGGTTTTATCTTCCCGGTTTACTTCGGTAAACCTAATGTAGCTTTGCTCGGTTCGGTCTTGCGACTAGGCCAGGTCGAGGGGGTTATATTTGTTGGTATCAGAGCTAGGTTTGCAAAAAGTTGGGATGCTATTGTTTGACTAGCTGATGTTGTTTGAACCGTGCGGTGATTGTGTATATGTTCAGTGATAGTTTAATATTCTGTTAAGGTATGTTTTGGGAACACATTGCCTATTACCGAGGATTTTAAATGCGTTTTAAAGTTGACTTGGATCCTTTGCCTGACGCTAGCCTAACTCTAATGTGTTTTGATGCTTTTGTTAGCATGGCTCAACGTGAGACACGATCAATGGCTAATACTGCCAGGGTTGGGCAAAATAATGAGACAGGAGAGAATCTCCCTCATATTTTACCTCCTCTTCCAGTGGTTCCTCCAGTTGAGTTGGGGCGGGTGAAGCACCCCAGGTTCACAAAGTACCTGTGTATGGTGATTTGACTCCGTTAGTTCAGGCAATAAAGGGAGCTTTTAAGGCAGCGATGGTTGGAGTGCAGGCATAGGCACCGACACCTGCTGTGGTGGCAAATCAAGGTTTACCCTTAGAGCGTTTGAGGAGTTTGGGAGGTGAGGAGTTTCAAGGTTTGAGCCCTAAGGTAGCCGAGGGTTGGCTGGAAAAGACGGTTCGCATCTTGAATCAGATGGGATGTAATGAGGAGCACAAGATGGGTTGCACTGTATCTATACTGCAAGGGGATGCATATCATTGGTGGGTGACCACAATTGCTTGCGTTCCTAAGGTAGACGTTACTTGGGAGTTCTTTCGGAGAGCTTTTAAGATGAAGTATCTTGGTACCTAGTATTTGGATATGAAAAAGTGCGAGTTTATGTCGCTATCTTAGGGAAGCATGTCTGTTGCTAATTACGAGGTGAATTTTTTCTGACTGAGCCAGTATGCTCAAGAGTTGGTTCCGAATGACCAACAGAGATGTAACAGGTTCTGTTATGGTCTTGTTAAGGACATCAAGACATATCTCCTGGCTACAGATTACACGAATTTCGATGTGTTTGTCAATCAGGCCAAAGATATCGAATAGTCATTTGGTGCACAAGTTCAGGATGCAAGTGTGAACTTGGATAAAAGAGTGGCTAACTTTAGCTATTGTGGGAGGCAGAATAGGAAGTTCAAGGACAAGAGACATAAGCCAGATCACAAGCGAGGTGGTAGAGTTGGCCAGGGTGCTCAAGGAGCTCGTGTTACACCAGAGTGTGAGGGGTGCGGTAGGCGCCACGCGGGTATGTACTGGGGTAATGTTGGAGCTTGCTGGATTTGTGGGTCAGCTGGTCACTTGAAGCGTGATTGTCCTCAGGCTGCGAGAGATGCACCAACACAGGTTGTTGCACCTGCTAGGGGCCGAGGCCGTGGCAGGGGTAATTTTCAGAGGCGTGAGGATGGTCTGAGGGGTATGGCTCATGTTGCAGCGGTGAGACCTGAAGGTGGTGGACCGACTCAGGTCTTTGCTCACCGTAAGGGTCATAATGACATGGATGTGATCGCAGAAACTTTTATTTTACAATCCTTGTCATTATTATCTTTGATTGATTCGGGGTCTACGCATTCATATATCTTGAGTGAACATACATCTATGCTGAATGTTCCTGTTGAGATCTTAGATGTTGGCATGTTAGTCACAAGTTCCTTTGGGGAGACGGCCACAACAAAAAGGTTGTACCGGCGTTGTCCTTTGGTGGTGCAAGGTCATGAGTTTGCCGCAAATCTTATGGAATTTCCATTCCATGGTTTTGATATCATTTTGGGTATGGATTGGTTGAGTGAGCACAGAGCAGTTGTGGATTGTGAATCCAAGAGGATTTTCTTTAGGTTGGCCGACGACTATGAAGTTGTGGTGGTGGTGAGAATGTTAAGTTTCTGTCTAATGTGGTTTTGGCTGTTAGAGCGGAAAATATGATGTTTGATGGCTGCCAAGCTTATTTGACTATTGTTATGAAGATGAAGCCAAGGATGTTCGAGTGCAGGACATTTGGACCGTTAGCGACTTTCCTGAGGTTTTTCCTAAGGAGTTGCCAGGTTTACCTCCGGTTAGGGAGGTGAAGTTTCGTATTGAGACATATAAGGGTACAACACCGGTGTCCATTGCTCCTTATAGGATGACACAAAAAGAATTGAAGGAGTTGAAGTCTCAGCTTCAGGAGTTGTTGGATCATGGGTTCATTCGACCAAGTGTTTCTCCGTAGGGTGCTCCTGTTCTCTTCGTGAAAAAGAAGGATGGTACGATGCTTATGTGCATTGATTATTGTCAGTTGAAAAAGTTGACGGTAAAGAACAGGTACTCGTTGCCGAGGATTGATGATTTGTTCGATCAATTTCGTGGAGCAGCGGTGTTTTCCAAGATAGATTTAAGATTGGGGTATTACCATTTGAAGGTTAAGGATGTGGATATGCATAAAATCGTGTTCCATACAAGGTATGGGCATCATGAGTTTCTGGTCATGCCTTTCAGTTTGACAAATGCCCCAACTGCGTTTATGGACATGATGAATATATTGTTCCATGAGTATCTTGATCAGTTCATGGTGGTGTTCATAGATGATATTCTCATGTACTCCCGTACCGAGGAAGAGCATGTTCGGCATTTGCGGATAGTGTTGCAAGTGTTGAAGGATAATCAGTTATACGCTAAGTTGAGCAGGTGCAAATTTTGGCTTAAGAAAATGACATTCCTTGGTCATGTGGTTTCTGCGGAGGGTATTCACATTGATCCACTGAAGATTGAGGCTATTCTCAATTGGAAGCCATCTACGTCTGTATCGGAGGTGCATAGTTTTCTTGGGTTGGCTGTTATTATCACCGTTTCATTGAGGGTTCTCAAGTATTATAGCACCGTTGACCAAGTTGTTACAAAAGAATGTTCCTTATGTTTGGATAGAGAAGCAACAACACAGTTTTGAGAAGTTGAAGGAAGTTCTGACACATGCTCATGTGTTGATTTAGCTTGAATCTGGGAAGGAGTTTATGGTTTATAGTGATGCGTCGTATGTTGGCTTGGGTTGTGTGCTGGTGCAGGATGGGAAGGTTGTAGCCTTTGCATCGAGGCAGTTGAAAGTTCATGAGCGCAATTATCCAACTCATGATTTAGAGGTTGCAACTGTGGTATTCGCTTTGAAAATTTGGTGACATTACCTTTATGGTGAGAAGTGTGTGATCTTTACGGATCACAAGATCTTGAAATATTTGATGTCTCAGAAAGATTTGAATCTTAGGCAACGTAGATGGTTGGAGTTGCTTAATGATTACGACTTGACAATTGAGTATCATCCTGGTAAAGCCAATGTAGTGGCGGATGCATTAAGTCATAAAGTTGCGGTTGAGCTTCAAGCTATGTTTGCAAGGTTGAATGTGACACATGAGGGCGGTTTGTTGGCTGAATTGCAAGTCAAGCCTACATTATCACAGTTGATTAAAGCTAAGCAATCGTACGATGATTCGTTGGTTGAGTATGTTAAAGACATAGCGGATGATAATCTGACGAAATTTTATTTTGATGATGATGGAGTTTTGTGTATCAAGGGTCGAATAATGGTGTCGAATGATCCAAAGTTGAGGCACACTATCTTGACGGAGGCACACTCTAGTCTTTTTGCTATGCATCCCAGTAGTGTTAAGATGTATCATGATTTGAAGGAGGCATACTACTGGGTTGGGTTGAAAAAGGATGTGGCTGAATTTGTTTCCAAGTGCATGGTATGTCAGCAGGTCAAGGCTGAACGTCAATTTCCATCCGAGTTGTTGCAACCGCTAAAAATTCTGGAGTGAAAATGGGAGATAATCACCATGGATTTTATAACATGTTTGCCGTTGACACCAGCTAAGAAAGATTCTGTTTGGGTGATTGTTGATCAGTTCACAAAGTGTGCACATTTCCTGCCAGTGCATACAACGTACACCTTGGTCAAGTTGGCAGATTTGTATATAGCTGAGATTGTGCGCTTTCATGGTGTACCTAAATCCATTGTTTTTGATAAGGATCCGAGGTTTACGACAAGGTTTTGGAGGAGTTTGCACCAGGCCTTAGGTTCGAGGTTGAGTTTTAGCACTACGTATCATCCTCAGATGGATGAGTAGTCTGAGCGGGTTATCCAAGTTTTGGAGGATATGCTGAGGTGTTGTATTATTGAGTTCCAAGGAACCTGGGAGAAGCATTTTCCTTTAGTTGAGTTTGCTTACAACAATAGTTATCAGGTGAGTATACAGATGGCACCTTATGAGGTGTTATATGGCAAGAGGTGTCGTACGCCCTTTTGTTCGGCTGGGGTGGGGGAAAAGCATGTTACTCTACCGGATGTGTTGAAAGACACAAATGAGAAGGTTAAGCTTGTATGCGACCGGTTGAAAGCGGCTACGGATCAGCAGAAATCTTACGCAGATTTGAAGCGTAAGGAAGTTGAACATGCGGTGGGCGATCGCGTATTCTTGAAAGTGTCACCATGAAAAAAGGTGATGAGATTGGGACATAAGGGTAATCTTAGTTTGGGTTCATTGGACTATACGAGGTTATTGAGCGTGTGGGTCCTGTGGCATACCGGTTGAGGTTGCCTCCCGAGTTGGAGAAAATTCATAATGTGTTCCATGTTTCGATATTAAGGAGATATCGATCAGATCCATCACATGTTATGCCAGTGGAGGATGTGGAGTTGAGGCTGTATCTATCCCTTGATGAGTAACCTGTAGAGATCCTCGATACTAGCAAGAAAGTCCTACGTGGTAGGATAATAGAGCTCATGAAGGTCTTATGGCGACACCGAGGTGTTGAGGAAGCTACTTGGGAAAGCAAGGCAGATATGAAGGAGCAATTTCCGCATCTGTTTCCTCCAGGTAATTTCGGGGACGAAATTTCTTAAGTGGTGGAGAGTTGTAACACCCCGGTTTTGGGCCTAGCGGATTTAAGGTTTATTAGACGGTTCGGTAGATCAGTTAAAGATTAGAGTCGGATTCAGGACCGTATAGTTTTCAGTAAGACAAAAATATGGAAAATAGTTAAAATCATCTTTTAATATATATTGATTTTTGGTGGAATCAATTTTAGAAAAGGGAATTTGGATATATGACATTTTGGGTTAGTGAACAAAATGCGATTTTTTGAAAATTGTTTTAAAGTGACTAAAATCAAAAGGGTCAAATCCTTAGAATCCATAAGGAGCTAATCTACCAAGTGTTTGTCGGTGGTTTCTCCCTTCAATTAAATCATTTTAAACATGTGTTTTAAAAGGGTGTTAAGGAGGATTAAATATCTAAAGTTAGTTATTAGCTTTTAAAAGAAATTCAGGTAACTATTTCCTAAACCTTTTCTCTCAACTTCTTTTCTTCCAAACACTCAGAATTTCATCAAAATCCAGAGGTTAGGGATTCTTTTCACTCAGATTATTAATTTTAACTTGATTCTTTAACTTTGTTTTGCAAAATCTCATTATGTTTTCTTAGCTTTAAATAAGCCAATTGAGGGAGAAGTCACATAACAGGAGTAAGGTCTGTGATTTCCTCTGTTAAATGGTTCTTTATTGATATTCCCAAGTATTTGATCCTTGATTTATAAGTTGTAATGTAATTTTAATGTTTTATCAATGTTTAATTGAGTTATTTTGGAAATATTGATGAAACATAGTAATTTCTGAAGTGGATCTAATTTCCAGTGTTTGAGATTGATTTAATATATGTTTTGGATGTGTTTTGATGTTGATAAGTTGTTTTTATCAATAGAATCCTGAAACTCTTGAATCTCTAATTGTTTAGGTTGCTAGTTTTGAGTTATTGTGGAGATAAGTGAGTTTAATCTTTGCTGGAGGTAAAAGGATGTTAGGAAAGGGTTTTTGGATGTTATTAGATGTTGGTTGATGGGTTGAATTGTTGTTTTATGGCTGGGTTAAGTTTCAGAAACGTTTGATGATGACTTCGGTATGTTTCGAATGGTTTTCGAGTGGGCAACTTAGGAGTTGCGGGAGATTGCTGTTAGGCAATGGTTTGAATGCATTTTAATGCATTTATCCTATGGTTTTATGTGTTAGGGGGTAATGAAGGAAACGAAGCTTGACGTTGTTTTGGTGGCTTGTCGGGAGCTTGTATTGCGTTGACAAGAAAGACAAAGCATATCGGTGAGTGGAAACTGGTTTTTAATGCTTTACAAAGGTTTGTAAATGTTGATGGGAGTTTAGGGAAAGCGTGAGACACTTACCATGGGTTTTGGTAAGTGTTGATTGCATGTTTTGTTGATTGCATGTTTTGGTGATAAACATGGTATGATTTTACAATGCATTAAACAAAACATCACATATGCAGTGAGATTTGCATATGTGATGTTTTGTTTAATGCATTGTAAAATAGTAAGTAAATGGTTTGTAAATGATATATTGGCTATGTGACAAGATGAGAAAACAATCGGATATAGTTGGCATGACATAGGATTAAAAGTGCACTATAAAATATGAACAAAATCGATCATGGCCATGGTCCTTGAGGTATGGCGGTTTAACAAGGCCACTCGGACTGTTGGTACCTCATTTGGGACATGCGACTAGGCAACCCAAATTGATGGTGATCTTGCGGTTTAACTAGGCAAGGGTGAAATCTCGCGGTTTAACTAGGCGAGGGTGTCAAATCTTGTAGTTTAACTAGGCAAGGTTTGGGATATCATGCGGTTTAACTAGGCATGGTATGAGAGATCCGTGTATCCAATATGTTTATAGGATAAAGGGAGTCTATCCGGGTCACTATAAATGCCAATATGTGAAATTTGATGTGTTGAACCTTGTTTATAATGCTTTGGGTATTTAAGCATGGTTTGTTTAAAATGCTTTGGGATTTAAGCATGGGTTGTATATGATGTTACATAAAGGTTATTATGTTTTGATTTGGTTGGAATCATGGAAAAATGCTTAAGTTGTAAGCATGTTTTGGGGAAAGCAAGCATGTGGTTTTCAAATGGTTTTTAATGCATCATTGTTTTATGAGCATCCCCACTAAGCATGTGTGCTTACGCTTTCTTTTTCCTAATGATGTAGAGCATTAAAGTTCGGGGCAGCAAAGGCAAGGTTTGCAAGGATCCAAGAGATAAACTACTTTTGAGTATGAACTCGGTTTATGTTTCCGGTTAATAAGGCAATGTGTTCGCCATGGTTCTTGGGAGTTGAAAATATGTTGCATTGTGGTTTTTAGAATGATTCTATGCTGGTTTTTGATGATGGTTATATGTTGCTCAGCTTTTATGTTATTACTTGCCTATAGTTGTGGTTGAATGGATGTATAGGAATGCATCTAGAGTTTCCTTGTGGATTGCTATGTTGTGCTAGCTTGACCAGGTTTAATATGCTATGTTAAGTGTGTTGGCATGATGCTTATGCTGAGAATGGCCTAATTGTGCATTTTGGTATTTTTGGCAAAGTGGTCTAAGAAGCATGGCTCTAGAGTGGTCCTTTGGAAGTATGAGGTTGTTTTGTTTGCCTAGCCTTAGTATAAATGATAGTTTATGTATGCTCAAATGTTGTTATGCGTGTATGCAAGTTGCTAGGGGACAATTGCATCTAGAATTGTTTGAAAAACCGGCTAATTTTGATATTACAGGCCCATGTGTACCGATACGTGGGGGACCGTATCGGTACGGCTAGGAAAATAAGGTCAGGGTGTTTTAGTACAGGTAGGGGAATTTCAGTACGCCTAATGGTTACTAGAATTTCACTTTTTGGGAATGAGGTTGCGTACCGAAACCCCAAGGGACCGTATCAGTACGGTGTTTAAGGATTTTAAAACGTATTTTATACTCGAAGTGGCGTACCAGTACGGGTCTTGCCATATTGAAACGATGAGTTAACAACCATATCGATACAGGACTCAGCGTATCGATACGGATACTGTTGTTTCTGTTAATGTCTTGGAAAGGCAGTTATGGTTTCTTTCGTTTTAGTCCCTGAATCTTGTTTTGCCAATTATTTGACCATGGGTGTTCGTTTGAAGCTGATTTTTGACATATAAACATGAAATGTATTTAATTAAAGGTTAGTAACTTAAAAATTAGAAAAGTCCACATATATTGCTGAAATTACATTTTGGTCCCTAATTTGTCTTTGTGGCCAATCGGATATCGTTACGATACCCGATTGAGATGAGTGCTCACCTGTGAATAGTATGATCATGTAAGAAAGAATTAATGCATCTAGACATGATAAAAGAAAAAAAATACACGTTTTAGGTTTTATCTTCCTGGTTTACTTCAGTAAACCTAATGTAGCTTGCTCGGTTCAGTCTTGCGACTAGGCCGGGTCAAGGGGGTAACAATAGAATTGGTTAAAGTCTTGTGGCGACACCGAGGTGTCGAGGAAACCACTTGGGAGAGTAAGGTGGATATGTTGGAGCAATTTCTGCATCTTTTTCCTTCAGGTAAACTTTGAGGACGAAATTTCTTAAGAGGGGGAGAGTTGTAACGCCCCGGTTTTGGGACTAGCAGTTTTAAGGCTAGTTAGACGATCCGATGGACCGAGTTAGAGATTCGTGTCAGATTCAGAAGCAGATATTTTTTTGAAAGATAAAAATATGGAAAATGTTTAAAAATCCTATTTCAATATATTAAAAATATTGTTGAAAGCAATTTTCGAAAATAAGCTTTGGAAGGGTGACATTTTGGCAGTGACCAAAATGTAATTTTTGAAAACTATTTTAAAAGGCGATTGTTTTTTGAAGAGTTAAAACTTTGAATCTTTAAGGATCTATTTTACCATTTGGTCTAATGTGATTTTTCTCTTATTTAGGATTATTTTTAAAAGGTTTTTAACTAAAGGAATTAATAAAGATTTAGTTAAAAAGGTAGTTATTTTTCCAAATCACAATTTGACGTAACTTTTTTTCTCTCATATTTCTGTCAAAATACTCTCAGCCAAACACTCTTTTTCCTATCAAAGATTCAAGGTAATAATCTTGTTTCTTTATCCTTTGATTTCCTAAATGATTCTTTAACTTGTTTTCTCAAAAATCTTATTGAATCCCATTATTTTCAAGAGGAAAACATCCAATTAAGGGGAAACTCACTTATTGGAGGTATGTTTCGTTCTTCTCCTCTAATGAAAGGTTATTTACTGAAATTCCCAAGTTCTTGACTCTTTATATATGTTTTCTAATGGATTTTAATTGATTAATTATGGAATTTTGCTCAATTGAGGGTTAAGTGATGGAATCTTGTGATTTTTGAAGTGGATTTGTTTTTCCAGTGTTAAGGATTGATTTCAATCTTATTTTGGATGTGTTATATTGTGGATAAGTTGCTTTTAACAATGGAATCCCAAAATTGGTTGAATCTCTAATTGTTAGGTTGTTAGTTAATGGTTTTGGGTTGTTTTTGGAGTTTAATCATTGCTGGAAGTTAAAGGATTTTGTAAAAGGGGTTTTAGATGTTATTTGATGTATTGAATTGTTATATTATGGCGGGTTAAGATTGAGAAGTGTTTAAGGTTGATTTTGGTAAATTTCGGATGAGTTTTGAGTGGGCATCTTGAGAGCTATGGGATTTTGGTTTGAAACAGAGAGTTGGATGCAATTTAATGCATGTTTCCTTTGTTTTGTGTGGCCAAAGCAAGGGATAATCAAGGCGTAGCATCTTGAGGTGGTTTGTGGCCTGTCGGGAGCTTGTTTTGCTATAACAAGCAAGGCGAAGTGAAAGCGATGAGTGGAAACGGTTTTAAAAGTCTTTCAAAAGTTTGAAAGTGGTTTTGGAAGTTTAGGATAAGTTTGAAACACTTACCTAAGCTTGGAAGTAAGTTTTCCCTCCTTGCTCTTTAATATCCGTTCGGATATAAGCATATGTGATTCATGTTTTAGTCGTAAACATGGTTGGGTTTTACTTACTGTGAATGCATGATTTTAAGTACATATGCAGTGTTTGAAAAGTACGCTAAATGCTGGGGAGCATTGTTTTGATTTTGGTCAGGAATATAAAATTGCTATGGCAATGTGATTTGCATATGTGGGGATTTTGTGTAAAGCATTGTAAAACAAAGAGTAAATGGTTTTGTAAATGATATATTGGCTATGTGACAAGGTGAGAAAACATCCGGATATAGTTGGCATGCCCTAGGATAAAGTGCACTATAATATATTAAAAATCGATCGTGGTTAAGAGTCCTTGAGTTATAGCGGTCGGCCATTCGGACTATGTTGTTATCACTTAGGTTGAGCGGTCGGTTCCCCTTGTTGATGTAAAGCTTGCGGTCGGCAAGGTTGTAAAGTCATGCGGTCGGCATGGGATAGTCTTGATGATGGCCGGTCATTAAGGGAGATATATGTATCCGATGTGTAAAGTTAACGGTCGTTTAACTAATGATTAGTGGTCGGCTAATCAAGGATAGTGGTCGACTATCCGAGGTCACTATAATTGCCAATATATGAGAATTCTATTGTTGAACCTATATTTAATGCTTTGGGATTTAAGCATGGTTTTGTATTTAATGCTTTTGGATTTAAGCATGGGGAATATATATTGTTTTGCATATGGTCGATATGCATGTCTTGAATTGGAATCATTGGAACTTGCTTTGGTCATAAGCATGGTTTGGAAACAAGTGTTGGTTTTTAAGGGTTTTAATGCATCATTGTTTTAAGAGCATCCTCACAAAGCAAGTGTGCTTACGCTCTCTTTTTCCTAATGATGCAGAGCATTAAGGCTTGGGGCAGCAAAGGCAAAGTCATAGTGATCCAAGAGGCAAAGCAATTTTGAGTATGAACTCGGTTTACGTTTCCAGTTAATAAGGCAATGCGTTCGCCACGAATTTTGGGATTTGTAATTCTGTTTTCCCTTGTTTTGAGCATGTGTAATGCTGTGATTTCGGAGTTTGATTGATGTTATTAAGATTGTTGTGCATTGTTACCCATGGTCGATGTTATGAGGTTGCCTAGGTATGCATCTAGATGGTCTTGCTTGGATGACATGCTTGATGAGCTTAACATGTTGAATATGGTATTAAAGTGATGTTGGTATGATGATTGTGCTGGTAATCATTTATTTGAGCAATTTGGTATGTTGGTGGAGTGTTTTAGGGAGCATGCCTCTAGATTAAACCATATGGTAGCATAAGCTTGTTTCGTACCTAAACCTTGGTGCAAGTGTTGATATATGTATTGTTGAATGTTTATATTCATGTATGTAAGTTGCTAGGATCTAAATGCATCTAGAATTGAGTGAAAAACCAGAAAAAAATGACATTATAGGCGTACCGATACGCAAGGGACTGTATCGGTACAGCTAGGCAAAACAGGGCATTCAAGATCGGTACGGGTATTTGGGTATCGGTACCGATAAGCAATTTAAACTTTGCGTATCGATACGGGATAAGGTGTATCGGTACGAGAACTCGTTACTGGAAAGTTGTTTTTTGGGGAAAAACCTGTGTACCGGAACATCAAGGGCTCGTACCGGTACGAAATTAATATTGTGCAAGCTGACGTGGAGTACCGATACGGTACATTGTGTACCGGTACGCGTGGTTGCTCCGTATCGGTACGACTATTCTTGTATCGGTACGAGAGGCAGGTTTTACAGGTAATGTCATGGAAATCAGTTTTTGGTTTCTTGCGTTTCAGTCCCTAAGTATTGCAAATGTAATTGAATGCTCATGGATGATTATTTTGACCTGAAATTTGAGATATGGACATGTAAATGGACTAGTTGAGGATTGGTAACTTTATTTTCAATTTTGATCATATAATATAAAGTATTTACGATTTAGTCCATAAAATAAGTATGATGCAATTGGTTGCCTGTTTATGATTTGTTTCTTCAAAAAATTCATCCGTTGCAAGTATGTACATGTAAGGTTAATAAGTTGCATCTAGACAAGATAAAAGAAAAAAATGGACCATTTTTTTGTAACCTTTCTCTGGTTTGCTTTGGCAAACCTAATGTGGCTCATTCGGTTCGGTCGAGCGTCTAGGCCGGGTCGAGGAGGTTACAGTCCAAACGTCTACAACAATTCTCAATACTGAACCAAGTAAATTTCTTCCTCTCCAAAGGAATGTTGACTAAACCATTCAATTCAATAAAATCAGAACATTTACTCATTCCCCTATAAACTATCGTATATCCCAGGCTACTAGAATTTCATTTTCATAAGCGTACCGACATGAGCCATTAAGTACTGGTACCACTAATCAAGTTTAAAAATTTTACTAATCAATCCATAAAATTTTATGGTATAATTATATGAGTTCTAAACTCTCAATTGAGCTAAAATTTAACATGTATGGATGATTTTGTAGAAATTTCATAAGTGTGCCACTAATTCACTAAAAGTCTTAACTTTTTAAAAATTATATTTTAATCCCTAAATATATGAAATTTTGCAAATTAGTCCTAAATGTTTATTATGCTGATAAATGACTCTTAACCTATTATAATGTAATATCACATTCATTTGATTGCTTAATGTTAGATTTGTGATGACTTCGAATTCTTTGATTTTCTATTTTTCGTTTCCGGTGATATCTCTGATTCGGTTTACTACTAGACCAGGTAGGGGGTGTTACGATTTATTCTTGATATACATATTATTTAAAGGGTTTAACATTTTTTATTTTGAATAGTAAAGGGTTTAACATTTTATGAGTCTATTGTGCTAATGTAATGATTTGCATATGTCACATATATAGTCTTTGAAATGTTATTTCCTTGGAGATATATCTTTAGAGTTGGCTTAACCTTAGGTCAAACGTTGAAATCACTTTTTTGTTTGTTTTTTTAACATAAATTTTGATAATATATATGTATCATCTACATCCCTTCTCACCCATAAATCAAGAGATATTAATTAATTAAACAAATTCGATTTCACGTTTTTTATATGTTGTATGTATTGCATCAACAATATATATATATATATATTGAGCAAAATTCAATTAGCTGAAATTACTTTTTTATATGTATTAGCTTTAAATTTTAAAATTCAATTCGTCCTAGTGATTTCTTAGCATTATAAGGATTTTGCATATCAATTAAATTTTTCTTTATACAAAGCTATAATGCATAAACAAATAGGAAAATATTACATGCTCTAGCGGTGAAAATTTTGTTTTCCACAAGTGCCTAATTTTTAGGGGTTAGAGGTGATAATTTAAGATTTGTGGTTTGAGTTTTGGTTAGATTTTAAAGTTTAGAAATAAAATTTGTAGTTTAAATTTATATTTTAAAGTTTAAAATTTAGGGTTTAAAAGATACACATAATAACTTTAATAGCCCGCTTGCGAAAAAAATTTCTCTTGATAATACATCAAATAATTACCCATAAATAAAGTTACATATTGTTAAACAAAAAATCACCAGTCGAATAAAAACAAGGGTAAAATACCTAAATCATCACTCAACTTTGCTCTTTGACCTATTTTGGTCACTGAACTTTCAAAACGCTCAATTCACTCATTGAACTTTACTTTTTGACCTATTTTGATCACTTTGAATTATTTTATTAATATTTTGGTATGACCTGACATATTTTATTATTATTAAATATAAGAATAATTTAAAATAAAAATAAATTATTGGGTAAATTACACAAACCATCACTAAACTTTGCTCTCTGACCTATTTTGGTCACTGAACTTTAAAAATGATGAATTTACTCACTGAACTTTATACATTGGCCTATTTTGATTACTCTAACATTAATCTATTAACTCCGTTATGAAATGTTATAAATAAATAATAAAATATTAATATTTCTCTCATTTTCCCATTTTCGCCGTTCAGAGGTTCTTTCAACCAAACATAATTGCTAAAAGCATTCCATTTATGTTACCTCAGTGACCCAAAACAGGGTTTGTTGAACTGACCTACCTATTTGTAGGTGGAAGACTATGAAAGACTCTTGAATATTTTACCATTGAATATGGTGGAAACACTTGAAAACCTAGAAACTCTAGGGATAGTAGGATGTTAAAGAAAAAAGTTGCGAAGATCAACACAACCAAACATATAAACTCCCTTCTTATACCCACACAAACAAATTTCACAAATTTTCAACATTCCCTAAATAAATAATGAAAATGAAGGATTAAAAGGGTAAAGACAATTACACTTTAAATTGGTCAATGATATAACCATCTTTAAGCACCTCGAGGAAGAAATGATAACAAAGAGGTCCACTCCACTGAGCGATTATGTAAGACACATATGATTGTTTTGACTTTAATGACCTTTCAATTGAATTTGGTTCTGTATTTGAGTTTGGTTGTTTTTCTTTTTCTTGGGGATTTTTTAGGTTAGGGTTTATGGGAAAGGTAGTGATGGAGGAAGACCTATCGATGTTTTTGTTGTACCCGATTCCTCAACTGATTTTGTTTCCAAGTGGTGGAGAAGTGGTTTCTTGGGTGACGGTGGTGGAAGCAAATAGTTAGAAAAAATTGACACACAATTTAGAGTGGTTCTTTCTAACCAAAGCCTATATCCACTACCTTAGCTTCCCCACTAAGGATTTCCAAGTTCACTAAGAATTTCTTTCTTTTTACAGGTTCAAGGGATAAGATTTACAACCGCTTGACCTATGCCCCAAGGCCAAGCAAAACCCTCTTACAAAGAGAAAAAACAAATAAGAAATCCTCTTTTAGGCAGATTGTTTGCACTCTAAATCACTCACCCAAATCCTAATACACTTGAGCAAATATTATAATTGAATCTCACAAGTGTAGTTTATGAAAGAATGAGAATTTTAAGCACTAAAACTCTTTTACAATCATAATAATGTTGGCAATTTAATCATTAGTTGTTGCTGGTGCTTTAAGGGTCCATTTTTCCGCCCAATTGAGTTTCTAGTCGTTGGAGACCGTTGGATTGGATTGGAGCTATTGGGGACACATATCCATGCTGAATTCCCACTTCTGGGCTCGTCGGTATCGGTACGGGGGTGTGCGTATTGGTACACTTCCTTATATAGAAAGAGCTGTTATACTCGCTTCAGCCTTCATGTATCGAAATGCCTTGGTGCGTCTCGGTATGGCATATTAATACGATGTATCGGTACACTTATATGGAAATAACCGTTGGGGGCTTTGAAAACATAGGGGATTAGTACGTATAAGAGAGTATCAATACGACCCCTTTCGTATCGGTACGCATAAGCCTGTACTAGTATGGGTTTTTAGTTATGGAAAACACTATAGCTAAAACCCTAAAGGGTATCGATACGTGTCGACTTTTGCTAACACTTGGCTATCAATTGAATTTTTAGTGTAAAAGTGCAAGAAAATAATGCCAAGGTGAGTCTTATACGTGCAAGTACACACGGTCAGCAAGTAATACAACAATAAGCTGAGTATCGAATCCACAATGATTGACCAAGAACTTATTTGCTTAATGTTTGCTTGTTTGAAAGAAAAATGAAGTGTTTGAATAAATTGGGTTTTTGATCGAAAGATAGCGAAAACAAAGTAGTGAAAAATGAAAACAGTCTGGCAACGAAAGTGTTCAAGTGAATTATGAGCGTTGGCAAGGGATGCCTGGATTTCACATTACTTATGTCAGCCTTTAATAATGTCCTACCTTGGATTTATTGCCGAGCAGATTAAAAGTAGTATTACCTTTGTCGATGACAATACCCTAAGTTAACTATAAATAAACCTCTATATGTCTATAATGAAGCTTTTCATTAATCAACTTAATTAAGTGTCAACCTTTACTCCTAAAGGGTAGACTCACTTCTGAAGCAAGTTCATCTACTTGAACATCTTTTGTCGAAGCTTTTTGCCTTAGTATCTGACAACTGATCGTTGCCCCTTAAGTCTGTTAAGATATTAAGGTGCAATAAGCATACTATGCCAACTATCGTATGGAAAAAGATTTGAGAAAATTTAGTACTAGCATATAGAAAATAATGCCAAGCCAATTTAAATTATTAAAAACCAAACATAAATTTTGCGTTCATCGCAAGCATCCCTCAACCAACTGTAAAAGCTTAGTTCATGGTTGGGGGTCCATCCACAAAATATTATCGTATCTCAACATCACCATTCAAATAAAATTAAAACTAAGAGAATAGGAACGAAAGAGATCCATCGATGTAGCATTTCGGTTGCTCTAGAGCTCTTTGTCTTAGCTGGTCAGACCACGTCGCCTCTCGGTTCACCACGGTGGAGCCTCCTCCAATTCGGTCCCCTCAAGTGATGACTTGAGCTTCTTTAACTAGGCTTGCGTGGAAACCCTAGGATAAGCTTCTTGAGTTTGAAATTTGAACACGCGAAGGGATAAGATGTAGTATTTTCTTATCCTGATTTGAATCCTAGGGCTAACGTGTACAGGGTACAACGACTATCTTGACCGATCAACGTGCATCAATCCTTTGCCAGCCGAGCTTTGGTATTGCCAGATCCATCCATGCCAACTAGTACTCGACAATTCTTTTTCTTCTTTTCCTGTGTTCTTTGCAGTGCCTCTCTGCCGTGCCTGCCTATCTATGTCCTGCATCAAAACCAGCAAAACAACCCTTCATCCTGGCAACAAAATAACTCCCAACTCCTTATGCAAATGCATGGATTTTAACAACTAAATGTGAACATATCTACTTAAAGACAAGCAAAAGCATTGTGAAATAAACGTAAAAATTGTACTTCTGAGGAGTTAACAATACGCATCTGGGGGCATCGATATGAGCCTTGTAAAAACATTGGTTTAGCTCGTTGAAAACGTGTTAAGACCTTCCAAAACCATTTGAAAAACATCACAAAATATTTTCAAGTTGTTGAACTTAAAATCATTTTTGAAATATTTTAAATTTAGTCATCAGTTTGGATTTGGTCGAGGGATTAGGGTTTTGGGGAGGCAATGGACCCATCATGATAATCATGGTTGCGAGAGAGAGATAGAGAGAAGGAAATGAGTTGCAAAAATTTGAGTATAACACAGCACAATGAGCTATGCTAGGGCGAATTTAAAAATGGATTACGAGAAGTTTTTACAGCCTTCAACCCAGAAGTAGGTTAGTTCAACAAACCTTGTTTTGGGTCATTGAGGTAATAGAATTGGAAAACTTTTAGCACTAATGTTTGATTGAAAGTAGCTCCAAACGATAGTGGTTTAAGAGTTCAAAGGCGGTTGTTGTTGTTAAGCTTTTAGGGGATGTTTTTATTTGTTTTTATAAAAAAGATGAAATGTAAAAATTAAAAAGGGTTTAAAAGAGTTTTAGGGAAAATGAGAGAAATATTAATATATTATTATTTATTTATGACACGTCATAACAATTTTAATAGATTAATGGTGGAGTGACCAATATAGGTCAATGTATAAAGTTTAGTGAGTAAATTGGTCGTTTTTAAAGTTCAGTGACCAAAATAAGTCAAAGAGCAAAGTTCAGTGATGTTTTGTGTAATTAACCCAATAATTTATTTTTATTTTAAATTATTTTTATATTTAATAATAATAGAATATGCTATATTATACCAAAATATTAATAAAATAATTCAGAGTGATCAATATAAGTCAAAAAGTAAAGTTCAATGAGTAAATTGACCGTTTTGAAAGTTCAGTGACCAAAATAAATTATAGAACAAAGTTGAGTGATGATTTAAATATTTTAGCCTAAAATCAATTATTGCCGGCGCTTGAGCGTTGAAAACAAAATAAAATAAAAACAAAATACGGAATGCCGACTCCGTTATCTTTCTTTTTTCCTCTGCCTGGTTGACCCGGTCCTCATTTTCAATAAAAAAAATACCAAACTTTTATCCAACCAGGAAAACATCTCAAAGGATAATCTCTGAATTTAGCAGACCCGCTTGAATTTTCTGCTAAATTTAGAGAAAAAAAATATAGTTAGGGTTAGGGTTAGGGTTTTCGTTAATGATGATGGTATCAAGAGGTTTATTCGGGTGGTCACCACCGCACATACAACCTTTGACACCAGTCTCGGAGCCGCCGGAATCGCCTTCCCCGTACTTGGATACAGAAGCGGAAGCTTCTGGTGATGCGGCAGAGGTGGAGGTGGAGGAAGAGATGGAGGAGGAGGAGGAAGAGATCGAACTGCCTCCTGCGGCGGTTCCGTTCTCAGGACTCTTTGCCGTTGCTGACAGGCTTGATTGGGTTCTCATGATCGTTGGATCGCTTGCTGCTGCCGCCCATGGGACTGCTCTTGTTGTTTACTTGCATTATTTTGCCAAGATCATTCAGGTTCTTGGACTTGGGTCGCGAGGACAGGGGCAAGAGAGATCGGATCAGCAGTTTGACAGGTTTAAAGAGGTTAGTGTTTTTATTTATTTATTTAGTAAGCTTTTTTTTTTACTTTTTTTTTCTGGGATTTTAAAGGTTCATGCTAATGTCTTAGCTAATATTTTGATAATTGAAGTGAGGTAGTAATAAATATTTGTATTTTATAATATTTTGTGAGTCCCCAAATTCTAGTGTTTTGGGAATGGCAAGGTACTCTACGTTTTGGCTTTTAGGCTTTTTTGGGGTTTGCAAATGGCAGAAGCAAGTTTTTTTTTTTTTTGTGGGGCGAGGATAGTATTTATGATTTCTGGATTATAGGCGAAAGTTGAGTATTACTTGTTTCTAATTTGGGTGGCAATACAATGAAGTGAGCTGCTTTCTTGGTCAAACCTTTTCTGCTTGGTTTATTAGTTTTGGAATGGTAATATTAGGATATCGATTTTGTGAACCAACTTGACACTTAACTGAGCACTGAGGTTGTTATTTTCACATCAAGCATGAGGAGCTGGTGGCTGACATTCAGCTTTGAAGAAGATTTGCTGGAAATATTGTTCTGTAAAAAATTATTATATTTTGTAAATCTTTGTTGTTTTCCATTAATGGTTATTGCGGCTCTCATATTTTGGGTGGATGGTGGTAAACTAATGTCTTAGGTTCATATTCTTCACCCTAGGTTGGGTGCAGAGTATTTCTTTCACATTCTAGATGGAAGACATTATTATAACAAAATGTTAGCAAATTATTCCAAAGTGAAGGATTTGATTTATTTTAGATTAGTTGAGAGACTTGTGCATTTTTGGGCATGTAAAAGGAAGGTATGAGGATAGGGTGGGCAGTGTACTACATAAAGAATGGAATTGTTAGTGTAATGAGTTAGTTAATTTCAAAGCAAACCACCGGATTTTGGTTGCAGTACAAGTTAGATGCTGCTTGTGCTTCAAGTTAATTCGCCACTCTTTTGCTTTCTCTAATGTAGATGTCCTTTTTTCCATGCATGTAAGCATGTAAGTATTTTTTTGCTTGTTTGTGACCAATATTTTGTTTTCAATTGTTACTATGAAGATTTAGAAACTCTTACTGCTGGGTTAACTCTGGATTGCCTTTATTCTTAGAGGTTTTAATTAGTAATAGAATGTGTAATTCACATGGCTGAAGCAAGATTGTGTTTCGAGGCTTGAGTTTCTGTGTAGTTATTGCATATATCACCAACTGGTTTATTCTTGTTCTGCAGCTTTCTTTAACTATTGTTTATATTGCTGCGGGTGTTTTTGTTGCCGGCTGGATTGGTAAGTTGGTTTATATCAAAATAAGTTATTGCTTCATTATGTTTCCTTCTGATTGATGAATTTTTCTGCCGATTTTTTGCTGACTTTTTCTGTGTAATAGAGGTTTTATGCTGGATTCTGACGGGAGAGCGACAGACTGCTGTTATTAGGTCAAGATATGTTCAAGTATTATTGGATCAAGATATGAGCTTTTTTGATACTTATGGGAATAACGGAGATATAGTGAGCCAAGTATTGAGTGATGTACTGCTCATACAGTCTGCTCTTAGTGAAAAAGTATGTTCAATTACATGTTTCCTCTCATGTAGATTCCCTCCTTTTGTAATTAGTAACTTATTCTTTGGTCGGATTTCGTTGCAGATATCTGCTCTAATCCAAATTTTGATGATACAGGTTGGGAATTACATTCATAACATGGCTACATTTTTCTGTGGTCTAATTATTGGTTTTGTGAACTGTTGGGAAATTGCGCTCATTACTCTAGCCACCGGTCCATTCATTGTTGCTGCCGGAGGTATATCCAACATATTTCTTCATAGTCTTGCTGAGAACATTCAAGATGCTTATGCTGAGGCGGCTAGTATTGCCGAACAGGTTTTTCTCTCTTTAATGTCTCCACCCTTTCAAACTGACTTATTTTTGTTTATATCAATTTCAAGTGAATGTAAATTGACTACTCGCTTAATGTTCTTTTGGAATGACTTGTCCAAATGGTCTATGTTGGTTTAACCATGCAGTTACCATTGACATTTAATATTAATGAGTTTGTTTCGTTTTTTTTTGAGGTAAATAAGGGTCTTGTTAAAACCCCCAAAACAAACCAACACCAAGGCTGAACCATAATGTTGGCTGTAGAGGGGGAAAAGAGTGCCCCAAATTTTGCATAATAAAAAATATAAGAGGGTGAAACTAATCAGATCGGGTCCAAAATACAATCGTTACCTTAAACTAAAACTGCTTTGACAAAGAAGCAGGGAAATAAAAACCTGAAAATCACCCGGAGATATTGAACTAACTAAAGCAGTACACATATCCATTACACAAACTGGACCAGAAAACTAGCTTGGAGCCGACACCAACACCCATGACCCCCCTCGTTGAATACCAACTAATCTACAGAATAATGAATTTGTTTGAACTGGCCGATAATATGAGATCACTTTTTAGGAGTTGAGTACGAAACTAACCCTTGCTAGTTATTTGTATTCGAACGAGAAATGATAGCGAAGTTACTTGATAATGTGAACTTAATGTAATATTTTATTGGGAGCTTTAGATGGTAATTTTTATTTGTCTGTTTGGCCAGACTGGAGTTGCGGGAAAATTTGCTCCTGGCTTTCCGGAAGTGTTGTGAAATTGAAATAATTTGAATGAACTAAATATGGCTTTTGTTGTGTCTAAAAGTAGTATATTTATATATGATCTTTTTTATTTTATTCTTTTATTTGGAGTTTCTATTGAACTTGTCAGTTAGCTTTTCAGTAAAGGTTCTTGTTGGAAGATCGAACTTTGTGCTTCGGCTTTTAACCTGCAAAAGCTAGGTGAAGCTTGACTGTATACATATTATTCCTTTCTGGGTTTAGTAGGTATTAAATTTGTTGAAATGGTGACACATGATTTAATTCTTGGTTGAAATTCAGTTTCTACATAGAATCAGCCTTCTGTAGGGGGGAAGCATGGCGTGGAGGTGATGCTAATATACATATAGTTGCTGTCTGCAGGCAGTTTCTTACATCAGGACCTTGTATGCATTTACCAATGAAACTTTGGCCAAATATTCTTATGCAACCTCATTACAAGCAACTCTGAGATATGGTATATTGATTAGTCTTGTGCAAGGACTTGGGCTTGGATTTACGTATGGGCTTGCAATATGTTCTTGTGCCTTACAACTTTGGGTTGGAAGATTCCTTATCACACATGACAGAGCTCATGGTGGTGAAATCATAGCAGCCCTTTTTTCTGTTATTTTAAGTGGCCTGTAAGTTTCGGTTTCTACCTTTTATCCTGCTTTGTTTAATCTCTAGTGTCTTTCTGATCCTTTTTCTGTTTTACAGTGGGCTGAATCAAGCAGCAACAAATTTCTATTCTTTTGACCAGGGACGAATTGCTGCTTATAGACTTTTTGAGATGATTAGCCGTTCGTCCTCTGGTTTGAACCAGGAGGGGAACATCCTTGCCTCCATTCAAGGAAATATTGAGTTTCGGAATGTGTATTTTAGTTATCTGTCTCGTCCTGAAATCCCTATTCTAAGTGGCTTTTACCTCACTGTACCTGCTAAAAAGGCTGTGGCACTTGTTGGCAGAAATGGCTCTGGGAAAAGCAGTATTATCCCACTCATGGAACGGTTTTATGATCCTACATTAGGTATGATGGCCATGTGCTTTTATTTATCACCCTGTTTTAGCTTGCAATTTAAGGTTTTGAATCATAGCTTTTTGGCTGGTCAACCTTCGTGATCGAAAATATATATTCTTTTATCATGCAGGGGAAGTTCTTCTAGATGGAGAGAATATTAAAAACCTAAAGCTGGAGTGGCTGAGAAGCCAAATAGGACTTGTTACTCAGGAACCTGCCTTACTTAGTTTGAGCATAAAAGATAATATTGCTTATGGGCGAGATGTTACACTTGATAAGATTGAAGAAGCTTCAAAAATAGCAGGCGCACATACATTTATTAGTTCACTTGAGAGAGGATATGAGACACAGGTGAAATGTGGAAAAATAAAATATATTGTTTTTCGATCTCATCATCTTTATTTCTCATTTGTAGCACATTTGGTTGAAACCATTTACTGTGAATTTCAGGTGGGGAGGGCTGGCTTAGCGTTAACGGAAGAACAGAAAATCAAACTTTCTATTGCTAGAGCGGTGCTTTTGAACCCAACAATCCTTCTTCTTGATGAAGTTACTTTTGGACTCGATTTTGAAGCTGAAAGAACTGTTCAGGAAGCTCTAGATCTCCTCATGTTGGGACGCTCAACTATAATAATAGCTCGACAGCTTTGTCTCGTAAGAAATGTTGATTATATAGCTGTGATGGAGGAGGGTCAGCTGGTTGAAATGGGTACACATGATGAGTTAATAACCCGTGATGGTTTGTATGCAGAGCTCCTCAGATGTGAAGAGGCCGCAAAACTTCCAAGGAGGTAGAGCTATAGATACTTTATTAATAAGAAGGCTGAAATACTATGTTTGGAATTTTAATTACTTGTTAGTGTTTTTTCTTTGTTTAGATTGAAAAAGAGTGCTTCTTTGTTTCTATATCATATTTATGGTGTATTATTTTCTTTTCTTTCAGGATACCAGTTAGGAACTACAAGGAAACGTCAACATTCCAAATTGAAAAGGATTCTCCATCAGTTCACAGCTTCCAAGAATCATCATCTCCAAAGTTTGTCAAGTCACCATCTCTCCAAAGAGTTCCTGGTGTATTTCGGCCCCAAGATGATGCTTTTAACTCGCAAGAATCACCTAAAGCTCATAGTCCACCGCCAGAGAAAATGCTGGAAAATGGCTTGCCTGTGGATGCCAGTGATAAGGATCCATCAATTAGGAGGCAGGATAGTTTTGAAAGGAGACTTCCAGAGTTGCCTAAACTCGATGTTCTGTCAGCTCTGCAGCAGAAAGCAAATGATTCGGACCCAGAATCTCCTGTATCACCCTTTCTGACATCTGATCCTAGAAACGAACGTTCGCATTCTCAGACTTCTAGTCGGCCTCACAGTCACTCTGATGATATATCAATGAAAGTTAATGAAGCAAAGGACATGCATCATGGGGAAACTCCTTCATTTTGGAGGTTGGCACAGCTTAGTTTTGCGGAGTGGCTCTATGCTGTGTTGGGAAGTATTGGTGCGGCAATCTTTGGCTCTTTCAATCCACTTCTTGCTTATGTTATTGCACTGATAGTAACAGCATATTATAGGCGTGAACATCATCACTTAAGAGATGAAGTAGATAGGTGGTGTTTGATAATTGCCTGCATGGGTATAGTGACTGTTGTTGCCAACTTCTTGCAACACTTCTACTTTGGCATTATGGGGGAGAAGATGACTGAACGGGTGCGCAGAATGATGTTCTCAGGTATCCGAGTCTTCAAATTTATCAAGTTTTCTTGAATGCTGAATTTCATTGATATTATTTAGCTTGTTTTTTCTGTCATATAACAGCAATGTTGAGGAACGAAGTTGGCTGGTTTGATAATGAAGAGAACAGTGCAGATAACTTGTCCATGCGATTGGCAAATGATGCTACATTTGTAAGGGCTGCTTTTAGCAATCGGCTTTCAATATTCATACAGGATTGTGCTGCTGTTATTGTTGCTATACTAATTGGAATGTTGCTACATTGGCGGGTGGCACTTGTGGCATTTGCTACCCTGCCAGTCCTAGCTGTCTCTGCTTTTGCTCAGGTTTGCATATCTTTTCATTGTTGTTTACTTCGTCATCAAAAATCATGGGAGCTTCTGGATATTTTTGCTTCTTAGTTTTCCCAATTCCATGTATCATCTTTTCTTCTTTTTCCGTTCTATACCTTTTGCCTTTTCATTTCTTATTGAATTTGGAGTGAAGATTTGTCCTTATCCTAATTTCTTAAGTAGTTGCCTACTTAAACATTGCAGAAATTATGGCTTGCCGGATTTTCAAAGGGAATCCAGGATATGCATAGGAAGGCATCATTGGTCCTTGAAGATGCGGTGAGAAACATTTACACTGTTGTAGCATTTTGTGCTGGTAGTAAGGTAATGGACCTCTACAGATTGCAGCTGAAGAAAATATTGAAACAGAGTTTCTTTCATGGAATGGCCATAGGGTTCGCATTTGGCTTTTCACAGTTTCTTCTTTTCTCCTGCAATGCTATTCTCCTTTGGTACACTGCACTCTCTGTTAAAAGGCGCTATATAGATCTGCCTACAGCTCTCAAGGAGTACATGGTTTTCTCTTTTGCAACTTTTGCACTGGTGGAGCCATTTGGATTGGCACCATACATACTTAAAAGGCGGAAATCTCTTATTTCAGTGTTTGAAATTATTGACAGAGTCCCTAAAATTGAGCCAGATGATAACTCAGCATTGAAGCCACCTAATGTCTATGGAAGCATTGAGTTGAAAAATGTTGATTTCTGCTATCCTACTCGTCCAGAAATGTTGGTATTGAGCAATTTCAGTCTTAAAGTTAATGGGGGACAAACTGTAGCTGTTGTTGGGGTTTCAAGATCTGGGAAGAGTACCATAATATCTCTGATAGAGAGGTTCTATGATCCGGTTGCAGGTCGGATTCTACTTGATGGGCGGGATTTGAAGCTCTACAATTTAAGGTGGTTGAGGAACCACTTAGGTCTTGTTCAACAGGAACCGGTTATTTTCTCGACTACCATCAGGGAGAACATTATATATGCAAGGCACAATGCTAGCGAAGCCGAGATGAAAGAGGCTGCAAGAATAGCTAATGCTCACCATTTTATCAGCAGTTTGCCTCATGGTTACGATACACATGTGGGTATGAGGGGTGTGGATTTGACCCCGGGACAGAAACAAAGAATTGCTATTGCTCGAGTAGTGCTGAAGAATGCCCCCATCTTGTTATTGGATGAAGCTAGCTCATCCATCGAATCTGAATCTAGTCGAGTGGTGCAGGAGGCACTTGACACACTGATAATGGGGAACAAAACAACCATCTTGATAGCCCATAGAGCTGCAATGATGAGGCATGTTGACAACATTGTAGTACTTAACGGTGGTCGAATTGTTGAGGAAGGGGCACATGATTCTTTGGTATCGAAAAATGGTTTGTATGTTCGTTTAATGCAACCTCATTTCGGGAAAGGTTTGCGTCAGCACCGGCTGGTTTAGGTTGACTCTGCAATTGATTGTAACTTACATCGGTTCTGTAGATTACTCATTTTCACTCATTTGAAATGCTGGAACTACCCCCAACCTGCGGGCTTCACTTTATCTCTCGGTTAAAGTAATCTAGAATCTGAGAGGAAAAATGGGGATGATACAGCTGGCAAAGATGTTTTCTATGAGTGGGTAAATGAACAGCACGTTCGAACAGTTGAGCATTATAACAATGTTTGCTTCAGTGGGTTGGTACTGTATTTATGTTGTTTAAAGGTAGGGTCCGGCTCACTTCCCTTCTCAGTTTGTTATTTATACATGGTTAATCACTCATTCATGAGTATGACGTACAAACTTAGGGGTTTCGGAATTCGGGTAGCTGTTGAGGTATAGGTCCATATTCTTTACGGGGGAAAGCAGGCATTAGATTCAAGGCTGTGTTTTGCCTCCATGGTACAGTACTTTTGTTTATAGATCTGAAAAACTGGTGGATAATTTTAACCCCATTTAGGTATGTTTCCCCCCTCATTTCTATGAACTTTCCGGTTATCCCATCAAGTCTGTGCTTGGATGATTGATGTATGTAATTTACCTGTAAAATTTTCCATTTGTGATTACTTCCCAAGAAAACTTAGAAGATGAAAATGCTGTAACCTCTGTAAATAAATGCTCGTTTAAACCTCTTCTATATTTCACACTTTGCGAAAGCCTTTCATGTTCAGCAATAAGTCCCGTAATCTGTGCATGTTGGGTCGTTTTATATTTCGTGTTATTGGTATTGAGTCGAAAAATAATCAGGTGCAAGAAATAGTAGACATTGGGAATTTTTACAGGAAGCCTCAGTCATGAAGAAATGATTAAGGTTGATGCTCCACTAAAACAAAAGCCAATGGCGTGTCAAATACAATGAAAAGAGTAGGGTTCTAAAAGGCTTGAGGATTGGGATCTTTATTGTATGGGTAGGGGTGTTCGTTAATCATACCATCTAACATAAACGGTTAGTTAACCGTTATAACGGTTATTAAAATACAACCTAACTATTAATGTTAACCATTAAATTTTTAAACGGTTAGCTATTATAGCGATTATCCGCTATTTAACGGTTCTGTTACAGGTTAACCTGTAAGCTATTACTCCTACAATTTTTTTCTACATGTTCACTAATTCTTTTGAGAATAATGAGATTATTTCTCGCAAAAAATATTACATTAAAATTTTTAGAAAAAATATTTAAATAAAGAAATTCTAACCACAAATTTTATTTTATGTCTCAATAATTTTATAACGGTTAACCATTAACCATTACTTTTAGCGGTTGGTTAATCAAAACTGTTTAACTCTAATGGTAAGTTAATTAACTGGTAAATTTTAACGGTTATACCAGTTAACAATTACGGTTTATTTTGCACACCTCTACCTTACAGCTCGACTGAGTTGGCTTGTAACGATCCGAATCTTGGGCTTTGTAAAATTGGGCCTTGCATTGGAAAGCCCAAAACAAGGATATTTGAATTGGGCTTTGTGATAATTAAAAAGAAAAAAAGAAGAGGTTTTAAATTAAAAGGTGGCTGATTTGATAGGGAAAAAAATAAATGAGATATTTTGGGGAGAGAGAAAAAGAAGAGAAAGGGAGAAAAAGTAAGGAATGAGGATTTGAACCTCGATCTACGACCATCACCTTCAGCTCGACGAGAGGAGTCATCCCGTGGTCACCCCATCGCCACTCGCCGTGGTGGTGCTCGAAAAAATTTAGAGTCACCGAGAAACAAGCTTTCGGTGCTCAAAACCGAAAACCGTTTCCACCAACAAGTTCAGAAGGTGCCAAAACTTCAGGCTGGAGGTAGCCGGAGAGCCACCCACGCCCAGCCACGCGCCACCACTGTGGGTGGGCGTGCGTCTAGCCAGGCGGGTGCACCATGCTGCGGTGCACCGCGCCACACTGAAGCATGCTTACCCGAGTGCACGTGAGCTCGTCCATATTGGATCACGCCTCGCAGGTGCACCATCTTCCCTATGCACTCGCCCACACAAGATCAGGCATTTTGGGTGCACCCAACTGCTGTGCGCCTGCGCCACACCGGATCACCAAGGGTTGACCAGACCGTTGACCAGCGTTGATTGACCGTTGACTTTTTTTCGGGGACCCTACCCAGGGGTTTCTCGACATTCCGGGTCCAATAGCGCAGTCTGTTTTGCCAAATTTGAACCCGGTAAGCTATTTTTATGTGTTTGACCTTGTGTTTTGAATAGGGGATGTAAGAATTAATGTATGTTCATATTTGTTGATATACGAGGATTGATCAGGTTTGGATATCAGATCGAGTAAATTTCTCGGGAAGCTTGATTGAGGATTTTAGCTATCTCGGCTTAAGGTCAGTACACCTCGAACTTCGATATGCTTCATGAGCATCATAAGTGTAATTGCCTTGCATGATAGTGGTTGCAAATTAGGAGATGGGTATTAAGCATGTGTTGATACTGTTAGATTGAGGGTTGATGATTATTAGGAGGCTTAATGAGCCTGAGAATGTTCGAGGCGGTTATGAGCCTTAGATAATGTATATGATTGTCTGAATATTAGTATGGTCATCTGACTGTGTGATTGGTGGACTGATTGATATATGACGATGCTTTGCGTGTTAGTCGAATAAATTCATATATTCGATTGAAGATTGGTTATAGAAAATAATGATAAATATTCGATTCATTGGATAAAAAGTCAGTAAAGGGTAATAATTAATTAAGTACGCTAGCAACATACTTAAGTAACTTTCATAAGCTTTAGGGGATCGAATAAGCGTACTCGGGTATCGTTATCCGCATAACTGAATAATCAGGGATGCCAGTTAGTGATGGAAGTGAATAAGAAATATTAATAATTTGATTTACGCTTTAGTAATAAAGAGAGGCGGGTTGTGAGGGGAGTACCGGTATGCCTCCCCGTGTATCGGTACCCCTTGCATGTTAAGGATTCCAGTAGCGTTTTTGAGTACCGGTACGCAAGGGATGTACCAGTACCCACTGTTACTTTGTCTGGGAGAGGCTTAGCATATCGGTACGCATGTGTGAGAGTACTGGTACGGGGTGATCCTAGTACCGATGATAAGTACCAGTACGGTACGTAGCATATCGGTACAACTTAGGGTCTAATTCTTTCGAACCCAATTGGAGTATCGATACTCATGTGAGAGTACCGATACCTAGAGTGGAGTACTGATACTCACCTTGGAGTATCGATACTCGCTGGGCAGTCTGCCCAAGAAATTTGAGTTTACATTCGGGGGTTCTATAATTCGAGGTAAAGGACCCTGTGGTCTTTTAAGGTGTAAAATGAATACTAAAGCTGAGAAACTGAGATTTTAACCCCGTATGAGAATTAAATGGCTAATGACTTGGTAATATTGGGTAAACCGTGTGAGGTAGTAACCCATAGGGATCCTAGGTGGATGAATCGAGGCTGTGTGGTAGTAAGGGTAGTAGAGCTGTATGCGGTAAGACCCTTGTGTTGAGATCGAGTGTTGTGTGGTTACTAGGGTCCTTACTGTGTACTGATGGGAACTTAGATAGTCGAGTCATCCCTTGTTGGGATTTGGATACCCTTAAGTGTGTTGCAACACCTTGAAGATTCCTGAATGTTGGATCCCGATACTATGTGGACGCGAGCCTCATTCGAAGATGCTTGATGAGATCTTGAGTATGGATGTAGGATCCCGATGCTATGTGGATGTGAGTCTTATCCCCTTGATTATAAGATCCCGATGCTATGTGGACGCGGGCCTTACTCGTAGTATAGGATCCCAATACTATGTAGACGCCAGCCTTACTCGTAGTGTAGGATCCCGATGCTTTGTGGACGCGAGCCTCACTTAGAGTGTAGGATCCCGATGCTTTGTGGATGCGGGCCTCACTCGGAGTGTACGATCCCGATGCTTTGTGGATGCAGGCGTCACTCCAGATTTTATGGTTATGTCTTTGTGAGTTTCGCTCAGATAATCTGGTGGGATCCCGAGTATGTTTAGGCTTCGTGGGCCATTTAAAATGTTTTTCTATGTTGAGAGCATGTGTTTAGGGGACTAGCAGTAGCGCCACATGTTTATTTATCTATTCTTATTGCTCGTACTAGCTTGCATGCTTATGTTTATGATTAGCATGAAGTATAGTAGAGTAGATGTGTACCACTGAGCTTTGTAAGCTCAGCGCTCGGAATTGCTGTTTCCGTGCGTAGGTTGATCGCGGGTTTGAGGAGCACTATTAGTATGAGATTCCAGCAAGCAGCGTCGTTAGAGTATGATACTTGTGTTTAGTGGGCTAAGTATTCATAGAACCTTACGTGTATAAGTCTGTAATTCTTATTCTGAATTTGTATTAATCAAGTCGATTGTTTAAATATTTTATTTAAATGAAGCTCCTTTGTAACGTTTTAATCGTTTAAATATTTATTTTGAATTGTGGGCTTTAAGTGTTTTTGGGAAGCATATTTATTTGGGCTAAACCAAGTTAAAAAATTTTATGCATTTGGGTTGGGCTTGAGGCCCAATGTGACATCCGGGTCGGGGGTGTTACATTTAGTGGTATCAGAGCTTAGGTTTAGCCGATTCTAGGAAACCTCAGGGTGGTATAGGTGTTTTGGTAAGGTTTCTAGTGAATACATGCCCTTAAATTCAGATCATACTCCTTAAAGACTGGAATTTTGGTGGTGCTTCCAATGTTACGATGATTAAATGGTTGAGATCATGGACGAGAGGGCCGAGCTAAGTATTGAGTCGCTCATGGGGGCAATACCGTGGGTGAAGTTTTCTTGGGTTGTTGAGGTACAAGTTGGTTGAATGATACCAGAGTCGATGATGTGTCCTCCTCCCGCCACTTGAATAGAGCCCTCATTGCGTGTTGAATTCATTCCAAAGCCTTCGGAATACGTTATGAGAGTTGTGGCAATAAATATTCATCATTATGCGAGAATAAGGTTGTGATACGGGTTTGGATAAACTACTATCGGAATCGATTAGTGGATGCATGTTGGTCGGATGACCCTTTTGACCACTTAAAAGTGAGTCTTGTTGATACTTGGGGAGTATCATCACCCTTCATAGAGGCGTTTCTCGGAAATAGTGGATTTGAGATCCACTAATTTGTTAGAGTGTGGCGAAGTTAGACGTTCTACATTTTGAGAGAGCTACCTATTTGAGAGTTGTTTTTTTGGGAATTTTGTTGGGATAAACAAATACGATGCTAGCCCATAATGTTGAGAGTTGTACTCGAGGCTTTGAGACCTCGAGCGAACCTAGCCTTTGGTAATAAGGATGTTGAACTGTTACCCTTCTATCGAGATTTTTGTAGTGGTTGTTCGTAGAATGGCACAACAAGGTTGTGAGGCATGTATGACCGTTCGATAGATGCTAATGTGTGTAGTTCAATGCTCGAGAGCTTTCTGACTGCTAGAGTGTTTGTTTATGCTTCTTGGAAGAGTCGTCAGGGCTTCTTCCCTATCAAGAATACGAGTGGGTATTAAGGCAAGGCCGAGTTAGACTTCGGTTCCCATTATCGTTATCAAAGGACACCAGCCCAGTTGAGAAAGTTAGAGGTTTGGTTGCAAAGGTGCAACTCAACGAAGTTCTTTTGTCTAAGTGTTTCTCCCAAAGGAGAACTGGGTTTGTTAGCTAGTAAGAAGTTGGTTTGTTGAGGTGATGCTTAAACCGTTGATAGCCTGTTACAAGGTAGTGAAGGATCATTATGTGTCTTCTAAGGTGGATGACTCGTTTATCCGAATCGTGATGCACCCGTGTGTTTTTCTGGGATTGGTTCGAGGACGAGATGGTTGTGGTTAAAGTATCAAAGGGTTGTAGTTCAAAACAAATTTTGGAATAAAGATTTCTCTTGTTATTGCTTGTCATGATAATGTTTGATGTTTATAGTGATGTTTGCGGTGTTTCGGTGATGATGGGGTAAGGGCCACCATATTATCTCTCGAATATAAGTTTGGTGCTTTGCTTGACACGCGTGAATACACAAGGAATATAGAAAGATGAGCTAATGACCTTGTGTTTGATAATGATTAGTTGCTGTGTAATCGATTAGGGAAACAGGGGTTTGAGACTTCGTAAATGCTTCTAGTTGTATCATAGTTTCTTTGAGGCAAATCGAGGAGAGTTGGTGGAAATTCTAGCTACGTGAGATTGTGATAGTGCTACCGACTCGATTAAAGTCGAGTAAGGTTTCAAGATATTCGAGGATGTTTTGTTATTTTGTCAAGACTGCACTTTTGTGCAAGAAGGATGATGGATGTGCCTACCCCAATAACGTAATTCTTGGGTGCTCGATCTTTAAAGAATTTGAGAATTGGACAACGGCGTAAGTTGAAGTAATTAAGAGATGTTGATCGTGTGTGATCAGTCACCACTTAAGTAAAATGAGCTTTATAAGTATGTAGTGTACGCAGTTAATTCATATTTGAGTATCCAGTTGCCCACGTGGAGCAATCAAGGATTGCAAGTGGTGGTCATGTAAAGGAGTATCGATACCAGCTCTATGTGGTACCATTACTTGTTTCTTTCGGTATCGATACTAATCGGCTTGTATCGATATCTATGTGGTTTATATGGTCAAGCTTTGTGTTGACGATTGGTTTGTTTTGGAGCCTATGAGAAGTATCATTTACTTATAATTAAGTGGGCTCAGTGTTATGGTGGAATTTTATGTCAGATAATTTCTGAGTTAATATGAGATCTTGACGTGGGTGTTTACAGAAGGGCATGTCAAGGCAATAGGTTCTTCTCTTATAACGCAAAGGTCAAAATACAACAAATTTTAAGAGCGATAGTTTGTGCATAACTTTTGAAGCGTGTTTGGAGAGACAGTGTGGAGTCCTGTGATTGGGATAGTGTTAAGTGGATGACTTATCGTTAGTGGGGAGTTTAGCATTGAGTTCTTCCGAGTTGTTGTGATGTTTTGGTGCTCCATAGTGGAAATTAAATGGATGGCCGTGGATTTTGCAAGTGATTGGTGAATGCATAGTTTTGATGAGATTTCGTCGAGTAATGGTACAGCCCTTGGTGGGCAACGTTTGATATTTTTGGCAAGGTGAGGTTCAAATAAAAAGTCCGCTTGGTTTGTTTGCAGGTTGGGTTGTGCGACATTGCGGTGTGTGCATGTTATCTTTTGATATGAGATTTGAATTTGTGATGAAGCCTTGTTCCTTGGTGGGATTTCATGCGATAACAGATCCGAGTTAAGGTACAAATGACATATGTTCAAGACGTGTTGTAGTTTGAAGTGTAAGACCCATGTGTAAACCGAGTTATGGGAGCTGTTTTGGTTATTGTTATGAGTAATCATGTCGAGTTTGAGGTAAGTACTTGAGGTGAGTCGAGACGCTATTTGTTTTCAAAAATCTTGGATCGGGCAAGCGATGAATTTGATAATGGATGCTTTTCAAGCTAGAGTCTCCTTCAAAGAGTTGCCACGAGAGAAATCGTTTCATTGTTGCAATGGCTGGTTAACATCATGTTCTTTTAGACTATACAAAATTGTGGGGAAAATTCATAGTGCAACAAATCTTTTGGGATCTATAACGCAAGTTAAGTTTCTTGCTGACGGAATTCGTGTGACAGTTTTATACCGTTGAGTTTTGGCTTGTCGTTTGTGATGTACCGAACGAAGATGAAATCTTCTCGTGTAAAAGAATCAGTGAGATTATGTTTGTAAAATTTGAGGACAATGTTAATTCTGATAAGTGTTGAGATCAGATTAGCGCAACAGGTTATATTGGAGACCTTGAAGAGTTAAGAAGTTTTTGTATCTTTCTGGTCTTGCTAGTACGAATTTCAGAGATGAAATTTCTTTCAAGGAGGGGAGAATTGTAACGACCCGAATCTTAGGCTCTGTAAAATTGGTTCTTGGACCTAATTTATTGGGACTTGCATTGGAAAGCCCAAAACAAGGATATTTGAATTGGGCTTCGTGATAATTAAAAAGAAAAAAAGAGAAAAAAAGAAGAGGTTTTAAATTAAAAGGTGGCTGATTTGATAGGGAAAAAATAAATGAGATATTTTGGGGAGAGAGAGAAAAAGAAGAGAATGGGAGAAAAAGTAAGGAATGAGGTTTTAAACCTCGATCTACGACCATCGAAGCCTCGTGGATTACACCGTTGCCACCATCACCTTCAGCTCAATGAGAGGAGTCATCCGGTGTCGCCCCGTTGCCGCTGCCGCTGCCACTCTCCGTGGTGGTGCTCGAGAAGATTTAGAGTCGTCGAAAAACAAGCTTCCGGTACTCAAAATCAGAAACCGTTGCCACCAACGAGTTCAGGAGGTGCCAAAACTTTAGGCTAGAGGTCGCCGTCACTGTTATGTCACCGGAGAGCCACCCACGAGCCGCCATCGCTATGGGTGGGCGTACGTCTGGCCAGGCGGGTGCACCATGCTGCGGTGCACTGCGCCACACTAAAGTATGCTCACCTGGGTGCACGTGAGCTCGTCCACACTGGATCACGCCTCGCAGGTGCACCATCTTCCCTATGATCTCGCCCTCACAAGATCAGGCACCTAGGGTGCACCCAACTGCTGTGCGTTTGTGCCACACCGGATCACCAGGGTTGACCAGACCATTGACTGGCTGTTGACCGACTGTTGACTTTTTTTGGGGACCTTACCCAGGGGTTTCTCGACGTTCTGGATCCAATGGCGCAGTTCGTTTTGCCAAATTTGAACTCGGTAAGCTTTTTTTACGCGTTTGACCTTGTGTTTTGAATAAGGGATGTAAGAATTAATATATGTTCGTATTTGTTGATATACGAGGATTGATCGGGTTCGGATATCAGATTGAGTGGATTTCTCAGGAAGCTTGAATAAGGATTTTAGCTATCTCAGCTTAAGGTCAGTACACCACGAACTCCGATATGTTTCATGAGCATCATAAGTGTAATTGCCTTGCATGATAGTGGTTGCAAATTAGGAGATAGGTATTAAGCATGTGTTGATACTGTTAGATTAAGGCATGATGATTATTAGGATGCTTAATGAGCCTGAGAATGTTCGCGGTGGCTATGAGCCTTAGAGAGTGTATATGATTGTCTGAATATCCGTATAGTCATCTGACTGTGTGATTGGTGGACTGATTGATATATGACGATGCCTTGCGTGTTAGCTGAATAAATTAATATGTCCGATTGAATATTGGTTAGAGAAAATAATGATAAATATTTGATTCAATGGATAAAATATTGGTAAAGGGTAATAATTAATTAAGTATGCTAGCAACATACTTAAATAACTTTCATAACCTTTAGGGATCGAATAAGCGTACTCGGGTATCGTTACCCGCAGAACTGAATAATTGGGGATGCCGGTTAGTGATGGAAGTGAATAAGAAATATTAATAATTTGATTTATGCTTTAGTAATAAAGAGAGGCGGGTTGTGAGGGGAGTACCGGTACGCCTCCCCGTTTATCGGTACCCCTTGCGTGTTAAGGATCCCAGTAGCATTTTTGAGTACCGGTACGCTAAGGGTGTACCGGTACCCACTATTCTTTGCATGGGAGAGGCTTATCATACCGGTACGCATGTGTGAGAGTATTGCTACGGGGTGGATCGGTACGGGGCGATCCTAGTACCGATGATGAGTACCGGTATGGTACGTAGCGTATCGGTATAGCTTGGGGGTCTAATTCTTTCAAAACCAATTAGAGTATCGGTACTCATGTGGGAGTACCGATACCTAGAGTGGAGTACTGATACTCATCTTGGAGTATCGATACTCGCTAGGCAGTCTGCCCAAGAAATTTGAGTTTAAGTTCGGGGGTTCTGTAATTCGAGGTAAAGGACCCTATGGTCTTTTAAGGTGTAAAATGAATACTAAAAGTGAGAAACTGAGATTTTAACCCCGTATGAGAATTAAATGGCTAATGACTTGGTAATATTGGGTAACCGTGTGAGGTAGTATCCCATATGGATCCTAGGTGGATCAATTGAGGTTGTGTGGTAGTAAGGGTAGTAGAGTTGTGTGCGGTAAGACCCTTGTGTTGAGATCGAGTGCTGTGTGGTTACTAGGATCCTTGTTGTGTACTGATGGGACACCTTGATAGTCGAGTCATCCCTTGTTGGGATTTGGATACCCTTAAGTGTGCTGCAACACCTTGAAGATTCCCGAATGTTGGATCCCGATGGTGTGTGGACGCGGGCCTCATTCAAAGATGCTTGATGAGAGATCCCGAGCATGAATATAGGATCCCGATACTATGTGAACGCGGGCCTTATCCAATTGAGTATAGGATCCCGATGCTATGTGGATGTTAAGTGTCTAAAAGTACTATTTTAGTCACCCTTTTTTATTCTTATTATTGCTAGACTTAGGCTCATATTAGTTGCATTATTAGCCATTCATGCATATTTGCATTGTTTCCTTGGTGGACAAGCTTGATTTCATATTTTATGTAATTTTGTGGAAAAAGATACTGCTTTGGTTTGTTTGTGTGTGTGTGTGCAGAATACTTGCCAAAGCACGGCTGGAACCAGTTGCCAGGGCAATGCATGAAGGAGATGCCGAGCTAGTTGCGAGGGCAATTTTCGATAAGGGATAAGATGATATGTCAGTCAAAATTGATGACTAGATAAGCCCAAGATGACATGGAGCAAAGTTAAATCCCAAAGGAGTTTGATTTCCATGAAGAGGTTAAAGAGAAATTAAATCCCAAGAAGATAGGAGAAGATCTAGAAGGAATTTAAATATAATAAAGAATTATATTCTTTAAAAGTATTTAATTCCAACTTAACTTCCTCCTCAAAGAAGACTTTGACCTAGCCCTATAAATTAAGGACCAAGCCGTCAACTCCAAAGAAGAGCAATGAGAGATTTCGACAAGAGAGGGAGAGTAATTGGGAGATTTCGACAAGAAGGAGGGAGAGATTTCGACAAAGGCTTCAACCATTCTTCATCTTTTTCTTTCTTGTTCGATTAGGTTTATGTTAGGAATTCTTTGTTTTGTGTTTCTTTGGAACCTAGCCATGAACTAAATCTATTTGGCTAAGGTTATTGTGTTTTTTAGTTGTGAGAAACAATTGGATTTTGTTTAGGTAATAAGAGTTTGCACTTTCAATTCAAGGTTTACTCATTATTGGTTCTTATTCTTGTTTGCGAGTGAATTAGGAGAGGATCTCGTAGCTTCATCTATTTATCTAATATCGGGAGAGTTGGATTCAAGAAATGAATGAGTATGGTATTTATTCAATCTATTGATGGTGAAGAACAATTCGGCTTAGGAATAAGTTAAGAATTTCAACGGCTAAGAGGAGTGCAAGATTAGTTGTTGTTCACCCTTGATTCAGGCAGGGATGTATTATCAAGGCATGCACAAATAGATAGAGTTTTGACTTAGGGATAAGAAGAAACCATTGAAGAACGCTCTGCCGAACCTTGAAGTTGCTGCTTAGCCACCCAAACAGTTACCCAGCTAGTTGCCCAGACAACCGTCGATTAGTTGCCAAGGCAACCCCACTGCGCAAGTTGCCACGGCAACTGAGTTGCCCTTGCACTCTTTTACCAAGACGATCCAATTGGCTATCACTCCTCAACTCACGATAACCTGGCCTATTCTCTCTCATTTGATTACATCTTCTTTTACCTTATTCCTTTCTAGTTTAGTTGTTAGTTAAAGTCCTACAATCTTCTACTTGTGTTCTTTTACTTTTTACAGTGCAAGAGATTAGATTCTTGAAGTGGCACCAATCCCTGTGGAGACGATATCTTTTATACCATAACTTGAGACGTGTACACTTGCACAATTGCGGAGCACTTATTACCGCAACAAGTGTTTGGCGCCGTTGCCGGGGTTTGGCAATAGCAACTTTGTTTTTATTTTCTTATGCTTTTTATTTTTCTTGTTTAAGATTCAAAGGGTTAACAAACTTTGGTTTTTCATTGGTATATGACCAGGGCGAGATCGATTACACCAAAATATCCATTTGATCCAGAAATCGAATGAACCTTGCAACGATTCAGACGAAGGTTAAGAGTAGCAATGGCAAATCAAGACGGCAATATGAATCAGGATGTTCCAGCAGGAGGAGGAGTGATTCTTGCACGAAACAGAACTATTCAAGACTATCTTGAAGAAGATTTTGATGGACCTAATCCAGGAGTTGTCACACCTAAAATTGAAGCTGACCATTTTGAGTTGAAACCGGTGATGTTCAATATGATCAACACAATTGGTCAATTTGGCGGCTCAGCAACTGAAGATGCACGATAACATCTTAAATCTTTCCTCGAGATTTGTAATTCATTCAAAATATTAGGAGTTACCCCCGATGTTTTACGACTAAGATTATTCCCTATTCACTGAGGGATAGGGCGAAAGCATGGTTGAATAGTATTCCTACCGGATCAATAGGATCTTGGACCGATCTTTGTCGTGATTTCCTTGCTCGATTTAATCCTATGAATTTGACTGATAAGCTTCGTAACGAAATTACTTCTTTTCGGCAGGCAGATGATGAATCCATGTACGAGGCTTGGGAGCGATATAGAGAACTTCTACACAAATGCCCTTACACGGATTCCCAGTGTGGACACAAGTAACAATGTTTTACAACGTTGTGAATACACTAATAAGGATGATGCTAGATGCCTCTGCAAACGTCATACTCCTAGATAAGTCACCGAAGGAAGCAATGCAAATTCTAAACAGGCTTGCCAAGAATGATTATCAATTCCCATCTGCTAGAAGATGAGAAGTTAGACGCCAAGCCACATTACATGAACTGGGATCATCAGACTCAATTTTGGCACAATTGGCCACTTTAACCAAGATGGTCCAGAACATGCAGAAACCAAACAACACACAGGAAGTCAAGGTAATGGATTCCTTTTGTGAGTTATATGGTGGTAACCATGATTCTTCTGAATGTATGCAGAATCTGGAATCTAGCTTTTATGTGGGGAATTACAACTGGAACAACAATGTGATGTCCAATACATACAACCAGCTTGGAAGAAGCACCCAAATTTTTCATGGAGTAATCCCAACAATGCTCTAAACCAGAACAATCAAAATGCACAAGCATCGGTATTCCAGCAGAATATACCACGGCAACAGTTACCGCAACAACAACCGACAACATCTAGTTCTTTGGAAAATTCTCTCAATGCTTTTATGTTGAAAACTGAATCTTATATGGCTGAGAATAGTAACTTTATAAAAAGAACCGATGCTTTTATTAACAGGACCGAGATGAGATCGCAAAACCAAGAGGCGGCAATCAAATCATTGGAAAATCAAGTCGGACAATTTGCTCAAAACAAGAATACTAGATGATAAGTGTTCAAAAGTACTATTTTTCTTACCCTTTTTACTCATATTATTGTTAGACTTAGGCTCATATTAGTTGCATAATTAGCCATTCATGCATTAATCCATGTTTCCTTCCAACGTTGAGCTTGATTACACAACTTGGTAGTTTTTGTGGGAAAAGATGCTGCTTTGGTGTGTTTTGTGTGTATGTGCAGGATCACTTGCCAAAGCAAGGCTAGAGCTAGTTGCCAGGGTAATGCATGAAGGAGATGCCGAGCTAGTTGCCAGGGCAATGCATGAAGCAGACGCCGAGCCAGTTGCCAGGGCAATTTTCGACAAGAGAAAAGGTGATATGGTAGTCGAAATTGATGACTAGACAAGCCCAAGATGACGTGGAACAAAGCCCAATCCCAAAGGAATTTGATTTCCATGAAGAGATTAAAGAAGAATTAAATTCCAAGAAGATAGGAGAAGTTCTAGTAGGAATATAATTATAATAAAGAATTATATTCTTTAAAGATAATTTAATTCCAACTTAACTTCCTCCTCAAAGAAGGACTTTGACCTAGCCCTATAAAAAGTGGGAGATTTCGATAATCCAAAGGGAGAGTAAGAGAGGGGAATTTTGACAACTCCAAGGAAGGCAAGAGGAGAGAATTTTCGACAAGCATCTAGGGCAAGGAGGACTTCGACAAGCCTCCTTCTTCATCTTTTCTTTCTTGTTCGATTGGGTTCATGATAGGGATTATTTGTCTTGTGTTTCTTTGGAACCTAGCCATGAACTAAATCTATTTGGCTATGGTTATTGTGTTTTGTGGTTGTGCGAAACTATTGGATTTTGTTTAGGTAATAAGAGTTTGCACTTTTCTATTCAAGGTTTATTCATTCTTGGTTTTTATTCTTGTTTGCGAGTGAAATGGGAGAGGATCTCGTAACTTCATCTATTTATCTAATATCGGGAGAGTTAGATTCAAGAAACAAATGAATATGATCTTTATTCAATCTATTGATGGTGAAGATTAATCCGGCTTAGGAATAAGTCAAGGATTTCAACGGCTAAGAGGAGCGCAAGATTGGTTGTTGTTCACCCTTGATTCACGCAAGGATGTATTATCAAGGCATGCACAAGTAGATAGAGTTTCGACTTAGGGACAAGAAGAAACCATTGAAGAACGCTCTGCCGAACCTTGAAGGTTGCTGCCCAGGCGCCCAAGTATTTGCCCAACTAGTCGCCCAGGCAACCATCGATTAGTTGCCAAGGCAACCCCATTGTGCAAGTTGCCACGGCAACTGAGTTGCCCATGCACTCTTTTACCAAGACGATCCAATCGGCTATCACACCTCAACTCACGATAACCTGGCCTATCTCTCTCTCATTTGATCTCATCTTTTCTTTTACCTTATTGCTTTCTAGATTAGTTATTAGTTAAACTCCTATAATCCTTTATTTGTGTTTTTACTTTTTACAGTGCAAGAGACTAGATTCTTGAAGTGGCACCAATCCCTGTGGAGACGATATCTTTTATACTATAACTTGCAACGTGTATACTTGCACAATTGCGTAGCACTTATTACGCGCAACAAGTTTTTGGCGCCGTTGCCGGGGATTGGCAATAACGACTTTGTTTTTATTTTCTTGCACTTTCTTTTTACTTTTCTTGTTTAAGATTCAAAGGGCTAACAAACTTTGGTTTTGCATTGGTATATGACCAGGGCGAGACCGACTACACCAGAATATCCCTTTGATCCAGAAATAGAACGAACCTTACAAAGACTTAGACGAAGGATAAGAGTAGCAATGGCTAATCAAGATGGCAATATGAATCAAGATGTTCCAGCAAGAGGAAGAGTGATTCTTGCACGAAACAGAACTATTCGAGACTATCTTGAAGAAGATCTTGATGGACTTAATCCAGGAGTTGCCTTTTTGAAATTGAAGTGACCACTTTGAGTTAAAAACGGTAATGTTTAATATGATCAACACAATTGGTCAATTTGGCGGCTCAAAGAATCAAGATGCACGACAACATCTGAAATCTTTCCTCGAGATTTGCAACTCGTTCAAAAAATACACGAGTCACCCCGATGTCTTACGATTAAGATTATCCCCTATTCACCGAGGATAGGGCGAAAGCATGGTTGAATAGCATTCTGCCGGATCAATAGCATTTTGGACCGATATTTGTCGTGATTTCCTTGCTCGGTTTAATCCTACAAATTTGGTGATAAGCTTCCGTAACGACATTACTTCTTTTCGGCAGCGGATGATGAATCCATGTACGAGGCTTGGGAGCGATATAGAGAACTTCTACACAAATGCCCCCTACACGGACTCCCGGTGTGGACTCAAGTAACAATGTTTTACAACACCGTGAATACACCAACAAGGATGATGCTAGATGCCTCGGCAAACGGCATACTCCTAGATAAGTCACCGGAGGAAGCAATGCAAATTCTAAACATGCTGGCCAAGAATGATTATCAGTTCCCCTCTACTAGAAGAGGAGGAGTTAGACGCCAAGCCACAATACATGAACTAGGATCATCAGATTCAATTTCGGCACAATTGGCCACTTTAACCAAGATGGTCCAGAACATGCAAAAACCAAACAACACACATGAAGTCAAGGTAATGGATTCTTTTTGTGAATTATGTGGCAATAACCATGATTCTTCTGAATGTATGCAGAATCCGGAATCCATCAAAAACTTGTTGCGCGTAATAAGTGCTACGCAATTGTGCAAGTATACACGTTGCAAGTTATAGTATAAAAGATATCGTCTCCACAGGGATTGGTGCCACTTCAAGAATCTAGTCTCTTGCACTGTAAAAAGTAAAAACACAAATAAAGGATTATAGGAGTTTAACTAATAACTAATCTAGAAAGTAATAAGGTAAAAGAAAAGATGACATCAAATGAGAGAGATATAGGCCAGGTTATCGTGAGTTAAGGTGTGATAGCCGATTGGATCGTCTTGGTAAAAGAGTGCACGGGCAACTCAGTTGCCAAGGCAACTTGCACAACGGGGTTGCCTTGGCAACTAATCGATGGTTGCCTGGGCGACTAGTTGGGCAACTACTTGGGCGTTTGGGCAGCAACCTTCAAGGTTCGGCAGAGCGTTCTTCAATGGTTTCTTCTTATCCCTAAGTCGAAACTCTAGCTACTTTTGCATGCCTTGATAATACATCCCTGCGTGAATCAAGGGTGAACAACAACCAATCTTGCGCTCCTCTTAGCCGTTGAAATCCTTGACTTATTCCTAAGCCAGATTAATCTTCACCATCAATAGATTGAATAAAGATCATATTCATTCGTTTCTTGAATCTAACTCTCCCGATATTAGATAAATAGATGAAGTTACGAGATCCTCTCCCAATTCACTCGCAAACAATAATAAGAACCAAGAATGAATAAACCTTGAATAGAAAAGTGCAAACTCTTATTACCTAAACAAAATCCAATAGTTTTTCACAACCACAAAACACAATAACCATAGCCAAATAGATTTAGTTCATGGCTAGGTTCCAAAGAAACACAAGATAAATAATCCCTAGCATGAACCCAATCGAACAAGAAAAAAAAGATGAAGAAGGAGTCTTGTCGAAATCCTTCTTGCCCTAGATGCTTGTTGAAAATTCTCTCCTCTTGCCTTCCTTGGAGTTGTCGAAATTCCTCTCTCTTGCTCTCCCTTTGGATTGTCGAAATCTCCCTCTTATTTATAGGGCTAGGTCAAAGTCCTTCTTTGAGGAGGAAGTTAAGTTGGAATTAAATTATCTTTAAAGAATAAAATTCTTTATTATAATTATATTCCTACTAGAACTTCTCCTATCTTCTTGGAATTTAATTCTTCTTTAATCTCTTCATGGAAATCAAATTCCTTTTGGATTGGGCTTTGTTCCACGTCATCTTGGGCTTGTCTAGTCATCAATTTCGACTACCATATCACCTTTGCTCTTGTCAACAATTGCCCTGGCAACTGGCTCGGCGTCTCCTTCATGCATTGCCCTGGCAACTAGCTCGGCATCTCCTTCATGCATTGCCCTGGCAACTAGCTCAGCATCTCCTTCATGCATTGCCCTGGCAACTAGCTCTAGCCTTGCTTTGGCAAGTGATCCTGCACATACACACAAAACACACCAAAGCAGCATCTTTTCCCACAAAAACTACCAAGTTGTGTAATCAAGCTCAACGTTGGAAGGAAACATGGATTAATGCATGAATGGCTAATTATGCAACTAATATGAGCCTAAGTCTAACAATAATATGA
Source organism: Hibiscus mutabilis (assembly GCA_019671005.1). Lineage (NCBI taxonomy): Eukaryota > Viridiplantae > Streptophyta > Magnoliopsida > Malvales > Malvaceae > Hibiscus > Hibiscus mutabilis. The sequence continues at coordinate 40,158,703 of CM033734.1, read as the reverse complement.
GTAAAAAGGGTAAGAAAAATAGTACTTTTGAACACTTATCACACCCCCAAACTTGAACTATTGCTTGTCCTCAAGCAATGCAAACTCATAATTACCTGCCAAGACTTCAATTTTCACAAACTTAGCTTTGAACTTGATTTCAATTCTCTGAATCGGGGCACAAAGTATGATTGGCTTTTTATTTTTTGGAAAACTTAGGAGTTACTCGGAATCAAACTATAATGCTTGTGAGTGTGTGCGAAGTTGTGTGCAAGTTGATTTTTCGGATTCTATGCAAACAATAGGTTTTCAAATTACTTTATTAGGTTCTTTTTAACATGTTTTAACTAGAGCTAGTTTTGGGCACCTCTTGTGTTTTGTTTTTAGTTTTCTTAAGTTAATTTATTCGACTAGAGCCGGTTTCGGGCACCTCTAGCTATCAATTTTTTTACACATACTAGAGCCAGTTTCGGGCACCTCTAGTGATCAATTTTTTTAGCACATGCTAGAGCCAATTTCGGGCACCTCTAGCATTCATCCAATTTTTATTCTAATCCCCCAATTTGTTAATTATCAACCTAAGTTCACTAGAATTCCTTAAATCAATTAAACCACAACAATGTTTCATCAAAATTAGCATCATAGTAAAATTCTAAGTTTTTCCATGGTTATCCTAGAATAAAAATTCTATCAATTAAGTGCATTGGCAAAGTCATAATCGGATATTCATCAAATCTAAGAAATTCTTGTTCCAATTAAAGGCATGGCAAGCAATTTATGTATCCTAAATGTAATACTTAAGATGAATGTAACTAAACATGGTAACTACTAATAACAATCCCCCCCAAACTCAAGTGAGGCATTGTCCTCAATGCATGCATTAAAGAAAAATAAAAATAACGAAAAATTAAATGCATACGAGGACTTACTCCGAGAGTTCATCATCGTAGATGATTAGTTTCCTTTTGGTCGGTGTCTTGATTCTCTTGCTTGAACGCGATGGTTGTTTTCTTGTTGCCGGTGGTGGAATCGATCCTCGTACGAGGTTGTCCTCATCGTCCTCTTCATCAGTGTCATTAGTTTTTCGCTTGGAGGATTCAATTGGTGCAGTCTTTGTTGGTGCAATGGAGGACTCATCCGAATCTGAAAAATTAGAAAATAATTCCGTAGGAGTTGATTCGGGCATAGGTGCTTTACCTTTGACTTTTGCAGTGGTTGCCGGGATGTCTTTAGCTTTGGTTGCTGTGGCATCTGCATCATTGGTTGCTGGGGCAAGGATCTCGACAAGAAAGATTGGGAACGACACGCGACTGTTTGGGTATTTTTCTAGGATGACTTGGGTGATGGCATTGTTGTGTTCCTTCATGTACCGCTTGAACATTAGCTGCCGGTCTTCAATTTGCCTTAGGTGGCTCACCAATGGTTGCAAGAGTGCTTCAAAGTGTCCGGGGTTGATGGCCGAGTTTTCCGGGCGTTAGGTGCTTGGGCATTAGGGATTGCCGGGGTGGCAGGAGTTGCCGCGGCAATTGGAGGCCTTGAAGAATTTCCCGGTGCCTCTCCCATTAGCTTTCGGATTTGTGCTTGATTCCAACCGGACTTTGGTAGGGTCTTTTCATCGGTGGACTCACTTGGGACATGCATCTCCTTGCAAAGATTAGAAATTAAGCAAGGGAAGAAAAGAGAACCCTTATCTTTTGAGCTACATACAAAAATCTCATCACAAATAATTTTTCCAATGTTAATGATGCGATTATGCAAAATAGAATGTATGAGCAAAAGACGTGGTATATCAACGGTAGTATTGTGTGTGGTGGGCATTAAATAAGTTTTAACAAACTTATTCCATAGTTTTGCCTCGGGTTTAAGCCGAAGGTGATTTACCGTGCCCTTGTATTTACCGTCGTTCCAATGAGTTCCCGGTTGAGTGAGTTCTTGAAGCACCTTGTCAAGTTGCTTGGGAGTGATTTGATCAACGAAGGCTTGATGCTCGTCATTCTCAATGTAAAGCCCGTAAAAGGTGTTGACGTTTTCGGGACTTATGAGTATGGCCTTGTCACGAACAAAAACATAAGGATTATCCGGGTTAGGTGAGTGAGCATAGTATTCTCTTACCCATGATATGTTACCCAAGTTCCAGTTGATGGAATAAGATTTGCCACTTTTGATGTGCAATCCTCTCGAAGATGAATGGTTCAAGGTCGAAATCTTGATGAGAGTTGGAGTATTCAAAGCCTTGTTCTTCATGAATCTTCCATCTTTCAAACTTGGAGTGAAATCTTTCTTGAACCACCGGTGTAGCAAACTTCTTGTATCTTGGTTCTTTGGAGGAACTTGGATGAACTAAAAATTTAATCTTGGATGCCATGGATGATCTTGGTTGTGAGTTTTGTAAAAACAAAGAAAAGAAACTAAAAAGTTGCAAGATAAAAAGTAGGAATAGGTTAAGGGTGATGGGTTTTATAGAAAAGATAGGTGGTAAATATGGTGGTTGGGATTAGAGGAAAACGATAAAGGGTTTTGGTTTAGGGAGAGGGTGACGATCACCACTAGAAGTGGCCAACAACTTAAAGAGGCTCAAGCTCGCTCATCAAACAAAACTCCATAAAAAAAATCAAGACGAACTCAGCTGCAAAGCCTCAGATGTTGAACCAGGAATTGTCACAGCAACCAGCGATAAGCATGTCTCAGCGACTAGCGATAAGGATGTCGCGGTAACCAACGATAGGCACGCCACGGAAACCCCAGTTGACAATGCCTCGGCAACTCTAGTTGCCTTGACAATACCGTCAATCAGGTTCCAGACCAATGAAAGGATCAAAGATATCCGACTTCCACCACCATTCCCACAAAGGTTGAAGCGACAAAAGCAAGAATATCAATTCAAGAAGTTATTTGATATCCTAAAACAAGTCCACATCAACTTGCCATTGGTTGAAGCAATTGAACAAATGCCGAACTATGCCAAGTTCCTTAAAGACATTGTGTCCAAGAGAACAAGGCTAGGAGAGTTTGAAATAGTTGCTGCAACAGAGGGATGCATGGCCGTGTTTCACAATCTCATGCCACCAAAGTTGAAGGATCCCGAGAGTTTCACAATACCTTGTTCTATTGGAAACCACTATGTCAGGAAAGCATTATGTGACCTTGGAGCAAGCATAAACTTGATGCCTAAATCGATTTTTTAGAAACTAGTAATAGGGAAGGCAAGACCTACAACAGTTATGCTACAGCTACCTGACAGATCCTATATGCATCCAGAGGAAAAAATCGAAGACATACTAGTAAAAGTAGATAAATTTATTTTTCCCACTTACTTTATTGTTTTGGATTGTGAGGCAGATGAACATGCACCTATCATTCTCGGGAGACTCTTCCTAGCAACAGGGAGAACCTTGATCGATGTTGAAAAGGGAGAACTCACAATGAGGGTGAATGACCAGCAAGTTAAACTAAATGTGTTCCAAACACTTAGGCATGCCGATGATCCAGAAGAATGCCAACTTCATGCCATGACAGAGTTTAACTTCGACGAGGATTTTAGTTGCCTCGACAACTACATTGTCGATCAAGAGGAACCTGAAGAGTATGAAGAACCGATCGATGAGGAACAACAAGAAGAGGCAAATTGGTTAGTCAATTGACCAGGTACATACTTTGAACCACTGGATTACTCAAGTAAGGAAGGTAAACTCGAAAAGCCCTCCATTGAAAAACCACCGATTCTTGAGTTGAAACAGTTGCCATGGTAACTAAAATATGCTTACTTGGGAACTGATAATACATTGCTTGTAATTATTTCCTCTAAGTTACACAAAAAGGAAATAGGGTGGACAATTGCCGACTTGAAGGGAATTAGCTCGATAATGTGCGTGCACAAGATTTTGTTGGAAGATGATCAAAAACCTTCGATTGAGTCCCAGAAGAGACTGAATCATGCCATGAAAGGGGTTGTAATGAAAGAAATCATCAAGTGGATTGACGCCGACATTATATACCCTATCTCTGATAGTACATGGGTAAGTTCGGAACAATGTGTATCGAAAAAGGGAGGCATAACGGTGGTAAGTAATGAAAATAGTGAACTCATTCCAACTAGGAAAGACCACTTCCCATTACCCTTTATTGATCAAATGCTTGACCGTCTTGTAGGTAAACCCTTTTATTGTTTTCTTGATGGTTATTCAGGTTACAATCAAATTGCCATAGCACCAGAAGATCAAGAAAAGTCAACCTTCACATGCCCATACGGTACTTATGCTTTTCGAAAGATGCCGTTCAGATTGTGTAATACCCGACAACCTGCCAAAGATGCATGATGGCACTCTTTTCAGACATGGTCGAAGATTTCCTTGAGATATTCATGGATGATTTTTCCATTTTTGGTAATGACTTCGACAGTTGCCTCGGCAATTTAGAGAAGGTGTTGGCAAGATGTGAAGAAACTGATTTAGTCCTTAATTGAGAGAAGTGCCATTTTATGGTAGATGAAGGAATAGTTCTCGGCCACAAGATTTCATCCAAGGGAATTGAAGTAGACAAAGCCAAGGTGGATGTGATCGAGAGATTATGCCCACCAAGTTCGGTTAAAGGAATTCGAAGCTTCCTTGGACATGCAGGTTTTTACATGAGGTTCATTCATAATTTTTCTAAAATTACTAAACCCTTGTGCAATTTGCTTGAACATGATAAAGTCTTCAATTTTGATTATTCTTGCGCTCAAGCATTCGAAACCCTAAAAGAAAAGCTTACCTCGGCACCCATTGTCGTTCCACCCGATTGGACGCTACCTTTTGAGCTCATGTGTGATGCAAGTGATTTTGCGGTAGGAGCAGTCCTAGGCCAACGCACATTTAAGACCTTTCATGTTATATAATACGGTAGTGAAACTCTTAATAGCGCTCAAGTGAATTACACAACAACGGAGAAAGAGTTACTAGTCGTAGTTTTCGCATTTGACAAGTTCCGATCCTATTTGATTGGTACAAAGGTAATTGTCCATACGGACCATTCGACAATTAAGTATCTATTTGCTAAAAAGGATGCCAAACCTCGTTTGTTTCGTTGGATATTACTTTTAAAAAAGTTTGACATTGAAATTAAGGACAAGAAAGGAACAGAAAATCAAGTGGCTGATCACTTATCACGCTTAGAACGCAATAGGGAGGAGGACGCAGATTTAGAGATATGCGATGCATTCTCGGATGAGCAACTGTTAGTTGCCTCGGCAACCACAGAAGCGCATGCCTTGGCAACCACTGATGCGCATGCCTTGGCAACCACTGATGCCCATGCCTTGGCAACCTTTGACGCGCATGCCGCGACAACTCTAGACGCACACGCCTCGACAACCATGGAAGCAATTGCCACGGCAACACATGCCTCGGCAATACCCTGGTACGCAGATTTAGTTAATTTCCTTGTTTGTGGTATTTTACCTTATGGCCTTACTCACCAAGGGAAGAAGCGGTTCCGCCATAATGCTGAGCATTACTTTTGGGATGAGCCTCTTTTGTTTAAACAATGTGCAGATTAGGTTATACGCCGATGTGTCCTTGAAGAGGAGCAGCAGAATGTACTTTGGCAATGCCATTCTTCACCCTATGGAGGACATTTTGGAGGAACACGTACCGCGGCCAAAGTTTTGCAATCTGGTTTGTATTGGCCAACACTGTACAAAGATGCCCAAGAGTTTTACAAGTAATGTGATCGTTGCCAGAGGACGGGCAATATCTCTAGACGACATGAGATGCCACTCCAAAACATCATCGAGGTGGAATTGTTCGATGTATAGGGGATCAATTTTATGGGACCTTTCCCATCTTCATTCGACAACCTCTACATTCTACTTGCTGTCGACTATGTGTCTAAATGGGTTGAGGCAGCTGCAGTTCCCACCAACGATTCCAAGACAGTGCAACGCTTCTTGCTGAAAAATATATTTACACGGTTTGGGATGCCGAGAGCAATTATCAGTGATGAAGGCAAGCACTTTGACAACATACTTATTGCCAAGATGTTGCAACGCTTCGGCGTGTCACACAAAATTTCCACGGCATATCACCCACAAACCAATGGGCAAGCAAAAATTTCCAACTGAGAATTGAAGGGTATACTCGAGAAAGCTGTAAATCCATCTAGGATGGATTGGTCAGTAAGACTAGATGATGCACTTTGGGCATATCGCACTGCATTCAAAACACCCTTATGTATGTCTCCCTTCCGACTTGTCTATGGCAAAACATGCCATCTACCGGTGGAAATCGAACACAAGGCATATTGGGCAATCAAGACCGTGAATATAGATTGGGAAAGTGCCAGACAAAAGCATTTGTTGTACCTCAACGAGATATAACAATTCCGTGCACTCGTCTATAAAAATGCATGAATCTACAAGGAGAAAACAAAGCAATGGCATGACAAGAAACTATTGCCGCGGCAATTCATGCCAGGGCAACTAGTTCTCTTATTCAATTCTCGGTTGAAACTTTTCTGGGGAAAATTGAAATCAAGATGGTCGGGACCATTCGAAGTTGTCAAACCGTTCTCCCATGGTGCCGTGATAATCAAATCCATCACTAACGAACATGAATTCAAAGTCAACGGACAAATATTGAAGCACTATAACGGTTCCCATGTGGAACGTTACAAAGAAGTGGTCACCTTAGGAGATGCATAAGCATGCTCTCCTTTCGATATTTTATTTTTATTTTTTTGAACTATTTAATTTTTTTATTAATTTCGGTCATTGTTTTCTTTTTAAGATAGATTTATTTTTTTTAAGATTAAGATTACATTTTTCTTTCATATTTATCTAATTGTTTTTAAATTTTAAGTTTAAGAATTTCTTTGCACGTCTTTATTTATTTTCTTTTATTAGTTTATCTTTAATTTTAATCCTTATTTTATTTGTGTTTGAATTGTAGGAAAAGAGTTCAAGTTAAAGAGGAATTTGATTCAATAAGGAAACTTCTTCAACAAGAAAATTAATGGGCTAAATCTAAGGCTTATATTAAGCCTCCAATTTGCCCTAAATAAACCCTACATAGCCGGCCAAACCCTTCTCCTTCCCCAAACCCCCTAGCGGTCCCCTTCCCTCAATCAAAACCCTTGTTTTCTTTCTTTCCAATTAAACCCACCCACCATATTTACTACCTATCTTTTCTATTTAACCCATCACCGTTAACTTCCAAGAAACCTATTCCTACTTTTCATCTTGCAACTCTTTAGTTTCTTTTGCTTTCTTTTCTTTGTTTCTACCAAACTCACAACCAAGATCATCCATGGCATCCAAAATCGAATTTTTGGTTCATCCAAGTTCCTCCAAAGAACCAAGATACAAGAAGTTTGCTACACCAGTGGTTCAAGAAAGATTTCACTCCAAGTTTGAAGGCCGGAATATTTACGAAGAACAAGGCTTTGAATACTCCAACTCTTATCAAGATTTCGACCTTGAACCATTCATCTTTGAAAGGATTGCACATCAAAAGTGGCAAATCTTTTTACATCAATCAGAACCGGGTAACATCTCATGGGTAAGAGAATTCTATGCTCACTCACCTAACCCGAATAATCCTTATGTTTTTGTTCATGACAAGGCTATACTCATAAGCCCCGAAAACATCAACACTTTTACGGGCTCTACATTGAGAAGGACGAGTATCAAGCCTTTGTTGACCAACTCACACCCAAGAAACTCGACAAGGTGCTTCAAGAACTCACTCTACCAGGAACTCATTGGAACAAAGGTAAATACAAGGGCACGGTAAATCGGCTTCGGCTTAAACCCGAGGCAAAATTATGGAATAAGTTTGTTAAAACTTCTTTATTGCCCACCACACACAATACTACCATTGATACACCTCGTCTTTTGCTCATACATTCTATCTTGCATAATCGCATCATTAACATTGAAAAAAATATTTGTGATGAGATTTTTGTATGTAGCACAAAAGACAAGGGTTCTCTTTTCTTCCCTTGCTTAATTTCCAATATTTGCAAGGAGATGCATGTCCCAAGTGAGTCCACTGATGAAAAGGCCCTACCAAAGTCAGGTTGAAATCGAGCACAAATCCGAAAGCTAATGGGAGAGGCACCGCAACAGATGATGATGCGACAACCTACACTGGGCCTGCCCAAGCAGTTGCCACGGCAACCAACACTGAAGATGTCACGGTAACCAAAGCTAAAGATGCCTCGACAACCACTGCAAAAGCCAAAGGTAAAACACCTATGCCCGAATCAACTCTACTGAATCATTGTCTGATTTTTCAGATTCGGACGAGTCCTCCATTGCACCAACAAAGACCGCACCAAACGAATCCTCCAAGCCCAAGCGAAAAGCCAATGACATTAATGAAGAGGACGATGAGGACAACCCCGTACGAGGATTGATTCCACCATCGGCAAGAAGGGAGCAACCACCGCGTTCAAGCAAAAGAATCAAGACAGCGACCAAAAGGAAACTAATCATCCACGACGATGAACTGTCAGAGTAAGTCCTCGTTTGCATTTTACTTTTCTTTTTTTTCTTTGTTGCATGCATTGAGGACAATGCCTCACTTGAGTTTGGGGGGATTGTTATTAGTTAGTTACCATGTTTAGTTGTATTCATCTTAAGTATTGCATTTAGGATACATAAATTGCTTGCCATGCAGTTAGTTGGAACAAAAATTGCCTAGATTTGATGAATATCCGATGACGACTTTGCCAGTGCACTTAATTGATAGAATTTTTTTATTCTAGGGTAACCGTGGAAACACTTAGAATCTTACTATGATGCTAAACTTGATGAAACACTGTTGTGGCTTGATTGATTTAAGGAATTCTAGCGAACTTAGGTTGATAGTTAAAAAATTAGGGGATTAGAACAAAAATTGGATGAATGCTAGAGGTGTCCGAAATTGGCTCTAGTATGTGCTAAAAATTGATCGTTAGAGGTGCCCGAAACCGGCTCTAGTCGAATAAATTAATTAACTTAAGAAAACTAAAAACAAAACGCTAGAGGTGCCCAAAACCGGCTCTAGTTAAAACATGTTAAAAGAACCCAATGAAGTAATTGTATCAATGTAGAAGCATTGTATTAACTTTATGGATGACCTTCATTTTACAATTATATTTTTTTGACAATAATCTAATTCTAATCTTATTTAGAGGACAAGGGAGACGAAGGAAGGAGGGGTAATCCTAGTAGGTATAGAACTCATAACCTAAGAAAATATGAGAGAACAAAGATGGACAGCTTGACCAACTGGCCAAATGTGCTTGCTCCTCTTACAATTAAATTGATTATGACAAAATTGCTTATAAGTGATGATGTTTATAACGTTACAATAAACTTTATTTATTTAATTTTGTTATAGTTATTGTTAATGTTTTGTTTTACAATAGTACTACATAACCAACAATTTAAAAGTGATTTTCTTTTATTGTTGTTAAAACATGAACGATATTAATAACACGCCTTGTAATCCAAGTTTAGGTGTCATTATGTCTCTAGTAGGTTTCTGGATTAATTTGTGACTGAAGATGGCAACTGTTGATACTGCTGCTCGAGTCAGTTTTTTTTTTTTTTGGATTGATAAATGAGGCAAAGGACATTACATTAGTCCCTCCTTAAATTAAGGTAAGGTGGACCTAGAGTGTCTCTCTGAAGCAAATTAAAATGACCTTAGGTGGTGACTCAAAAACAATCACAAAATCATCAGAGGCATGATCAAGTTTCGCCATGAAATCAACAGCCACGTTGGCTTCTAGTCGAACCTAGATTGTATCAATCACCCAAGCCTTATCAAGGAACGGGGCGATGGTTCGAACTAGAGCAAAGGGGCTTGAAGGGGACGGCGGATATAGAAGCTTATGAAGAATTATAGAATCGGTTTGGACATTGATATATTCAAATCCATAGTTCCATGTTAGGCGTAAAACTTCAAGGATGCCCCAAAGTTTGGCTTGCAAGACATCAAGGTTACCTAGTTTTTTAACAAAAGAAGCTATGAAACTACCCTTATGGTCGCGTAATACTCCACCAACATAGCCACATTTATATATCGGGGAGACGACACCGTCCGTGTTGAGATAAATCCAACCAGGTTGAGGGGGGGTTTCCATCGAATAGCCTTGGAAAATCGAAGTGTTATCCTGCTTCCAAAGCTTCCAGAGAATAGAGGCGAACATCATGTTTCAGGACCCGGTCGTAGCTGCATAGACACGGTTGCTTGATAACCCTTGGAGAAGCCATTCCTGTAAAGGGAGAGTAAAGAAATCATCACGAATCTGATCACATAAAAGAGAGGACCAAAGACCACGAGCATCGGTGTAACATCCCAAAATCTGGACTAGGAGAATCGAGTAAGTATATTGGCTCGGTTTAGCATAATGAAGGAATTTAGTTGATTAAATTAATTTCAAGTATTTTTAATCGGTGTAACATTTTCTCTCAAAAATCCATTTCTTTGTTTCTCAATTCTTAATCTCTTCCGTGAAGTTCTAATGATTTGTTTTGAACTATAGAATTTAACTGTTAATTTATTAGGTCCCTAGTTTAGCTTAGTAGTTCTTAGTTATAACCTTTAGTATAGGTCCTTTAATTTAGCTCTCAAATCGATTTTAAATCTTTAGGTTAGATTCTTAATATATCTTAGTTTCTTAATTTGGATATTAGGTTTAGATGCTTTCGTAACTTAGTTTCATTTAATAAGGTAAATAATTTTAAACTTTAACTTAGTCATTATATATTAAATTATTGTTTTTTACTATTTGAATCACCGAATTATTAAGTAGAGCCTTTAGGTTAATTAGATTGTTTAGCATTTTCCTTTAAGATTAGAGAACCTAGAGTTTAGAATTTTTCTTGATAACTTTCATATTAATTACATGCATGCATACATTCGAATAACAAGAAAAATATTAGTGATCAAGTAAGCGCCGTTTTACGGGCATTGTGGGGTGCTAATCCTTCCCCACTAGTAACCGTGCCCCGAACCCAAGATCATAGATATATGATTTTCTTTAGGTTTTCGATCTACCTAATTTAAAGATCGGTGGTGACTCCTTATGTTTTTTCTATTTATGGGTCTTGGCGCAACAAAGAGCATCAACTTTAGCCATGACAACATGAAACGTATTCTCCAAAGAATTTAAATGCTCTTCACGAGTACTACATTGCCAGGGCATGTCTGTTGCAGTCGCAAAATTGTCATGGTAATTTTTTTGAGCTTCTTGATCATATCATGAAGGATTTTGCTGATGGTTTCAACTACAGTCCTCCATGTAGCCATATGCATCAGGATTGTAAGGGCAATTTTCAAACTCATAATGTCTTCCACAATAAACACAAGAAATTGCTATGGCATGAACTCTTTGGGATGCTCTCGGCGTTTGCATAGATACGATCAAGTTGGTAAATTTTAAAAGTTGTGTCGAGATTGATGTGGAAGCACCCTCGTTGATAAAATCATCCACTCTTCTTCCTTGGAGAGTTCTAGTGGGTTGGTATAGGTAGTCATCGGTAGGTGTAAGATACTCTCGAAAAGATCGACCTTTATCTCCCCACATGTTGATGTTCCTTCACTTTGTAGCACACCTAAAAAAACTAACATAACAAACCAAAAAAAGTTAGTAAAAATAATAAGAAAAATGCAATAACAAAAACAACTAACACCAATTGCCAATCCCCGGCAACGACGCCAAAAACTTGTTGCGTGATTTAAGCGCTACGCAATGGTGCAAGTATACACGTCACAAGTAATAAAGTGATAGGTATTTTAACCCCCCAAAACCCGACCCAAAAGAAATAGGTCGAATCTAGGAAGTCGCGTTTGAAAACTTAACCCTCAAGAAAACCAAATTTAAAGTTATACTTTAATTTAAAAAGAATATATATATAACTATAATTTAATAAATATCTCATAAAAATAAAATACAAATATCATAATTAATATTCGAATGTTTAAATAAAATATATGAAATAAAAACCACAGTAAATGAATGTTAAAAATAATCCCAAAACATAATTAGTCTCAACATCTGAAATTAAATTGATGTCCCAAATAATTAATAATTTGAAACTTAAAAAAAGTAGTTCGTACTGAAATATAGAATAACCGGATAAAGGGTAAGATCCACCAAGTACCACGTCGCCTAAAGTCCAAAGATAACTGTAAGAGGAAACTATGGGGGAGTAAGCTAAACAACTTAGTGTGTCTCTAAAGTGCAGGGAAAACCATAATCATAAAACATAATAATAGTTTCTTAAAATTCTTTAAAACATAAAACAAATGGTATAATATCACAAGCGAAATGCAATGCACCCAACTACGTCCGCCAAAGATGAGGAAGGTTCCCAAAACCTCCTCGCTACGTCCACCAATCTGAAGTGGAGTTCAGCCCGAAGGACGAAACCACTGAACTTCCTCCGTACAAATCCCAACCCATGCTCATACATGTATGATATTTAAAACTCAAATTTCATAAACACAATTCCATAAATTCGATATTCCATAAACATACGTCATAAATCCATAAATCATAATCCATAAATCAATAAATCCTGGTTTCCGTAAATTTTGATGTTTCATAAATCAAATATTTCAGAAAGCATAATTAAAAACACATTCTAAAATCGTATGCATATGATATCAACCATACAAGCCATAATGCAGATCATAATCAAGAAAGGTATAAAACCCATATAAAAATCATTTATTTATAGCACCAGAAGATAACACACCTTAGCCTAAGCAACTCAACCTACTTAATAACACATTTTCCATGTTCAGAACTACGGGGTCTAGCTGTATTGGTACCTATGAGAATAATCATACAATAACACTATTACTATTATCATTATGATTAAAGAATTATTCCTAAATACTTATCTAATGAAATTTAATGATACATGTATACTTATCTGATTCGAATAGTTGATCTTCAAATCAAATGAGGATATAGTTGAATTGAGCGGTCCCAAAGACTTAGCGGGGCTTGATCGAATTAAATAAATACAAAAAGAAAAGAAAATGAAGATGTGTTTCGAATACAAATCTAGAGAGGGAGAGGGGAAGACCGGCTGTGGCAAAATAAACAAAATTGCAAGGAAATGGGTGGCTTATATAACCAAAATTTTGGATAAATTACAAGGTAGGTCCTTATAATTTTTTAGGGTTCACAAAATAGGTACCAAATATCAATTCTTTATAAAAAGGTCACTGAATTTGTTTAAAATTCAATCAATTCTCAAATTTCTTAATTAGAGTTTCATTTTTAAATTCCCAATTTCTAGGGTTTTGAATTTAGGTATTTCAAAATTAGGTTTTTGAATTGGGGGTATTTTTGGGGTGTTACAACTCTCCCACCCTTAAAAGAAATTTTGTCCTCGAAATTTCAGACTTGACGATAGATCTCAAAAATTAACGGACACAACTTAAAATTCTTCATTCTGAATTCCTCATGCTTCAACATAAAATGTGGAATGATAATCTATCTACAAAAGGAAATAATCCTAGAATTAGAGGTGTTACTTGGATTTTCTATTCAAAATATATCTTTAATTCTTTAAAATAACAATTTATCAGAAAATCCCATTTTGCTCGAAAATATTTAATATGCATGCAAAAATCATTTTTGGTTTAAAATTTTATGTAAGCCTCACAGTCTTATGGTTGAACTTAGCTCTGATACCACTAAATGTAACTCCCTAAACCCCGCCCAAAAAATAGGTCGAATCTAGGAAGTCATGCTTGAAAACTTTTCCCTCAAGAAAACAAATTTTAAAGATTATACTTTAAATTAAAAAAAATGTATATAATGATAATTTAATAAATATCTTATAATAAATAATTTAGCAAATGTTATAATTAATATTTGAATATATAATAAAAATATCTGAATAATAAAAAAACATAGTAAATGAATGCTGAAAATAATCCCAAAACATAATTAGTCTCAACATCTGAAATTAAATTGATGTCCCAAATAACTAATAATTTGAAACTTAAAAAAGTAGTTTGTACTGAAATATAAAATAACCGAATAAAAGGTAAGATCCTCCAAGTACCACGTCACCTAAAGTCCAAAGATATTTGTAAGAGAAAACTACGGGGGAGTAAGCTAAAGAGCTTACGTATCTCTGAAGTGCAAAGAAAATCATAATCATAAAACATAATAATATTTTCTTAAAATTCTTTAAAACATAAAACAAATGGTACAATATCACAAGAGAAATGCAATGCACCCAACTACGTCTGCCAAAGATGAGGATGGTTCCACAACCTCCTCGCTACGTCCGCCAATCCGAAGTGGAATTCAGCCCGAAGGGTAAAACCACTGAACTTCCTCCGTACCAATCCCAACCCATGCTCATACATGTATGATGTTTAAAACTCAAATTTCATAAACACAATTCCATAAATTCGATATTCCATAAACATATGTCATAAATCCATAAATCATAATCCATAAATCCTGGTTTTCATAAATTTCGATGTTTCATGAACCAAATATTTCATAAATCATAATTAAAAACACATTCTAAAATCGTATGCATATGATGTCAACCATACAAGCCATAATGCAGATCATAATCAAGCGAGGTATAAATCCCATATAAAAATCATTTATTTATAGCACCAGAAGAAAACACACCTTAGCCAAAGCAACTCAATCCACTTAATAACGAATTTTCCATGATCAGAACTACGGGGTCCAGCTGTATTTGTACCTATGAGAATAATCATACGATAACACTATTACTATTATCATTATGATTAAAGAATTATTCCTAAATACCTATCTAACGAAATTTAATGATACATGTATACTTATCTAATTCGAATAGTTGATATTTAAATCAACCGAGGACATAGTTGAATTGAGCGGTGCCAGAGACTCAGCGAGATTTGATCGAATTAAATAAATAAAAAAAGAAAAGAAAAGGAAGATGTGTTTCGAATACAAATCGAGAGAGGGAGAGGGGAGGACCGGCTGTGGCAAAATAAACAAATTTGCAGGGAAATGGGTGGCTTATATAAACCAAAATTTTGGATAAATTACAAGTTAAGTCCTTGTACTTTTCTAGGGTTCACAAAATAGGTACCTAATATCAATTCTTTATAAAAAGGTCACTAAATTTGTTTAAAATTCAATTAATTATCAAATTTCTTAATTAGGATTTCATTTTTAAATTCCCAATTTTTAGGGTTTGGAATTTAGAGATTTCAAAATTAGGTTTTTGAATTAGGGTAATTTTGGGGTGTTACACGTATCAAGTATCGTATCCATAGGGATTAGTTTGGGCCACTTTGATTAAGTTTTTGCAAGTGTATCTAAAAAATTAAATAATAGTGATGAAATGAGAAGAAATATAATAAATAAATAGAATTAAATATAAGCTAAGTGGAACTTGAATAATAAGAGAAGAAACCAAGTTGATAGAGTAGGTCGGGTTATTGAGCGTTATGATGTAGTTGCCGGAAAAATTGCCATGCCAATTAATTTCCCTTTCAAGGTCCGACATAGTTGTATTTGATGCCTTCTAGTTATCCCTAATAGAAGAATTGATGTTAGAACAAGCCTCGATAATACATCCCTATATTAACCTTGGGTAAACTTTATTGATCGATAAACTCCTTTTAGTTGCTGAAATTCTCTCCTTATCCCTAAGGTGAATTAGCTTCCACCAATGGTTGCTTCATTGGAAACCTTTATCCAATTAATCTCGTGAATCTAGCTCTCCCGAGCCTAGATAAATAAAATGAAGCATCTATACTAGACTACTTGAATCGTAATGATAAACAGTAAATTGGATAAACATCGAAATTGAATTAAAAGCCAAAATAATTCATGCGTTCACAACATAAAATACCCAATAACCAAGCCAGTTTGTTGAGATAATGTAACCCGCTTGACCTGGTCTAGTCACAAGACTCAACCGAGCGAGCTACATGTATATTCAAATCAAGCCCCTATAGGCATGGTTTCTACCCAAGCATGCATAATGTTTCCCAACCCCTCAACACCAAGCATTAAGCTTCACACAAGTCTAAAACATCAAACCAAACTTATACAAATAGGGAGTACCCATCATAAACCTCCCTATAACAACTTGGTCACAGTGCCTCTTAGTACTACTTAGCATTTATAAAACCATACTTTAAAATATTATCGATCCTTGGATCTCCTCTTACACACTTGCTATTCGGAAAGGCTTATTTCTCTGCATTGATGAGAAATGGGAGTGTAAGTGATAAGAAAGGGGAGTGTAAGCTATAAGCTTAGTGAGGGAGTCTCTAAACACTCATCAATGCAATAAAATCATTTTAATTCAAACCAAGTGTATATGTCTCATGGAAAAATCATCTCATGCTTCTATAATCTCTTTCAAATGTACATTTAAAATCATTTACAGCAAATGTATCATGGATTTCATCTCTACCTCAATTTAAGCTTCAAATGCCAAAATCTCTATATAGCAAGCTTAAAGAGCATCTCATATATAAACCATATTATACAAACATAATCCATTTCTCATGATACATTAACTAGTATATTGGCTTTCAAGTTACTCAAAACAAGTTCGAAACCATTTACAAAAACACATCGGATACATAGATTTTTCAACAGGTTCCTACGACCACTTCACATACATTCCTCAACCGGAGCAACGAAACATTTACCCACCTCAACGGTTCAAACCGGAGCAACATAACATTTACCCACCTCAACAGTTTGGATGTATAAATCCACCAACAGGAGAAAATGAAACATTTACCCACGTTGACCATTGCGGTTCTCATGGTGGAGTCTACGGCACACTCACAACCCATCGACACACATGAGGCAACTTTTTATAGTGCACTTTAAACCCTATGGCATGCCAACTATATCCGATAAAATTTTAATTGTAGCCACTTGCCAATATACTCAATAAAGGAACATTATCTCACTGTTTTACATATGCATAAAATTAATCAAATTTCAAACATGCTAAACCATGCTTTATAGTATTCTCGAAAATACTTTTACAGATCATGTTTCATTCTCAATAATCATCATATATGATCTGTTGCAACATATTTCATTTCTAAAACATGCATAATACAGTGAGTAATCAAAACCATCAACATGTGCATGAGATTATATTTTGCAATACCGAAAATAAGAGAGAGCTCAACCAATACTTACTTCTGAGCATAGATAAGTGTTTCAAACTTATTCTAAACTCCCAAAACTTCTTTCAAAACCTTTTTAGAGTAGTAGAACACATTTCCACTCACCGATAACCCAAAGCTCGCTAGCCGATAAGATATCAAGCCTCTGAAGCTTTCATAACCTCTCCAAATGCTATAGGATTCAACTCCCTACTTTACCCAAAAAAAAATAGAGGATTAATGAACTTCCATGCATCTCAAATCCCCAAGAAACAACAAACACAACTTTGCCTCCCTTAGATCTGTAACCCATTCGACCCGACCTAGACGCAAGACCGAACCGAGCAAGCTATATTACGTTTACCGAAGTAAACCGAGAAGAATGAAACCTAAAATGCATCCATTTTTTTATCTTGTCTAGATGCATTATTACTTTCCTATATTTACATACTGACCATAGGTGATAACTCAACACAATCGGGCACCGAAACGATATCCAATTGAACCCAAATGCAATTTAGGGATTAAATTGCAAATTCAACAATTTACAGGGACTTTTTCCAGTTTTAAGTTACCAACCATTAATTAAGCATATTTTAGGCTTACATGTTAAAAATTAGCTTAATACAATCATCTATGCTCATTCAATTGATAAAACAAGATTTAGGGACTAAAACAAAAGAAACCTAAACTGTATTTCCATGACATTAACAGAAATAACGATCACTGTGTCGATACGCTAAGTCCTGTATCGATACGGTATTGCAACCATCGTTTTGATATGACAAGCACCGTACTGGTACGCCACTTCGAATATAAAATACCTTTTAATTTCATTAAACATCGTACCGATACGGTCACATAGTGTTTCGGTACGCGGGCTCATTCCAAAAAGTGAGATTCCAGTAACCATTAAGTGTATCGAAGCACCTATACCTGTACCGAAACAACCTATCCAAAATTGCCTAGCCGTACCGATACGCGGGGGACCCTCGTATCGGTACGCCTGGGCCTATAATGTCAAATTTAGCTGGGTTTTCACTCGAATTTAGATGCATTTGGGTCCTAGCAACTTGCATACATGCATACAAACAACCATAATCAAATAAACTCACATCTATGCTAGGATTAAACAACGAAATCTATTACATGCTATCAAAGGATCACTCTAGAGGTATGCTTCCTAAACCACTTTGCCAAACATACCAAAATGCACAAATATACCATTCTCAACATAAGCCACATGCCAACACAACCAACACCACATAATAAACTTGCTCAACCGATCACAACATGGCAATCAATATGGAGGCTCTAGATTCCATTCAACCACAACTAAAAACAAGGGTTAACATCAAACTTAGCAACATTAAACCATCCTCAAAAACTAGCATGGAAACATACCTAAAATCCATAAGAAAACAGAATTACAATCTCCCAAAACCATGGCGAATACATTACCTTATTGACCGAAATATAAACCGAGTTCATACTCAAACATGTAAATGTCCTTGGATCACTTAGCCTTGCCTCTTGCTGCCCCAAAACCTTAATGCTCTGTATCATTAGGAAAAAGAGAGCGTAAGCACACTTGCTTAGTAAGGATGCTTATACAACAATGATGCATTAAAACCATTTGAAAACCATATGCTTGTTTTCCAAAAACATGCTTACAACCTAAGCATTTTTCCATGATTCCAACCGAATCAAAACATAATAACCTTTATGCTACATCATGTACATTCCATGCTTAAATGTCCAAAGCATTAAATCATAAACCATGATTAAATCTCAAAGCATTAAAATTAGATTCAACACATGAACTTTCTCATATATTGGCATTTATAGTGAACCGGATAGACCACATTTATCCTATACATATCGAATATACGAATCTCTCATACCATGCCTAGTTAAACCACATGATATCCCAAACCTTGCCTAGTTAAACTGCAAGATCATCATCAATTTGGGTTGCCTAGTTAAACCGCATGCCCCAAATGAGGTCCCAATAGTCTGAGTGGCCTAGTTAAATTGCCATACCTCAAGGACCCATGGCCATGATCGATTTTGTTCATATTTTATAGTGCACTTTTAATCCCATGGCATGCCAACTATATCTAATTGTTTTCAGCATGTCACATAGCCAATATTCCATTTACAAACCATTTACTTACTGCCTTACAATGCATTAAACAAAACATCATATATGCAAATCTCATTGCCAATGCAATAACACCATTCCCAACCGGAATGAAAACCAATGCTCAATTGCATTTAATATACTTTTAAACCCCTGCATATGTACTCAAAATCATGGATTTCCAGTAAGTAAATCATACCATGTTTGTCACCAAAACATGCAAACGACATGCTTATATCCAAGAGCAAAATAAGGGAAACTTACCTTTGAGCTTAGGTAAGCATTTCACGCTTACCCTAAACTCCCAAAAACCTTTACAAACCTTTGTAAAGCATCTAAAACTAGTTTCCACTCACCGATATGCTTTGCCTTCCTTGCCAACGCGATACAAGCTCTCGGCAAGCAACAAAACAATTTCAAGCTTCTTTGACTTGAGTATCCCCTGTTTTAAACATATAAAACCAGAGGATAAATGCATCATTATGCATTCAAACCACTGCCTCAAAGCAAAACCTTGCAACTCTTAAGTTGCCCACATAGAAACCATCTGAAACAAACCGAAATCACCATCAAACATTTCTGAAACATAACCCAACCATAAAACAACGATTCAACTCATCAATCAACATCATTTATCATCCAAAAACCCTTTCCAAATATCCTTTTACTTCCAGCAAAGATTAAACTAGAATATCATCACAAAAACTCAAATCTAACAACCTAAACAATTAGAGATCCAAGAGTTTCGGGATTCTATTGATAAAAACAACCTATCAACATCATAATACATCCAAAACATATATTAAATCAATCTTAAACACTGGAAATCAGATCCACTTCGAAAATTACCTTGTTTCATCAATTTTACCCAATTTACTCAATCAAACATTGATGAATCATTAAAATCAGTTTACAATCATTAAATCAAGGATCAAATACTTGAGAATTTCAGTAAAGAACCATAGAATAGAGGAGATCACAGACTTTACCCCTATTGTGAGATTTCCCCCTCAATTGGTTTGATAAAAGCTAAGAAAACACAAGATTTAGATGAGACTTTGCAAAAAAATGTTAATTAATCAATTACAAATCATAAAAAACAAGTTAAAGGACTTCTCACCTCTATATTTTGATGAAAACTTGAGTGTTTGGCTGAGGAGAGAGTGGAGAGAAAAGTTACGTGAATTTTCTTTAAAGAGCTTAATTAACTTTTTAACTAAAATCCTTTTTTAATTATCTTTAAAACACATGTTAAAATATCTTTAATTAAGGGAGAAGTCATCAGAAAAAAACTTGGTAAAATATCTCCTTAAAGATTTTAAGAATTTAACCCTTTTCATTTTAGTCACCTTTAAAAATAGTTTTCAAAACTTGCATTTTGGTCACCGGCCCAAATGTCCAATTTCAAAATCAAAATTTCCAAAATTGATTTCACCATTATCCTTAATATATTTAATAATGATTTTAGAATATTTTCCCCAAATTTTATCACCTTCAAAAATATTTAAACCAATTAAATCCCAAAACCAACCCAAAACTCTAATACCTGTCCACCGGACCTTCGAACCAACCTTTAAAATATCTAATCCCAAAATCGGGGTGTTACAGGATCAATCAAACACCTATCTAAAATAACCGAAATCAAAAGCAAACTTCACCTAAACAAATTCCAGCCAAAACCTATTGATTTCAACATTACCAACATCACTTAACATCCTAAACATGTCCTTATACCTCCAGCAATAGCACAACACCAAGATCACATCCAAAACTAACTATAAACAACCTAGAAAATTAGCAGTTCACATAGTTTTGGGATTCCTTTAATTAACCTCTTCTTTTAACATTAAAACACATCTTATAAGAGATCTAAATCAATTAGATTCATTACAAAATAGATCCAATTCAGTTTTTTATTTAATTTCCACACAAAACTCAAGTTAATTACGAAATCCATGTTTTAATAATAATTCCATAACATAAATCAGTAGCAAAGGATAAAGAACTTGGGAATTTCAATAAAGAACCTTTAATTAAAGGAGAGAAATGAAAATCACCTCTAATTGCTAATTTCTCCCTTAATTGGCAAAGTTTGGTTGAAATCCAAATAGATTTTGTTGCAAGAATCAAAGGAATCAAGTAGGTAATCAAAAAGAAATCAAAAGAAATTGATTCCTGGAAATTTTGGAAAGATTTTTAGAGTTTGGCTACTGAGAAAGTTGAGAGAAAAGTAAAATCAAAGTTAGTTACGTAAGAAAGTGATTTTGTGAGAATTAAATCATTTTATTAAATCTATTTTCATTTAATATTAAAACTCAATTAAAAACACTTTAAAAATAGCCTAAATTAAGGGAAAAATATGATGAAAAAAGTTTGGTCAAATAGCTCCTTAAAAATTCTAAGTTTTGACCCGTTTACGATTTAGTCACCAAAAATAGTTTTGAAACTTTTCATTTTAGTCAGTAGACCAAAATGTCCCAAAATCATATTTAATTACTTCAAATTGGATTTACCAAAATACTTAAAATATCAATAAAGTATTTTATGACATTTTTTTATATTTTATTTTACCAAAAATAATTTTATAAGATTTAATTCTTGAAACTAACACGAATTGCCTAACCCGGCTCTCCCGAACTGTTTAATTGATCCGATTAACTTCTAGGCCCAATTTTCAGGTGTTACAGATAAATGAAGAATTCATATTAGTGAATTAGGAAATCTTTAGTGGTGTGCTAAGGTAGTGGATGTAGATTCATTTGGGTAGTCGAACCACTCTAAAATTGTCATGCAATATTGTTCCAATATTTTAAATATCGAGAAATCACAGTTAAAGTTTTCAAAACTTTGTGCTTCTTTTTTATTTTTTTGTAACTGATTACAGCTGGACTGCCTTACAAATTACTTGTTTCATACATATATCCCTCTTTTTCGGTTTGGTAGCAAGTACTGTAAAATACATTTTTTTAGATCTGAAATGATACTGACATCGCCTCTTTTTTTGTGATTTTTGATATATCTGGTAATCCTGAATGCGGTGGTTGGAGGCCGGCATGGTGGCGGTGTGAGGGAGATGTCTTCGGCCAGAGGCGTTCTCGACCGTTGGATCAGACTCCATTCAACGGTTGAGATAGCTTGAAGAATACACGATCCAAATGAAACCTCGAACGTGTGGAACGGCTCCAGATCGTGACACGTGGAGCTCAGCTATCGAGGAGTTATGGCGCGTGGGATTCACGCACACGTGGATCGAACGCGAGCGTGGCAGCCGAACGGTCCGGGCGTGTAATACACGCGGCCAGCTAGATAACTTCCCCCTTTGATCGTGGCCGTTGGATCAACATTTTGATCCAACGGCTCCTGGTTGGCTGCACAAGGGGAAAACAC
Source organism: Hibiscus mutabilis (assembly GCA_019671005.1). NCBI lineage: Eukaryota > Viridiplantae > Streptophyta > Magnoliopsida > Malvales > Malvaceae > Hibiscus > Hibiscus mutabilis. The sequence goes on along the minus strand of CM033734.1, from coordinate 40,136,050 downwards.
TAGCGTTAGACAATTTAGGGTTTTCAGATATAGGATATGGGTTTGGCCGACCTGTAACTTAATTTTGTACTTGGGTCTTATATTTGTATAAAGACTGGACCTTAATTATTATTATTTATTTTTTGGGTTTATAATTTATTTGTTTCATTTTAAGTTAGTCCATTAATAATGATAATAATAATACAAACACACACACACAATACGTGTACATGCAAAACACTAACATTTAATGACATACAAGCATGCATACGTATACATACGGACACATACGTATACAAATATATATATACTCACACACCAACTTCATGCATATATATACTTTATATATACACACAGCATACATGCAAATTAATCAAATATTCAAACAGTAACATATGAGCATACATATAAATGATTACTAATACGTACATATATGCACTCAGAGATATCACAACTATACATTTTTATCTCACTAACACTCACGCAACAATAATATTAATTATATATTAGCACAATATTTACAAATCAGATAAAAATGAGTGATTACAGTTGCCCCTCTTTGCTTGTTCTCGTGGAATGGGAACAAAGCAAAGATTCATAAGCACTCATTTTTATCTGACTTCCCTATTTGTAGCTTTGGAAACACGTGCTCTTCTGGAACTCTCCGCTTTTCCTTGGCTGAATCTTCGGACTCGTAAGTCCTTGTATAACTTCTTCCCCCTCCGATCTTGGAGCTACAGGCTCTTCCTATATGGAACCCTTCGCTGTGAAGCCTCAAGTTATGAGTCCTTCCTATATATAAATTTTCATCTTGAGACGATAAGCCTTGGAGTCCTTCCTATATAAAACTCTTTGCCTTCAACGCGGCTGGTTTTTTTCTACCTAAAACCTTCTGTACCGCGAATGGGTTCTTCGGACAGGGAGTTCTTCCTGTATAGAACTAATAGTCTTCAAACCTGGGAGCCGCCAATCCTTCCTATATAGAACTTTCAGCTTCTGAAATCTCAGAGCTATGAGTTCTTCCTATATAAAACCTCTCACTCTAAGAAGTAAAGCTCGGAGCCCTCCCTATATAGGACCCTTCGCCTTCAACACAATGGGTTTTCTATATATAAAACCTTATGTGTCATGGGTGAATTCCTTCAGCTGGGAGTTCTTCCTATACAGAACTGCTGATCTTCACCTTGGAGCTGCAAGCCCTTCCTATACAAAACTCTCAGCTCCTGGAACCCGGAGCGACGAATTCTTCCTATATAGAACCTCTCGCTACAGACGCTTGGAAACATAGGCCTTTCGTATAGAGAACCTTCATCTTCACATTTGGGATTCACACCAGGATGGCTACCGATGTCTCTTTGAATCTATAGATACCTGTCTAAGATAAGACAAAATGCTATGACAAATGAATCGACATGCTCCTAATCCTAGGGATGTCTAACTATTCATGATGCATGAGTATCAATATCTTGGTGGGCCTGCTTTAGTCCTCAGTCAACCTCGACTTTACGTTGTTCGTTTTTTTCCCCTTTTTGGCGGCGATACCCCATTTCACTGTCGGGTTCAACCATTCCAACCTTTATTTTTCTGAATTTCTGATTTGGGGTTCTAAAGTGCCCTTTTAGGTTTTCGCTTTAGAGGTTTTTTTTGTTTTTTCTTTCTTTTTCTCTTCTTTTTCCTTTTTTTCCTTCCTTTTTTTCTTTATCTTTTTTTTAAGGGGTGCCCTTCTGGGTTTTCACCTGGGAGATCTCTTTTGTTGTCTCGCATGCTTTCCCTTGAACAAGCAGGGCGTGCACCATTGGTCATCCTATCCTGTTGCTTGAAGCCTTCTGCCTTCCCTGTCAACAGCCATTATGTAGGGAGCTAGAGGGCAAAGTTAACATCGTTTTCTAATCACCTGCATCTTTAAGATTAGATCACAGTAATGCTCAGAAATCTCTTGTTTATCATAAGCCTATGTTAGCTTATTTGCATGATATTAACAAGAAGGCAAGGAATGGATGCTCAAAAACACGATTTTATTACGATTAAGGGTTTGGGATACTTTGAGAGAGTTATGACACACATAAGGAAGAGGAAAAGCAAATATGAAATACAAGATCCCTCATTATCTTCAGTATGAATGATACATGATCCTGTCAACCGGTATAGGATCTTTGCCTGAAGCTCCCTCTTCACAGGGTTTATGGGGATGACCCTTCTCTTCGGATATCCAACCTCTCAATTTATTTGAGCCGCCCTTTACGGGTTTTCGACTCGGGTCCTTCCTTTGCTTCAAGACGCCCTGTTTCGGGTTTTTGCCCTGAGCTCTCCATTTTTGTTCTCTTTTTTTTTTCTTTTTTTTTCTTTTTTCAAACGTAGTATTTCTTAACAACATCAGAATTTACAAGGCTTTTCAGCTCGTCTCCATCCATTTAAGTTAAGATTAGGGCTCCTCCTGAGAAAGCCTTTTTTACCACGTATGGCCTTTCCCAGTTGGGCATCCACTTTCCTCGAGAATCTTTCTGAATCGGGAGGACTTTCTTGAGCACCAGATCCCTTTCTCTGAACTCTCTTGGGCGCACCTTTTTGTTGTATGCCCGCATCATCCGTTTTTGGTACATTTGACCATGGCAAATGGCCTTTAGTCTATTTTCTTCAATGAGATTTAACTGGTCAAGTCTGGCTTGCACCCATTCGGATTCTTCCAATTTTACTTCATTTAGACCCGGAGTAACGAAATCTCTACCTCAATAGGGAGTATTGCTTCGGTACCATATACCAAGGAATAGGGTGTTGCCCCTGTTGATGTGCGAATGAACGTCATATAGACGAAAAGGGAAAATGGCAGCTTCTCGTGCCAATCCCTGTAGGTATCCGTCGTCTTCGCTATGATCTTCTTTATGTTCTTGTTTGCTGCTTCCACTGCCCCATTCATTTTAGGACGATAGACTGTGGAATTATGGTGTGTTATCTTGAATTGATTGCACATGTCCGTCATCATTTAGTTATTCAGATTGGAAGCGTTGTCGGTGATGACCCTTTCTGGCAAACCGTATCGACAAATAATCTCATTCTTTAGGAATTTACATACTGTAGTCCTTGTGATGTTGGCGTAAGATGCTGCTTCTACCCATTTAGTGAAATAGTCTATAGCGACCAAAATGAAACGGTGTCCGTTGGAAGCCTTCGGGTGAATCTGCCCGATGACGTCCATGCCCCACGCTGCAAAAGGCCACGGAGAATTCATGGTGTGTAAAGGCGATGGGGGAGCGTGAATCATGTCAGCATAAATTTAGCACTTGTGGCATTTCCTGGCGTAATCGATACAATCTCCCTCCATGGTCAACCAGAAATAGACATATCTCATAATTTTCTGGGCTATAGATAGCCTGTTGGCGTGCGTCCCACATAGACCATCGTGTACCTCGGCTTAAATCTCCTTCGCCTCCCGGGCATCCACACATCTCAGCAATGTCTGATCATGACCTCTCTTATATAGGATCTCCCCATCTAGGACATATCCTGTTGCCATTTTTCTAAGTGTTTTTCTGTCATTGTCTTTTGCCCCTTCGGGATACTTTTGAAGCTTGACATATTGCAAGATGTCATAGTACCATGGGTTTCCATCAATCTCTTCATGCACATTACAACAATGAGCAGGCCTTTCAAACGTCTGCATCTTAATGGGCTTCATTTCTACCCCAGTGTTTGTTTTAAACATGGAAGCCAGGGTCGCCAAGGCTTCTGCCATCTAATTTTCTTCTCGGGGAAGGTAATTGAAGCTGACCTTTTCGAACTCCTTGGTGAGCTCTTGAATCAATTCATAATATTTGACCAACTTCGGGTCCCTAGTTTCCCATTCCCCACGCAACTGGTAAATCACTAAGGATGAATCTCCGAATACTCGAAGCTCCTTAATCTCTCTTTCAATAGCTGAGTTTAGTCCCATAACGCAGGCTTCGTATTAAGCTATATTGTTGGTGCAGAAGAATTCTAGTCTGCTGGTGAAGGGATAATAGACATTCTTGGGGGAAATTAGCACGACTCCTATCCCATGTCCGAGGGCGTTAGAGGCTCCATCAAAGTAAAGCTTCCATGAGTTATCATCTGAAACCTCTTCCTTGGTTGTAATGCACATCAAGTCTTCATCCGGGAAATTAAAGTTCAACGCCTCATAGTCGTCCGAAGCGCGACTAGCTAGGAAATTCGCTACGGCGCTCCCCTTTACGGCTTTCTAGCTCACGTATACAATGTCGAATTCGGATAAGAGCATCTGCCAGCGGGCCATCCTTCCCGTTAGTGCTGGCGCTTCCATTAAGAACTTCAATGGGTCTAGCTTGGATATCAACCAAGTAGTATGGTATAGCATATACTGCCTAAGCCGCTTGGTAACCCAAACTAGAGCACAACACAGCTTCTGAACTGGCGGGTACAGCGTTTCGCAATCATTGAACTTTCTGCTTAGGTAATAGATGGCTTTCTCCCTTTTCCCTGACTCATCGTGTTGCCCCAATACACACCCCATTGAATTCTCAAAGACTGTCAGGTAGAGGATTAATGGTCGGTCTGGTACTGGCGCGACTAAAATCGGAGCATTTATCAGGTACCTTTTGATCTTTTCTAGGGCTCCTTGACATTCCTCATCCCACACACCGGGATTATTCTTTTTAAGAAGTCTGAAGACCGGGTCACACTGATCGGTTAATTGGGAAATAAAACGAGAGATATAATTCAACCTCCCTAGGAAACCGCAAACTTTCTTCTGAGTGCGGGGTGGTGAGAGATCCTGCATGGCTTTCACTTTATCTGGATCGATCTCAATCCCTCTTCTGCTTACCACGAACCCTAGGAGTTTTCTAGAAGTAACGGCGAAGGTACACTTGGCAGGGTTAAGCCTCATCTGGTATTTCCGTAGTCTTTGGAATAGTTTTCTCAAGTTCTGTAGGTGCTCCTCCTCTGTTCGGGACTTGGCGATCATGTCGTCCACGTATACTTCTATTTCTTTGTGCATCATGTCATGGAAAAGAGTCACCATTGCTCTTTGGTAAGTTGCCCCTGCATTCTTGAGCCCAAAAGGCATCACCCGATAACAAAAAGTGCCCCACATGGTTATGAATGTAGTTTTCTCCATGTCGTTAGAGTCTATCTTTACCTGGTTGTACCCTGAAAAGTCATCCATGAATGAAAACCATGAGTGTCCCGCAGTGTTGTCAACCAGCGTGTCAATATGTGGTAGGGGAAGTTGTCTTTAGGGCTGGCTCGATTTAGATCCCTATAATCTACACACATACGAACTTTCTCGTCCTTCTTCGGTACTGGTACGATGTTTGCAACCCATTCGGGGTATTTGGCTACCTCCAAGAAACCAGTATCAAATTGTTTTTTACCTCTTCTCAGATCTTTAACAACATGTCTGGTCTCATTCTCCAAAGTTTTTGTTGTATTGGCTTGCACTCCGCCTTTGTTGGCAATTTGTGCACCACTATGTTAGTATCCAATCCTGGCGTATCTTGATAGGTCCAGGCGAAAACATCCTTAAATTCCTGGAGTAGGGTTATTAGTTCGTGCCTGGTTTTCGAGGAAAACGTCGTCCCTATTTTCACTTCTTTTCTCTCTTCTTTAGTCCCCAAGTTTACAACTTTTATTTCTTCTTGGTGGGGCGTGATTTGCCTTTCTTCGTTGGCCACCATTCTCCTCAGCTCTACCAGGACATCACATTCTATCTCAACATCTTCTTCTTCTTCAATTCCCTCTAAGATCTCGGGGCATTCAAAATTCACTCCAGGATTGGATCCGGTATCATTCATATAGTCAATCATGAGCGACCTGCATTTGATGAGAATGAATTGTATTGGGAAGAGGATGGCTTTATATGAAGTGAGTGAACATGAAGAATGAATGAATAAACGAAATGTTTGTCATTTAAGAAAACGGGGAGGATATTTTTATTTCAACAAAAAGTTAACATAGGTGCCCTATACAAGAGATCCCCATTGTTTATGGGCAAAAACAAAAAGTTGATTCGGAGCATTACTCTGATCTAGTTCTAAAAACCACAGGTAGATCAACGCAACTCCAGTTATCAAGTGTTTCCCCGGGACAGCAGGGGCGGATGTTGGTCAACATTTTGCTGACTTGGCCCTTTCCAGCTATCATGTTGATGTACATCCCTTCAAGTGATTCATTGAATATCTCCTCCTTGTTGAGTACATCATTTTCCTTAATTGCCTCTTCAACTTCTTGACCTGGTTGGTAGAATCCTCCGGAGACAAAAGTGGTTTTCAAACTAGGGAAAGACATTGGTCTCCACAGAATGTCTTCTCCTTTAAATCTGGCTTTTCTTTGTTCTTCTTTTCTCTTGTATTCTTCTTTTCTCTGTTGGACACTTGGTTTGTAACCCAGCCCAAAACGGTCCTTCTTGGTTATCATACTTTTGGCTCTTAGGCTCCCTTGTAATCTCTTCCCCAGCCCTCTTCCTACTTTGGCTCCTCGGCCCAAAGTTTCTGCGACGGTTATCTTGGTACAATTAGATGACCTGGGATAAGGGATCCAACTTCCCTCCTTGATGAATGTAGCATTCACTAGCTCTAATGCTCGAAAAGAGCATTCTGCAGCATCCTCGTCATTTTGAATATAGGGGGCATCTGATGTCACTGAAGCAACAATTTCCTGCTCGGCCTCTACTGTGACCAATTTGCCTTCGACTACGAATTTTAATTTCTGATGTAATGATGAGGGGACAACTCCTGCGGAGTGGATCCATGGCCTTCCCAATAAGCAACTGTAAGATTGTTTTATGTCCATTACCACAAAATCAATCACATACTCAGTCGGCCCGATCAATAGAGGCACCTCAATTTTTCCCATTGTTCCTCTTTGTGTACCGTCAAAGGCTCCTACGGAGTTATGGCAGGGCTTTAGGTGAGAACCATCTATTGGTAGTTTCTGCAAGGTCACCATAGGCAACACGTTCAATGCTGACCCGTTGTCAATCAGTACCCCATGTACTACATACCCTTTGTAGTGGATTGTGATGTTAAGGGCTTTGGTGGACCCCATTCCGCCCTCGGGGATCTCGTTATCACTGAATGTTATATGATTATAGGCAGTGATATGCCCCACTATCCTATCAAGTTTTGTCACAGAAATGTCCTGGGGCTCAAAAGTTTGATTTAGTACTTTTAATAGTGCCTCACGGTGTCTTTCTGAACTCAAGAGAAACTCCAGCACTGTGATCCTAGCCGGTTGCTTTCGTAGTTGTTCCACTACGCTGTACTCGCTATGTCTCAGGAACTTCATAAATTCTTTGGCCTGAGCCTCAGTTACCGGCTCATTTATCTTTGGAAGAGGTTCTTCACCCAATATCTGTGTGGGGCTAACCGATGTATTCTTTCCCTTATCTTTGACCGCTTCAGCTGCCCTCAAAGCCTCAGAGGAATAACATCTGCCACTCCTCGTGAAATGGCCCTCCTCACCGATATTCACATCGTCTTGCTTTGTTCGTCTTTTAGCGTAGGCTCTTTTACCTTACCATATTCTGGCTTTTCTAGCGTGGTCACATTTATAGCATAGTTCAAGGGAATTTGTCGCATATCCTTGAATGGGAACGAGGATGGTGCTGAGATGATGATCTTGGGATTTATCTTAGTAGTTTCTCCTTGGGAAGCACCTGTATTCCCTGGCCTAGAGGAGATGATAAAAGGTCTATCCCTCCCGTATTTAGCGTTGGGGCTATCCGTCATATGTACGTCCGACCCCTTCTTTCCTGTGGGCTCTTCGAAGAATTCTATTTGCTTTCCATTCATCAATTGTTGTACCAATCTCTTGAACTAGTCGCACTTTTGGATGTCGTGCCCTTCGTCCTGATGGAATTCGCAATACACTTCACATCCCTTATGCCTTATTACCATGCCTTTGTCGATCACATGGGCCATGCACAATTGTTGAAATACCCACCGCAAAGGAGATTTGATTTCTGACACATCATCCTTAATCTTCCTGGTAAAGCATTCTTCAATAACATTTACTCCTCTGTTCCCATGATTAGGTAACGGGTTAGTAGCTACACTTGGTTCTTCAAACTTCAGTATCCCATAATCAATTAAGTTCTGCACAAGTTTTTTAAAGGCAAGGCAGTTCTCGGTGGGATGTCCAGGGGCACCGCCGTGATAGTCGCAATGCGCGTTCGGGTTATACCAGGACGGGAATGGCAGTTTGAAAGGATTAACGTAATATGGACGGACCAGGTCTGCTTCATACAATTGGGAGTAAAGCTCCGAGTACGGAACGGGTAGGGGAGTAAAAGTTTTCCTCTCTTTTTCTTTTCTCGAGGTTCTCTCCTCTCTTTGATTCGAGTTTTGCATTTTTCCCACAGGTGCTTGTGGCTGTGAGACTGTAAAATTCTTCGGGGCGGTGTAAGTGCTGATGGCGTTTACTTCATTCTTCTTGCTGTATTTCTTGAGATCCTTCCCCGCTATCAATTCTACCACTCTTAATTGCCAATTCAAGGGACTCCCCAGTCCTAATCAAATCAGCGAAACTTTGTGTTGTGTTATTAATAAGGCGATCGAAAAGTGCCCCTTTCAAAGTATTAACGAATAATGGCGTAATTTCATGTTCCTGGAGGGGTGGCTGAATTTGGGCGGCCACTTCCCGCCACCTTTGAGCATATTGTCATAGACTTTCGTTGGACTTCTGCCCCATATTTTCCAACATAATTCTACTGGGGGTCATATCTGTTACATGTTTATATTGCTCAATGAATGCTCTTGACAGATCTTTCCATGTCTTGACATTTACCTTGCTCAACTGGGTGTACCACCGTAACGCCGCTCCAGTTAGGCTGTCTTAGAAATAGTGAATCAGTAGCTTCTCATCCTTAAGGTATGCCGCCATCTTCCGGTAGTACGTTGTTATGTGCGCGGAAGGACACCTGGTTCCATCGTATTTGTCAAACTCTAGCATTTTAAATTTTGGAGGTAGGACAAGATCGGATACCAGACTTAAGTCACTAGCATCATTTCTTGATTCTTCCATAGCTTGTAAAGTTTTAAATCTTTCCTCCATGAGGCGAAACCTTTCCTCCCACTTTTTTTATACCTCTGTCCTGATCCTTTCGACCAAATTCAGGTCCGGCACTTCCTCTTCATAGAGTGCTTCAGTGTCGAGGGGTTGAGTCTCAGATGCCCCTACCTGAAGATTAGCTAACATTCCTGCAGGGTCGATATACACCCTTCAGTCAGATTTGGCGCAGCTGGTTGAACCTTATTGTGAATTGGGGTACCCTCTGGTTCTTGAACGATTTCTCCTTCAACTTTCTTTCCAAGACTTTTAGCCAACAATGCGGTTATGTCGGATACTATTGATGTTTGCGACTGAGCAATCTGGTCACTGAGGCTTCTTTGAGCCTCTTCAAACCTTGCCTCGAGCTCTCTTTGCCCCTTTTCTAGACTGATTATCATGTCTTCCATGAGCTTGCTTTGTAATCGGGTAAGGTATGGATGATGAATGATTGCGGGTTAACTTCTATTTTCACTGCCACAATATTTATAACATTAATATGGTTGCAAGAAAAATAAATGCGTGTATAATGATGCGAATGTCATGATGCAATGCAAGAATGTATGCAGATAAGGTACTGATTCCGTTGGTAATCACCCTTTTGAACTACTTCCACGGGAATTAAAGGGTCTAAATTACAACAGAGTTCATATTACAAAATGAAGGTCCCTAATACAAAAGAGTACTAATTACAACACAGAGCCCTATAGATAAACCCTAGCTCTATCTCCTAATTTTCCAATTGCCCTGAGCAACTTGATGAACCTGGGAGATTCTTCCATTTCTGGGAATACGAAAGGTCAAAGTGTTTCGGCCTCGATGGCCAAATCATTCACATGCCTGGCGACTCGCTGTATGTCCACCATCAAGTTTGCATAATATTGGTCCCTATCTTGTACCATCCGGGCAGCGTCACGCAGTCTCCTTTGCCAATAAGTATTCCCTCCGGCTGTAGCCTCTTCGAATTCACTAATTCTTTCCTTATAATCTTCAACAGTTGCTTCAAGGGACTCAGTTCCGGTTCGTAACATGCCTACTTCGCACTCTCTTTCTTGTAGCTCAGTGAAGCCATTCCTCTGGCAGTACGTTCGAAAGGAGTGTTCTACTTCTGCCACCTTTTCTCTCAATTCGACATTCTGACTTCGGCTTTGATCCAGACTTTGGATAGTGTCGTCGTACAACTTTTGCACCTCTAAAAGTCTATTCCGGTTACTCATAGACCTTCTTTTCCATGCGGCGACGTTTTCTCTCTCGTGGTTGACTGCTTGTTTTCCTTTGCTAATTTCTTGCCTAGTTCTTTCCTTTTCTTGGTCAATGGCCTTCTTGGAGGACTGTCTTTCTTCCTCAATAGCCAACCGGCAGCTTTCTATCTCCTTCTCGATTGCTCTCTTACTGATTTCTCGTTCTTCTTCCACCAAATGGATACCATTCATTCTTTCCTTTTCCACGGCTATGAACTGACTTCGGCCGGCCTTCTGTATTTTCGCTTGTAGTAGAAGGGTATCCTTTTGGTAAAGAGCGTTCTTGTCGCTCAAATTCGCATTTAATTTCCTCAGCTGTCTAATGATCCCATCCCGTTTGTCGACCTCTAAGCTTGCTTTATAGAGCTCACTCGCATGTTGAGTCTGTTGGGTGTCCATTTTCCTCTTAATTTCTTCGAGTTCATTCCGTAAGATATCGGCTTCAGATGGTACCACCCTTGTAAGCTCCTCAAGCGACACCACTGGTCCTTGATCGGATTCGGGAATCACATCATTAATCCTCAAACGTCTCCAAAGATCGTAGTCTGGGGTGGTCATGTGCTCGGTGTCTCCTTCCACCCTGATCCGGTAACAATGGTCCCAAGCCCTCATGATAGTCTGAACTTTTTCTTTGAACTCCCCTTTGAAAAGAAAATCAGTTTGGCTTAACCTGGCGGTATTGGGAATGAACTGTCGTGATCTGAATTGTCGGGACACCAAAAGCGGAACACAAGCAATCCCTCCATGCAGTCCCAACATCATCAGCCAATTGAAATTACCGCAACTATATAAAAAGTAATTAACTCTACCGAGCCACGGGACCCTCCATACTATGTCTTCGTCTTGAATGTTCCTGAAGAAACTAGCCCATTTTCTTATTTTCGAGCCCTCTCTCCATTCTTTTGCTAAGTATTCCCGTAAAGGCAAAAAACCTTGGAAGGAGTAGAACCCTCGTCGGCGTCTTCCACATGTGGCTCTGAATCCATACCTGTAACAGTTGCGCACATCCTCGAAAATGTCCTTCTTCGTGCTTCCGACTGGCATTTAAAGAAATAAAGGTCTCGGCCAAAATTGCTGGTACTGGGTTTGCTTGCCGTTTTACACGCTCAAACAGATCTAGAATGGCTACATCAATGTTTCCAAGAATTCTTGGAAAGATTACCAACCCATATATTCCCAAGGCGAGCATGTCTATCCTTTTCTCCTCATCCGGATGTGCAGGTAGGATGTCTCGAATGTTTTCCCATGCAAATACTGTACTATCTCCTCGAAGTCGGATCAAGCAATTAACCCAATCGTCACTCATTCCGGTAAAGGTTTTAAGCTTTGAAGTGTAATTCTGATTCCTCAGAGGTTTTGCGTAAATCCAATCTTCCTGAACATTTTTCTGATTAAGTAAAGCGGAATATTCTTCTACTGTGGGCATCATGTCATGTCCATTGAAGGTGAAGCAGCAAAAGGCAGGATTCCAGAACTGAAAAATGGCTCGGAGTAGGGGCTGTTTGACTCGAATGTATATCAACTGTGCAATGTCGCCATAACTATCACAGAACCTATCTTGTAATCTGTGGTCCCATCCTTCCCAGATACTTTGAAGATCCCCTAAGTTGTTTTGTTGAAGACTCACATAGGTGTACACTGCTATTACGCGCTCACTTGGTAAACTGTCCCCTTGGGCCTTCTGGTTGACATCTGACCAATGTCTAACTGACAAGTTAAGCTCCTCTTTTCTAAGACACCTTTTTTCCATGGTGAAAGACTTTCTGATCGGGCAAACCACTTGATCCAGTACCTTTATGTAATGCAAATGTAATAATGCATGAAAAAAATAGCAAAAGAAGATAAGTCAGTACCGGATAGAATTAATAAATACATAAATAAAAGATGAATTAAATAAGGTAAACAGACAAAACGACCCTATTTACCCATCTAAAACACTAAGGTTATCTGCATGGCTCTAATAGGTTGGGTTTCTATGTTCTCTATATGTAGTGTTGGTGCTAGGAGGTACCTGAATTGTCCTTGCTGTCCCCTACTAAGGGTAGCAAGGCCCCCGATCATCACCCATTATAGGCTCCTTTCAACCGGGTTCAATTCAGGGGGACCTATTCGCTTATGCGTGCACGAAGGAACGATATCCTTACGAAAGCATAAGGTACTCGAGCCCCGAAGGTACTTGCTAGGCCTACACGGGAGAACGATATCTCCACGAAAGCATTAGCGTTTTCCCCCCACCTAAAAACGGGTTATATGCCAAATTTTAAATGCGTTAAAATAAACGCGCAATCACAACCGAATATTAATTTAATAGTCACTTTAATCCGGAACTTCTAATATTATTAAAGCGGTAATTATTTGAAAAAAGATTGACTCTCTTGATTTTGTTAAAAACAAAAAATAGTCCCCAGCGGAGTCGCCATCTGTAGCGATGTCCCTCACGCTAAAAAAATCGAGTTTTTTCGAGGTGTTTGTTGTTTTTCGGATATAAAAATATTTATTCCGTGGGGTTTTAAAAACCACGTTTTATTTAGAAATTGGAGTCGCCACCGACCACTTAGGTAGGCCGGACCCCATAAAACCAGAGATTCAAAAACTTTGGATTCGGGAGTCGGTTACGGATGGGGAAGGATTAGCACCCCCATACCGCCCAAAATTGGTACTTTAATAATTACCGCTTTATTAATATTAAACTTTCCGGATTAAAGTGACGATTAAATTAAAATTTGATTATAAGTACGAGTAAATTTTAAAGGCCCCGTTATCCGAGAGTAAACGCCCAACCACTATCACTACGCCTGATACTGGCCCCGTTTACGCTCGGATAAAAGGGCACCGCATTGATATTATATAATCCATTATGCAAACTTAGTGAACAAAATATAAAACATAGCAAATAATTTAAATACAATACAAATAAATATTAACATAATAGAATACTAATTTAACATGAATAAAATACTAATCTAAAACATACATACATACATAAATATTAATCTTACTTATAAATAATAACAAATTTAACATAAATAAAATGCTAACATTCATAAATATTTAATTTAAAACACACATAAATATTAATCTAACACATAAATAAAAACAAATATAACATATCACAATAACAAGGTATGAATAAATACATGTGGGAACAAAAACACATATTTCAAGAAGACATACGTACTAAAAATAAAACACATTGTAACATATGTAGAACATGGTATTATACATGACAAAGAAAATATACTAACACGTAACCTAAAAGCAAAGAGAACATACAATACATGCTAAAATACAAAACATGTTGTGTACGAGCCAACTAAAATACCAATCGAATATGTGTGATACGAATGACCGAACAAACGCATAAAAATACATAATCACCATAAATTGAACACATATATACATATAAACATGAAAATACGAAGCATGTACGAGAGACATGTGAGAAGGCAAAAAGACTACATCAACATATATGATCATAATAAACAAACATGAATGTTTAAATATGGAACATGACTGAAATAAAAAGAAACAAACATAAGAAACAGAAATTAAAAGGTAATAAAGTGCGATTTAGGGACGCAATTGCAAATTAAACAGAACCTAAAAGGACTAAATCTGTAGTTGGACCAAGGGGCAAGCTCGAAATGCAAAGTTCAAAAACGCGGAGATCCTTGGGGCGTAATTTTTCCATTTGAAAAAGGATATCGGATAGATTTCAGGACGAAATTAAAAGACTTGGAAATATAAAGGGGACTAGGTTCGTAATTTTCCCAAGGGGCGAGACCATTTCAAAAATACCCAAAACGCGGGATGACTTATGATGTAATTAGACCAATTTTAATTGGAGATTTAATTATAAATCTCCCTAACCGGCCTCCCCTCTCCCCTTTTCTCATTTTTTTAGCCCTAAGATAACATTCCCCCATTCTCTCTCATTTTTCTCTTAAATAACCAAACTCAAACCCTTGATGAACCCAGAAACCGGCGACTCTCCGCTGGCGGCCGGCGAACCTAAGAAACCACAAAAACACCCTTCGCTTCAACCCGAACTCAAAACACAACTTAGATTCCCAGAAAAAACTCCCTTTTTTCTATATCTAAGAAAATACGAGGATGAAAACCATTTTTTTAAAAAACGAGACCGAAAAGGATCTCTCCCCTTTTTCAGTTCACCTTGTTCAGTTTTTGAGAAACTGATACGGCTTATTACTGGCGAGGGGAGACCCATAGACAACTAAGGTAAAGATCTTATCCACCCCTCTTCCTTTCTTTTTCGCTTCCTATTTTTTTTACATGCATGTTATGGAGTAAGGAAAAGAAATAGGACTTACCACTGAAACTTTGTGCTTCTTTTTTAATTTTTTGTAACTGATTACAACTGGACTGCCTTACAAATTACTTGTTTCATACATATATCCCTCTTTTTCGGTTTGGTAGCAAGTACTGTAAAATACATTTTTTTTAGATCTGAAATGATACTGACATCGCCTTTTTTTTGTGATTTTTGATATATCTGGTAATCCTTAACGCGGTGGTTGGAGGTCGGCATGGTGGAAGCATGGTGGCGGTGTGGGGGATATTTCTTCGGCCAAAGGCGTTCTCGACCGTTGGATCAGATTTGATCCAACGGTTGAGATAGCTTGAAGAATACACGGTCTAGATGAAACCTCGAACGGGTGGAACGGCTCCAGATCGTGACACGTGGAGCACAGCAGTCGAGGAGTTATGGCGCGTGGGATTCACGCACGCGTGGGATATCGAAGGGTCCGTGTGTGGATCGAACGCGCGCGTGGCAACCGAACGGTCCGGGCGTGTAATACACGCGGCTAGCTAGATAACTTCCCCCTTTGATCGTGGCCGTTGGATCAACATTTTGATCCAACGGCTCCTAGTTGGCTGCACAAGGGGAAAACACTAGGGTTAGACAATTTAGGGTTTTCAGATATAGGATATGGGTTTGGCCGGTTGGGCCAGTAACTTAATTTTGTACTTGGGTCTTATATTTGTATAAAGACTGGACCTTAATTATTATTATTTATTTTTTGGGTTTATAATTTATGGGTTTCATTTTAAGTTAGTCCATTAATAATGATAATATTAATAATAATACAAACACACACACACAATACGTGTACATGCAAAACACTAACATTTAATGACATACAAGCATGCATACGTATACATACGTATACCAATATATATATACTCACACACCAACTCATGCATATATATACTTTATATATGCTCACAGCATACATGAAAATTAATCAAATATTCAAACAGTAACATATGAGCATACATATAAATGATTACTAGTACGTACATATATGCACTCACAGATATCACACCTATACATTTTTATCTTACTAACACTCACGCAACAATAATATTAATTAAATATTAGCACAATATTTACAAATCAGATAAAAATGAGTGATTACAAGTAGTTAAGCTAAAAAGCTTATCTTACACAATACTGGTAAGACAGATCGAATCCTATGGCTTGAATTTTATATTGGTTTAATGAACTATATATGTAAGGTAGTTCTATGCATGATAAAATGTTATCAACTGCAATCGGAAATCAGTTGCTATTTTGCATAAACTATATTGCATTGTTATGTGACTTGATATTTACTTTGGACCATAAGATTTTACAGTAAAGTACATGACTTTACAATACAAAATTATTGCAGTACAAATTTCTTACATGATTATTCATGTATTACAAGTTAATAAACATTGATTATATTGTTATGATTATGCCTCACTAGGTTATACTTAGCGTGTGTTTTGTATCACACGTAGGTACCTCAGATTAGATAGCAGAGGGGGAGCTGCACATCGTTGGATCAAGTTAGCCTGTATTATCAGTAAGTATAACCACATCCTAGACTAGTGGGGCATGTATAGATAATAAATAAGTGGCTATTTTGTATGATCTAGAAACATGACATAGTTTGAGGAATTAAGAATATTAGAAAAGATATTTCAAACGATTTTAAACTTAATTGGTTGTTTATCGCGTAGTGATTTTAAAATCAAGAAAATGTCCAGACAACACACATGGTTTTCACCCTAAATTATATTTTCTTTTTAATAACTGCTTATAGTATTATATAAACTAATTCAGGGTCGAAACTAGGTGACTCTAGATAGATTTGTAATTTAGTGAAAACCGAGAAAATGGTTGTTTAATCAAATTGTTTTGCATAAAAAAATTTACAAGTCTAAAAATCAGTATTAATCAGTTAGTAACATCTTTAATGTGTATTTGAATATCGAATATACGTTGAGGGTGTTACATTTAGTGGTATTAGAGCAAAGGTTTAGCCGATTCTGGAGGTTAAACTGAGTCCAATATGATTTTGCTAAAGTGTACATGCCCCTAGGATGTGATGTTACTGATGTATTGCTTGCATAATTTGATGTAGCTCCTCAATGGTATGAATAAAACTCTAATGGCTATAAGAAAAATAAGATACTGTTAGATTTCGTCAATTGACGAATTTCAAGGGTTAACAAAACCCCATAGTGGATACAATATAGTGAAATAAATATGGTTGTTAACTCCTATCCAGGATGAGTTATCTGTATAATAGAGAACTAGTACATTAATTATAAGATGTTAGTCTCTAACATCTGTATTTGCACTTACGTTTATAATAGCATAGGTGATAAGAAAGTTAGAGAAAGTAAGGGCTCATACGCACATTTCAAGGTAAAAGGTAGTCATAGGACGATAAGCTTATGGTTAAATGAAATTGTGATTGTTATTAATAAATTAAGATAGTTAAATATAAAAAGTTAAAAAAAGAAAGAAGATATACCAAAGACAACATTCAGAACTCGCTATGGACACTACGAGTTTTTACTAATGCAGTTTGGACTCACAAACGCTCTTGCCGCATTTCTGGATTTGATAAATAGGTTGTTCAACCCTACTTGGACCAGTTTGTAGGGGTGTTTATAGATGATATCTTGGTATATTCTAAGACTGAAGATGATCACGATCGACATCTTCGAATGGTATTACAGAAATTAAGAGATAAGCAGCTTTATGCGAAGTTTTTCAAATGTGAATTCTGGCTATCTGAAGTAACTTTTCTTGGACATGTCGTATCTGTTGATGGAATAAGAGTGGACCCCAAGAAGGTACAAGCTATTTTTGAATGGGAAACACCAAAGAATGTCTCAGAAGTCAGAAGTTTCTTGGGACTAGCTAGATGCTATAGACGATTTGTCCAAAAATTCTTTATCATCACTATGCCACTTGCTCAGCTTTTAAGGAAATGTGTTTTTTTGTATGGACAGAGAAGTGTCAAGAGAGTTTCGAAAGATTAAAGAAAGTTTTGACTTAGGCACCACTATTAATTCAACCAGAGCCAGGCCAAAAACTTGTTGCATGTGATAAGTGCTACGCAAATGTGCAAGTATACACGTCGCAAGTAATAAAGTGATACGAGTATCGAGTATCGTCTCCACAAGGATTGGTTTGGGCCACTTTGCTTAAGTTATTGCACTATGAAAATAAAAACACAATTGATAATAGAGGTTTTAATTAACGAGAAAAGTAAAAGCAATAAACTAAAAGAATAGATGAAAGAAAAAGAGAGAATAGGCCAGGTTATCGTGAGTTGAGGTGTGATAGCCGATTGGATCGTCTTGGTAAAAGAGTGCAAGGGCAACTCAGTTGCCGTGGCAACTTTCACAGCGGGGTTGCCTTGGCAACTAATCGATGGTTGCCTGGGCAACTACTTGGGCGTCTGGGCAGCAACTTCAAGGTTCGGCGGAGCGTTCTTCAATGGTTTCTTCTTATCCCTAAGTCGAAACTCTAGCTACTTGTGCATGCCTTGATAATACATCCCTACATGAATCAAGGGTGAACAACAACCAATCTTTCGCTCCTCTTAGCCGTTGAAATCCTCAACTTATTCCTAAGCCGGATTAATCTTCACCATCATTGGATTGAATAAAGACCATACTCATTCGTTTCTTGAATGTAACTCTCCCGATATTAGATAAATAGATGAAGTTACGAGATCCTCTCCCAATTCACTCGCAAACAAGAATAAGAACCAAGAATGAGTAAACCTTGAATTGAAAGTGCAAACTCTTATTACCTAAACAAAATCCAATTGTTTTTCACAACAACAAAACACAATAACCCCAACCGATCAAGTTAGTTCATGGTTGGGTTCAAAAGATATACAAAGAATAATCCCCAATCCATGAATCTAATGGAAGCAAAGAAGAAGAAGAAGTCGAAATTTCCCCTAATGCTCTCTATCGAAATTTATCTATTTTTCTCTCTAAATGGATTGTCGAAATCTCCTTGCTATTTATAGGGCTAGGCCAAAGTCCTTCTTTGATGAGGAGTTTAAGTTGGAATTAAATTATCTTTAAAGAATATAATTCTTTATTATAATTGTATTCCTACTAGAACTTCTCCTATCTTCTTGGAATTTAATTCTTCTTTAATCTCTGCATGGCAATCAAATTCCTTTGGGTTTGGGCTTTGCTCCACGTCATCTTGGGCTTGTCTAGTCATTAATTTCGACATCCCTATTGCACCTTCTCTTTGTCGACAATTGCCATGGCAACTGGCTCGGCGTCTCCTTCATGCATTGCCCTGGCAACTAGCTCGGCATATCCTTCATGTATTGCCCTGGCAACTAGCTCTAACCTTGCTTTGGCAAGTGATCCTGCACACATACAAAAACACACCAAATCAGCATCTTTTTCCATAAAAATCACCAAGTTATGTAATCAAGCTCAACGGTGGAAAGAAACATGAATTAATGCATGAATAACTAATTATGCAACTAATATGAGCTTAAGTCTAACAATAATATGAGTAAAAAGGGTAATAAAAATAGTACTTTTGAACACTTATCACGCCCCCAAACTCGAACTATTGCTTGTCCTCAAGTAATGCAAACTAACAATTACCTACCAAGACTTTAATCATCAAAGACATGCTTCAAACTTGAATTCAAACCTCGGAACCGTGGCACAATTTATGATCACCTTTTAATTTTTCGGATAGCACAAAAATTACCCGGAACAAAACTATAATGCTCGTGACAATGTGTGTGCGTAGTTGTGTACAAGTTGATTTTCAAGATTCTATGTGAACAATAGGCTTTTATCAATTTAATTGTCGGGGCATTTATTTTTTTTTCACTAGAGCCAATTTCGGGCACCTCTAGCAAAGTAAGCAATTTCTTATTTTATTTTAATCGACTAGAGCCAATTTCGGGCACCTCTAGCGATTCTTTAATGTGCATTAACTACTAGAGCCAGTTTCGGGCACCTCTAGCAAGAAAGTGTATTTACTACTAGAGCCTGTTTTGGGCACCTCTAGCAAGAAATTAACTTTTAATTTTCAATTTTAAATGTACCCAAATTTTAAGCAACCTAAGTTCACTAAGTTTCTTTCAATCAACAAGCCACAACCGTGTAAAAAAAAATTCAGCATCATAGTAAAATTCTAAGTTCTTTTCATGTAATCCTAAAATTAAAGGCAAAAATTAATCATTGGATATTCAACAAGTCTTAAGCAATTAAATCAAATTAAAGGCATGACAAGTAACATATGCAACCTATATGCGATTGCTAAAGATGAATGCAACTAAACATGAAACTAACTAGAAACCAACACCCCCCCAAACTCGAGAGAAGCATTGTCCACAATGCACGTAAAAGTGAAACAAAATTTAAAAGAAACTAAATGAAATGAGTTAGTCGAAGAGGTCGTCACCTCGAGTGATGAGTTTCCTTCGTGCCGTTTGCTTGATTCAATTTTCGGTCAGTGGTTGAATGCTTGTGGCTGGTACCGCGTGAATAGCATTGCCTTGATTTGGTCCACGTTTGCTGATACAGGTTTACTTGCATGTGCATCAGTAGTTGCCGAAGCCATTGTTGTTGCCTAGGCATCGCCAGTTTCTGTTGTGGTTGCTGTGGCGAGTAGTCGACAGTAAATTTCCTTATCATGGTGGTTGTGAGTCTTGTTGTGGAAAAGAAAATAAAGAAAACCTGGAAACTAAAGATAATGAAGGAAAATAAAATATATCCTAAAAAATAAAGAGAAAAAATAACAAAAAAAAATGTAACAAAATAGTTCAAAAAATAAAAATAAAAATAAATGTATCAGTAGTTGCCGAGGCATGCACATCCATGGTTGCCGAGGCGTCAGGGGTTGCCGAGGCGTGTGCGTCCATGGTTTCCGAGGCGTGCGTACAGGAGTTGCTGCGGTGTTGAAGGTTGCCGAGGCATGCGCATCCATGGTTGCCGAGGCATCAAGGGTTACTGCAGTATTGAAGGTTTCCGTTTTCGATACTTCTTATAGTCCATCCGCACCCTCCATCGGGTGATAATATTGCCCAAAAAGAGTTTGGCCAATGTGTTTGCCACTACTCCCTTTTGCGTTACCATGGTGGAGGTGTCTTTCTTCTTTGTTCGCTTGTAGTCCATGTATACTCTCCACCTTGCTACTATTCCTGAAGGCACAAATATATTAATAGGAAAAATTATATCCATTCTCAACCATTCAATTACCTCATTCTTGTCGACTTCTATCATAGTTGGATGTAGCCTTTGTTGTCGTGGAAATTGCTGCTCAAGCCAATTGCCGTGGCAATCCGTTGTTAAATTTTGCTTTAGGTCAAGGGAAGAATCAATTTTTTGAAGAGCTTTATGATTCCAAACACCTTTTTCTTTTGGCCTCTCAAACATCTCCATCAGTAGAGATTTCGATGGCTTCAAATCTACCAACCTCGGTTCCTCAAGACATACCTGCAATGGACGAGGTGAGTTTTTAAAGAATTCAAAAGGTTCAACTATTACCTGCTCATATTCCATTGGCAAAGTATTATCATCTCGTTGATCTTGCATGTGGTCGTGTAATTGTCGTGGCAATTGTAGATGAGAGCAATCTACAGATTCCTGCTTTAACATCAACGTTGTAACCTTATGGGCATCAGGTTCCTCAGAATTTGATGTAGTATTGCTGTTCTCAGCTTCACTGAGTGTTGTCGCGGCATTGCTCTGTTCAGGCTCCTCAATTATTGCCGAGGCAATTTGTTGTTCAAGCTCATCATGTGTTGGGCAGTCTCTCTCATTGGCATCCTCTTGACTTTGAGGTTTTAGTTGTTCCTCACACATAAGAGAGATTTCTTTGCATTGCTCCTTATCCTCTTGCCTTAGGACGTCAGTATCCCTAGGAATGAATTGTTGGTGCATGTTATCCATTACATATGTGGATCTCCCCAATTGATCTTCTGAATCCCCTAAGGTTGCATCCCACTGAGCTATCCTCGTTTCCATAGATTTTGATAGTTCTCGAATCTCTTCAATTGATCCGTCAAGTCTAGCCAAGGAAGCTAGTAACATTTCCTCCAAGGAATTGGAATGCTCTTGAAAAGGACTACATTGCCATGGCGTATCTGTTGCTGCGGCAAACTTGTTATGGTAAAAAAAAATTTGAGCTTTTTGACTATACCATGAAGAATTTTGCTGCTGGTTCCCTCTATGGTTCTCCATGTAGTTATATGCACCGAAAATATGAGGGCAATTTTCAAACACATGATGTTCTCCACACATAGCACAAGATTTTTCCATGGTATAAGTTCTTTGGGCTTTTCTCGGTTGGTATAGGTAATCATCAAAGGGTGCAAGAAACTCTTGATTGGATTGATTCATATCTTCCAACATCATCTCTCGAATAGATCGGCTTTTATTTACCGACATGTTGATGTCCCTTAACTTGTAGCGCACCTAATTTTTTTTTGATAAAACAAACAAAAAGAAAAGTTAGTAAAACTAAGAGAAAAAAAAATGCAATAACAAAAACAACTAACACCAATTGCCAATCCCCGACAACGACGCCAAAAACTTGTTGCGTGTGATAAGTGCTACGCAAATGTGCAAGTATACACGTCGCAAGTAATAAAGTGATACGAGTATCGAGTATCGTCTCCACAGGGATTGGTTTGGGCCACTTTGCTTAAGTTACTGCACTGTGAAAATAAAAACACAATTGATAATAGAGGTTTTAATTAACGAGAAAAGTAAAAGCAATAAACTAAAAGAATAGATGAAAGAAAAAGAGAGAATAGGCCAGGTTATCGTGAGTTGAGGTGTGATAGCCGATTGGATCGTCTTGGTAAAAGACTGCAAGGGCAACTCAGTTGCCGTGGCAACTTGCACAGCGGGGTTGCCTTGGCAACTAATCAATGGTTGCCAGGGCAACTAGCTGGGCAACTACTTGGGCGTCTGGGCAGCAACTTCAAGGTTCGGCGGAGCGTTCTTCAATGGTTTCTTTTTATCCCTAAGTCGAAACTCTAGCTACTTGTTCATGCCTTGATAATACATCCCTGCGTGAATCAAGGGTGAACAACAATCAATCTTGCGCTCCTCTTAGCCGTTGAAATCCTCAACTTATTACTAAGCCGGATTAATCTTCACCATCATTGGATTGAATAAAGACCATACTCATTCGTTTCTTGAATCTAACTCTCCCGAAATTTCCCCTAATGCTCTCTATCGAAATTTCTCTATTTTTCTCTCTATATGGATTGTCGAAATCTCCTTGCTATTTATAGGGCTAGGCCAAAGTCCTTCTTTGAGGAGGAGTTTAAGTTGGAATTAAATTATCTTTAAAGAATATAATTCTTTATTATAATTGTATTCCTACTAGAACTTCTCCTATCATCTTGGAATTTAGTTCTTCTTTAATCTCTGCATGGCAATCAAATTTCTTTAGGTTTGGGCTTTGCTCCACGTCATCTTGGGCTTGTCTAGTCATTAATTTCGACATCCCTATTGCACCTTCTCTTTGTCGACAATTGCCATGGCAACTGGCTCGGCGTCTCCTTCATGCATTGCCCTGGCAACTAGCTCGGCATATCCTTCATGTATTGCCCTGGCAACTAGCTCTAACCTTGCTTTGGCAAGTGATCCTGCACACACACAAAAACACACCAAAGCAGCATCTTTTTCCAAAAAAATCACCAAGTTATGTAATCAAGCTCAACGGTGGAAAGAAACATGAATTAATGCATGAATAACTAATTATGCAACTAATATGAGCTTAAGTCTAACAATAATATGAGTAAAAAGGGTAATAAAAACAGTACTTTTGAACACTTATCAAGTACATTCTGTATGTTGTGTATTAATGCAAGAAGGACGAGTTGTAGCTTAAGCATCGCGACAACTCAAAAAATCAAAACTCATGAAAAGAATTATCCAACTCATGACTTGGAGATGACAGCAATGATTTTTTCACTGAAAATTTGGAGACATTATTTATATAGTGAAAAGTGTCATATATACACTGATCACAAAAGTTTGAAGTACTTGATGACACAACGAGATCTGAATCTGAGACAACGAAGATAGGTCGAGTTTTTAAAAGATTATGATGTGGTTATTAATTATCACCTTGGAAAGGCTAACGTAGTATTATATGCTCTTAGCTAGAAAACATTTTATGTTCTACGTGTAATGAATGCACAACTATCTTTGGGAAAATATGGTTCTTTAGCATCGGAGTTTCAGATTAAGCCAACTTTTCTAGATCCGATCAAAGATTTACAACCTTCGGATGAAGAATGTATTGTAAAGAAAAGACAAGCTAAATTTGGGAAAGCGCAAGACTATGAAATCAAATATGATGGTTGTTTATACTATTGAGGATAAGTTTATATTCTTAACAATGGTGAATTGAAGAAAGAGATTTTATTAGAAGCTCACTATTTCCCATTAACTATGCACCCAAGAAGTAATAATATGTATCAAGATTTGAAAACCCGCTATTGGTGGTCGGGAATGAAAAGAGCAATCTCAGAGTTTGCGGCAAAATGTCTGACATGTCAACAAGTTAAAGTAGAGCATCAAGTACCTTCCGGACTGTTACAACCTATCTCCATTCCTCAGTGGAAATGGGAAAAGTAACTATGGATTTTGTAACAGGGCTACCAGTTACGCCCAACAAAAAGGATTCAATATGGGTCATCATAGATCGTTTATCGACGTCTACACATTTTATTCTAGTTCGTGTGGATTATTCAATGGATAAGTATGCAGAATTGTATATCAGAGAAATAGTACGACTACATGGTGTCCCAGTATCGATTGTATCAGATAGATACCCAAGGTTTACCTCAAGGTTTTGGGGAGCATTGCACGAGGCACTAAGTACTAAATTAAATTTTACTATTGTATTCCATCCGCAAACGGATGGGCAATCAAAATTAGTGATCTAGGTTTTAGAAGACATGTTGTGAGCTTGCATTATTGAGTTCATTGGATCATGGGAAAGTATGGAAATATTCATATTGACCCAAAAACATATGGGATTGATTTAAACCGAGAAATGGAAGATAAAGTGAAGATTATTCAGAATAATCTTAATGTAGCCGCGCATCGACAAAAGGCATATGTAGACAAAAAGAGAAAGGATGTTGAATTTCAAGTTGGAGATAAAGTCTTCCTAAAGGTCTCACCTTGGAAGAAAGTACTACGGTTTGGTCGAAAAGGGAAACTAAGTCCCAGATTCACTGGACCTCTTGAAATTCTAAAAAGAGTTGGACTAGTGGCTTATCAATTGGCCTTACCTTCAGAGATGAGCAAGATCCATGATGTATTTCATGTATCTATGTTACGAAGGTATCGATCAGATCTCTCACATGTTATCACTCAAGAAGAGATTGAATTGTAACCTGATTTAACATATGAAGAAGAAATAGTGGAGATTTTATCTTATGATGTTAAAGAATTGAGAAATAAGAAAATTCCATTGGTTAAATTCCATTGAAGGAACCACAAAGTGGAAGAGGCAACTTGGGAGACCAAGTATAAAATGAGAAAGCAGTACCCAAAACTATTTAAATCAGGTACGTTTTAAAATTTGAGGATGAATATTTTAAGGGGGGAGTTGTAATACCCCAAAATTTGCTAAGTTGTTTAAGAGTCATTTAGTACTAAGATAAGGGCTTAAAAGCTAACTTAGTGACTAAAATGACAAAATATAAAAGTTAGGATTTCTTTAATTATAGGTTCTAGGAAAGGAATTTTTGAGAATTTAGAGTACCTTGTGATAGAGGATAAGCAAATTAGGGTACTCGCAAAGTTTGGTAATGATCCAAGGAAAAATTGGAATGGGAATTCAAGGTTAAAGTTTAGTGACCAAAATGATAAGTTTTCAAAACTTGTATGGTACAAGCCGAAATATGAAAAGTTGAAGGACCAAAGTTGTAATTTCCCAAAAGTTAGGTGTTTTATTTCATAAATAGATAGAACACCAATTGGTGTGGGCCAAATATGGAATTATTGGTTTGATCTGAAATTTTAAATATTGAGAAATCACAGTTAAAGTTTAAGTGGAATTCAGATACTTGGATCGAACTGCAAAGTTAAGAGTGCTCAGGCTAGAGTAGCACTAGGATGGGTGACCTATTGAGAAGGTCTCGTGTCAGTACTTTAGATTGATAAAAAGGAATCAGCCTGAATTAATAATATTCATATGGATAGCCGATCAAGAAATATTATGAGAAATTGTACCCGATAAAGATTTCAAGTAATTATCGGTATATTTGGACTTAGTAAAAATTTTAAGTTTGACTTCATAAATATGGAATATTTTATTTGATAATATTATTTATTTTCAGATATGGAAATAAGGAATTTTTAGAATTTATTTGATAGTCCGACGAAAGGGAAATCACAGTAGAAGTAGTAAGTGAATATCGGGAAATCGATCGAATCGAAATTTCAAAGGTTGTTCCATAAGTCACGAAAAATTCATAAAATATAATTTTATGAATAAATTATTAATTAGTTGATTGTGATCTAACTAGAATAATTGGACTTTTATAAAATGGCAAAATTAGTGATTTAAGTGACTAGTATTGGTAATTTGGTAATTTGGTCACAATGGCAATTTTGAAATATTTTGAAAGTACCATGGGCAATATGGTAATTTCCCATGTCAAAGAATTACTCTAGTTTGGTTATAGTTGAATGGAATTTGGTTGGAATTGAACTAGAATGGCAACTTGTAAATTATGATTCAGTCGGAGGTTAATTTTGGAATAAATACTAAATTGAATAAAAAATTCAATTTATTAATTACATGGGGCATAAATTAAAAAAGATGAACAAAATGTTCATCTTCTTCCCCTCCAATTCGAAAATAAAAGAGAAAATAAGGGGAAAATACACAAAGTTTTTCCTAAGCATTTTGAAGGCTTCCAAACAAGATTCAAGGTATGTTTTTGATAGAAAATAAATCTATGTTTGATTTTCTTTCAATTGATAGTAATTTTATCAAGAGTTATGAAGATTTGATTATGTTCTTGAAGAGAGAGAAAATAGGGTTTCATGTTCCATGTTTAGATTAAAGCTTGATCTATGCAAATCTAGTGTTGTAGAGATGAAATCAGGCTTAGATTTTGTTTAACTTCATGTTTAAGGATTAAAAATCCTAACCCTAGAATTTGAGATTTTATTTAGGGTTTTGAAATTGATGATGAAAATAAATGATTGATGATATTAGAAGCTAAATTTTGATGTTAGAATGAAAAATCCTCAACTAGTCTTCTAAGCGACTATTTTGGCATGCTTGGTAAATTAAGGAAAATATTGTGAAAATTATTCTGGTGGTGGATTTGAAAAGATTATGAAAATACAAGCTTGATTATATCATTAGGACCAAAATAAAGTCTTTGAAAAGTTTAGACACCCAATTCAGTATGTAGGATTAAATTGGGGTTTTAAGTGTTAATCTTTGGAAATGAAGAATATATGTTGGAAGATTAATTAGAGCATGTTAGAATGTTGTTTGGATGAAAAATGAGCCTAGAACAGCTAAGTGACCAATTTGGCCACATGGAAGAATAATGGGAAAATTTTATGAAAATTATGATTATGAGATTTTATGATTTGAATATGTTGTATAAAGTTATAATTGAAATTAGAATCCAAGGGAGTAATTTGACAAGGAAATAGCAAGGGACGATTTCGACAGTCCTGGATAGTTCAAGTACCAAATCAACTTTGGTCTAAAAGTAGGGGAAAATGTGAGAAAATTTATAGTAAAACGTCACTTTGGTAAAAGTTAGTGGATGAAAGAGGTTTTGAATAAAAGTTAGTGAAAATGATGGAATTATTGAATAATTGTGATTCGAGCTGGAATAAATTATAAAATGTGCAAAAAGGTCACTAGGGAGCATAATGAACAATTCGGCATTTTTAAAGGAAAAAGTGAAATATTTGAAAATATTCTATATTCGGATAATTATACTAGTATAGTATAGTTAAGCAATGTTATATTAAAAATCTAACATGAATATTGTTATGTATGTTCAAATGGTACTGTACAGCTATTGGCGAGGCTAAGGGTACCAGATCAAAGAAAAGAAAAGAAAAAGTATCGAAATAGCTTAGTGAGGCTAATATCATGCATGACCCAGGTGAGTGCATTTTTACTTAATTATTATATATGTGATATGAGTGATTTCATTAAATGTATTTATGACATATTGATAAATACGACAACTTGCAATGAATCGACATTGGTATAAATAAAAATGTATGATGGCTTATTTATGCAACTAGCATGAAATATTAAATGGCATATTGATACATTGATTGTAGCATAATGATTTACTCAAGGTAAATCAGATTTTAGATATTTGGCTATGAGCTGTCCATTAACGAATTATGGATAACAGTATTGAAGGATTGTATATTAAATATGAAAATATTATATTCTTATGTCCAAGTACTTGTGTGAGAGTCTTTGGTATAATTGGATATCCATAGAGTTATAGCAGCTGCAATCCAGCACTACGGTGCGATCCAGACACTTCGGTGTTGATATCAGACGCTATGGCATTGTAGTTACTTCGGTGATGATTAGACACTACGGTGTCGACTAGCACAAAAAGATGCTATAATGAGGAGCAAAGGGCATCCTCGAGTACGTACTCACCATCAACCGCTACGGAATTGTAGACACTACGGTGTCGTAAGATGACTCGTATACCATAGGTTAACATGAAATTGCATGAGAATCTTTGGCATAGTTGGATATCCATAGAGTCCTAGCAGTTGCGTCGTAGCACTATGGTGCGAGATAGACTCTTTCGGGTCGAGATCCACCCTACGAAGTCGAGTTAGACTCTACGGATTCAGTTCAAACACTACACTGTTACATAGCACAAAATGTGCGAGTATGAGGAGCAAAGGGCGTCCTCGAGTACGTACTCATCTCAGTCATTTCGGCGATACAAATGCTTTGACGTCCTAGACACTACGGTGTCCTGATGACTGCGTACCATAGCATCACATGATTTTGTACTCTGGGCTGTAAAACTTGAAATGCATTTATGCAGGTAGTTAAGATAAAAAGCTTATCGTACACAAGACTGGTAAGACATGTCGAATCCTATGGCTTGAATATTATATTGGTTTAACGAACTATATATGTAAGGTAGTTCTATGCATGATAAAATGTTATCAAATGCAATCGAAAATCGCTTTCTATTTTGCAGAAACTATATTGCTCTGTTATGTGACTTGATATTTACTTTGGACCATAAGATTTTACAGTACAATACATGACTTTACAGTACATAATTATTGCAGTACAAATTCCTTACATGATTATTCCTGTATTAAAGATTAATAAACATCGTTTACATTGTTATGATTATGCCTCACTAAGTTATACTTTGCATGTGTTTTGTATCACACGTAAGTACCTCATATTAGATAGCAGAGGAGGAGCTGCACATCGTTGGATCAAGTTAGCCTGTATTATCAGTAAGTATAACCACATCCTAGTCTAGTGGGGCATGTATAGATAATAAATAAGTGGCTATTTTGTATGATCTAGAAACATGACTTAGTTTGAGGAATTAAGAATATTAGAAAATATATTTCAAACGATTTTAAACTTAGTTGGTTGTTTATCACGTAGTGATTTTAAAATCAAGAAAGGGTCTAGGCAGCACACATGGTTTTCACCCTAAATTATATTTTCTTTTTAATAACTACTTAAAGTTTTATATAAACTAATTCAGGGTCAAAACTAGGTGACTCTAGACAGATTTGTAATTTAGTGAAAACTGAGAAAAAGGTTGTTTAATCAAATTGGTTTTGCATAAAAAAATTACAAGTCTGAAAATCAGTATTAATCAGTTAGTAACATCTTTAATGTGTATTCGAATGTCGAATATACCTTGAGGGTGTTTCATTTAGTGGTATCAGAGCAAAGGTGTAGCTAATTCTGGAGGTTAAACCGAGTCCAATATGATTTTGCTAAAGTGTACATGTCCCTAGGATGTGATGTTACTGATGTATTGCTTGCACAATTTGATGTAGCTCCTCAATAGTATGAATAAAACTATAATGAAAAATAAGATATTGTTAGATTTTGCCAGTTGATGAATTTTGAGGGTTAACAAAATACCCATAGTGGATACAACACAGTGAAATAAATATGGTAGTTAACTCCTATCCAGGATGAGTTATCTATATAATAGAGAACTGGTACAGTAATTATAAGATGTTAGTCTCTAACATCTGTATTTGCACTTATGTTTATAATAGCATAAGTTATAAGAAATTTAGAGAGAGTAAGGGCTCATACGCACATTTCAAGGTAAAAGGTACTCATAGGACGGTAAGCTTATGATTAAATGGAATTGTGATTGTTATTAATAAATTAAGATAGTTAAATATAAAAAGTTAAAAAAGAAAGAAAGAAGATATACCAAACACAACATTCAGAACTTGCTATGGACACTACAAGTTTTTAGTAATGCCGTTTGGACTCACAAACGCTCCTGCCGCATTTATGGATTTGATAAATAGGGTGTTCAACCTTACTTGGACCAGTTTGTAGTGGTGTTTATAGATGATATCTTGGTATATTCTAAGACTGGAGATGATCACGATCGACATCATCGAGTGGTATTACAGACATTAAGAGATAAGCAGCTTTATGCAATGTTTTTCAAATATGAATTCTGGCTATCCGAAGTAACTTTTCTTGGACATGTTGTATCTATGAGGGAATAAGAGTGGATCCCAAGAAGGTACAAGCTATTCTTGACTGGGAAACGCCAAAGAATGTCTCAGAAGTCAGAAGTTTCTTAGGAATAGCTGGATGCTATAGACGATTTGTCCAAAACTTCTTTATCATCGCATTGCCACTTACTCAGCTGTTAAGAAAATGTGTTTCTTTTGTATGGACAGAGAAGTGTCAAGAGAGTTTAGAAAGCTTAAAGAAACTTTTCACTTAGGCACCAATATTAATTCAACCAAAGCCGGGAAAATAGTACATTCTGTATAGGGATGTATCCCATGATGGGTTGGGTTGGGTATTAATGCAAGAAGGATACATTGTAGCTTATGCATCGCGACAACTCAAAAAATCAAAACTCATGAAAAGAATTATCCAACTCATGACTTAGAGATGGCAGCAATGATTTTTGCACTGGAAATTTGGAGACATTATTTCTATGGTGAAAAGTGTCATATATACACTGATCACAAAAGTTTAAAGTACTTGATGACACAACGAGATCTGAATCTGAGACAACGAAGATAGGTCGAGTTTTTAAAAGATTACGACGTGGTTATTAATTATCACCTTGGAAAGGCTAACGTAGTAGCATATGCTCTTAACCAGAAAACATTTTCTGTTCTACGTGCAATGAATGCATAACTATTTTTGGGAAAAGATGGTTCTTTAGCATCGGAGTTTTAAATTAAGCCAACTTTTCTAGATCGGATCAAAGATTTACAGCCTTCGGATGAAGAATGTATTGTAAAGAAAAGACAAGCTAAATATAGAAAAGCGCAAGACTATGAAATCAAGTCTGATGGTTGTTTATACTATCGAGGAAAAGTTTATATTCCTAACAATGGTGAATTAAGGAAAGAGATTTTATCATAAGCTTACTATTGCCCATTAACTATGCACCCAAGAAGTAATAAGATGTATCAAGATTTGAAAACCTACAATTGGTGGTCGGGAATGAAAAGAGCAATCTCAGAGTTTGTGGCAAAATGTCTGACATGTCAACAAGTTAAAGCAGAGCATCAAGTACCTTATAGACTGTTACAGCCTATCTCCATTCCTCAGTGGAAATGGGAAAAATAACTATGGATTTTGTAATAGGGCTACCAGTTACCCCCAGTAAAAAGGATTCAATATGGGTCATCGTAGATCGTTTATCGAAGTCTGCACATTTTATTCCAGTTCGTGTGGATTATTCGATGGATAAGTATGCAGAATTGTATATTAGAGAAATAGTACGACTACATGGTATCCCAGTATCGATTGTATCGGATAGATACCCGAGGTTTACCTCAAGGTTTTGGGGAGCATTACACGAGGCACTAAGTACTAAATTAAATTTGAGTACTGTATTCCATCCACAAACGAATGTGTAGTCAAAATGAATGATCCATATTTTAGAAGACATGTTGCGAGCTTGCATTTTTGAGCTCACTGGATCATGGGAAA
The DNA here is from genome assembly GCA_019671005.1 of Hibiscus mutabilis. NCBI lineage: Eukaryota > Viridiplantae > Streptophyta > Magnoliopsida > Malvales > Malvaceae > Hibiscus > Hibiscus mutabilis. The sequence goes on along the minus strand of CM033734.1, from coordinate 40,104,247 downwards.
GGATCAAAATATTCATATTAACCCATAAATAGATGGGATTGATTTAATCCGAGAAATGGAAGATAAAGTGAAGATTTTTCAAAATAATCTTAAAGTAGCCGTAGATCGACAAAAGGCATGTGCAGACAAAAAGAGAAAGGATGTTGAATTTCAAGTTGGAGATAAAGTATTCCTAAAGGTCTCACCTTGGAAGAAAGTTCTACGTTTTGGTCGAAAAGGGAAACTAAGTCCCAGATTCATTGGACCTTTTGAAATCCTAAAAAGAGTTGGACCAGTGGATTATCAATTGGCCTTACCTTTAGAGATGAGCAAGATCCATGATGTATTTTATGTATCTATGTTGTGAAGGTATCGATCAGATCCCTTGTATGTTATCACTCAGAAGAGATTGAATTGTATCTTGATTTAACATATGAAGAAGAATTGGTGGAGATTTTATCTTATGGAGTTAAAGAATTGAGAAATAAGAAAATTCCATTGGTTAAATTCCTTTGGAGGAACCACGAAGTGGAAGAGACAATATGGGAAACCAAGGAGAAAATGAGAAAGTAATACCCAAAACTATTTAAATCAGGTATATTTTAAAATTCGAGGATGAATTCTTTTAAGGGGGAGAATTGTGATACCCTAAAATTTGCTAACTTAGTGACTAAAATGACAAAATATAAAAGTGAGGTTTCTTTAATTATGGATTCTAGGAAAGGAATTTTTGAGAATTTAGAGAACCGTGTGATAGAGGATAAGCAAATTAGGGTACTCGCAAAGTTCGGTAATAATCCAAGGAAAAATTGGAATGGGGATTCAAGGTTAAAGTTTAGTGACCAAAATGATAAGTTTTCAAAACTTGTATGGTACAAGTCAAATATGAAAAGTTGAAGGACCAAAGTTGTAATTTCCCAAAAGTTAGGTGTTTTATTTCATAAATAGATAGAACACCAATTGGTGTGGGCCAAATATGGAATTACTGGTTCGATCCGATATTTTAAATATTGAGAAATCACGGTTAAGTTTAAGTGTAATTTGGATACTCGGATCGAACTGCAAAGTTAAGCGTGCTCAAGCTAGAGTAGCACTAGGATGGGTGACCTATTGAGAAGGTCCCATGTCAGTACTTTAGATTGATAAAAAGGAATCATTCTGAGTTAATATTATTCATATGGGTAGCCGATCAAGAAATATTATGAGAAATCATACCCGATAAAGATTTTGAGTAATTATCGGTATATTTGGACTGAGTCAAAATTTTAAGTTTGACTTCATAAATATGGAATATTTTATTTGATAATATTATTTAATTTTCAGATATGGAAATAAGGAAGTTTTAGAATTTTTTTGATAGTCCGGTGAAATGGAAATCGCAATAGAAGTAGTAAGTGAATATCGGGAAATCGGATCGAATCGAAATTTTAGAGGTTGTTCCATAAGTCACGAAAAATTCATAAAATATAATTTTATGAATAAATTATTAATTGGTTGATTGTGATCTAACTAGAATAGTTGGATTTTTACAAAATGGCAAAATTAGTGACTTAAGTGACTAGTTTTGGTAATTTGGTCACAATGGCAATTTTGAAATATTTTGAAAGTACCATGGGCAATATGGTAATTTACCATGTGAAAGCATTACTCTAGTTTGGTTAGAGTTGAATGGAATTTGGTTGGAATTGAACTAGAATGGCAACTTGTAAATTAAGGTTCAGTTGGAGGTTAATTTTGGAATAAAGACTAAATTGAATAAAAAAATTCAATTTATGAATTACATGTGGAATAAATTAAAAAATATGAGCAAAATGTTCATCTTCTTGCCCTCCAATTCGAAAATACAAGAGAAAATAAGGGAAAATACACAAAGTTTTTCCTAGGCATTTTGAAGGCTTCCAAACAATATTCAAGGTATGTTTTTGATAGAAAATTAATCTATGTTTGATTTTTTTTCAATTGATAGTAATTTTATCAAGAGTTATGAAGATTTGCTTATGTTCTTGAAGAGAGAGAAAATAGGTTTTCATGTTCCATGTTTAGATTGAAGCTTGATATATACAAATCTAGTGTTGTAGAGATGAAATCAAGCTTAGATTTTGATTAACTTCATGTTTAAGGATTAAAAACCCTAACCCTATAATTTGGGATTTTATTTAAGGTTTTGAAATTGATGATGAAAATAAAAGATTGATGGTATTAGAAGCTTGATTTTGATGTTAGAATGAAAAATCCACAACTAGTATTCCAAGTAACTAATTTTGGCATGCTTGGTAAATTAGGAAAAATATTGTGAAAATTATTCTAGTGGTGGATTTGAAGAGATTATGAAATTACAAGCTTGATTATAGCATTAGGATCAAAATAAAGTCCTTGAAAAGTTTAGACACCCAATTCAGTATGTAGGATTAAATTGGGGTTTTAAGTGTTAATCTTTGGAAATGAAGAATATATGTTGGAAGATTAATTAGAGCATGTTAGAATGTTGTTTGGATGAAAAATGAACCTAGAAAAGCTAAGTGACCAATTTGGCCACATGGAAGAATAATGGGAAAATTTTATGAAAATTATGATTATTATATTTTATGATTCGAATATGTTGTATAAAGTTAGAATTGAAATTAGAATCCAATGGACTAATTTGACAAGAAAGGAAATAGCAAGGGACCATTTTGACAATACTGAATAGTTCAAGGACCAATTCAGCTTTGGTCTAAAAGTAGGGGAAAATGTGAGAAAAATTATAAAAATGTTGGATTAATTATTAAATACAAGTTTATGAGTAAAATTAGTGACTAAAACGTCACTTTGGTAAAAGTTAGTGGATGAAAGGGTTATTGAATAAAAGTTAGTGAAAATGATGGAATTATTGAATAATTGCGATTCGAGCTGGAATAAATTGTAAAATGTGCAAAATGGTCACTAGGGAGCATAATGAACAATTCAACATTATTAAAGGAAAAAGTGAAATTTTTTGAAAATATTCTATATTCGGATAATTATACTAGTATAGTATAGTTAAGCATGTTAGATTAAAAATCTAACATGAATATTGTTAAGTATGTTCAAATGGTACTGTACAGCTATTGGCGAGGCTAAGGGTACCAAACCAAAGAAAAGCAAAGAAAAAGTATCGAAATAGCTTAGTGAGGCTAATATCATGCATGGCCGGGGTGAGTGCATTTTTACTTATTTATTATATATGTGATATGAGTGATTTCATTATATGTAGTTATGACATGTTGATAATTAGGACAACTTGCGATGAACCGACTTTGGTATAAATAAATGTATGATGGCTTATTTATGCAAATAGGATGAAATATTAAATGGCATATTGATACAATGATTGTAGCATATTGATTTACTCAAGGTAAATCGTTTTTAGATATTTGGATATGAGCTGTCCATTAACAAATTATGGAGAACAGCATTGAAGGATTGGATATTAAATATGAAAATATTATATTCTTATGCCCAAGTACTTGTGTGAGAGTCTTTGGTATAATTCGATATCCACAGAGTTATAGCAGCTACAATCGAGCACTACGGTGCGATCCAGACACTTCGGTGTTGATATCAGATGCTATAGCATTGTAGTTACTTCGATGATGATTAGACACTACGGTGTCGACTAGCACATAAAGATGCTATAATGAGGAGCAAAGGGCATCCTCGAGTATGTACTCACCCTCAGACGCTACGACGTTGTAGACACTACGGTGTCGTAAGATGACTCGTATAATATAGGTTCACATGAAATTTCATGAGAATCTTTGGCATAGTTGGATATCCATAGAGTCCTAGCAGTTGCATCATAGAACTATGGTGCGAGATAGACTCTTTGGGGTTGAGATAGACTCTTCGAGGTCGAGATAGACTCTACGGAATTGGTTCAAACACTACGGTGTTACATAGCACAAAATGTGCGAGTATGAGGAGCAAAGGGCATCCTCGAGTATGTACTCATCTTAGTCGTTTCGGCGATGTAGATGCTACGGCGTCGTAGACACTATGGTGTTGTGATGACTCACATACCATAGCATCACATGATTTTGTACTTTGGGCTATAAAACTTGAAATGCATTATGCATGTAGTTAAGCTAAAAAGGTTATCATACACAAGACTGGTAAGACAGATCGAATCCTCTGGCTTGAACATTATATTGGTTTAATGAACTATATATGTAAGGTAGTTCTATGCATGATAAAATGTTATCAACTGCAATCGAAAATCGCTTGCTATTTTGCTGAAATTGTATTGCACTATTATATGACTTGATATTTACTTTGGACCATAAGATTTTATAGTAGTATATGACTTTACAGTACAAAATTATTGCAGTACAAATTTCTTACATGACCATTCCAGTATTACAAATTTATAAACATTGTTTACATTGTTATGATTATGCCTCACTAAGTTATACTTAGCGTGTGTTTTGTATCACACGTAGGTACCTCGGATTAGATAGCAGAGGAGGAGCTATACATTGTTGGATCAAGTTAGCCTGCATTATCAGTAAGTATCACCACATCCTAGTCTAGTGGGGAATGTATAGATATTAAATAAGTGGCTATTTTGTATGATCTAGAAACATGACTTAGTTTGAGGAATTAAGAATATTAGAAAAGATATTTCAAACGATTTTAAACTTGGTTGTTTATCGCGTAGTGATTTTAAAATCAAGAAAGGGTATAGGCAGTACACATGGTTTTCACCCTGAATTATATTTTGTTTTTAATAACTGCTTAAAGTATTTTATAAACTGATTTAGGGTAGAAACTAGGTGACTCTAGATAGATTTGTAATTTAGTGAAAACTGAGAAAGGGTTGTTTAATCAAATTGGTTTTGCATAAAAATATTTACAAGTCTAAAAATCAGTATAAATTAGTTAGTAACATCTTTAATGTGTATTCGAATATTGAATATACGTTGAGGGTGTTACAGAGAATACTGAAGCGATTGTCGTGGCAATTAAGGAGAATACTGAAGGAGTTGCCAAGGCTGATTGCCGCGACATATCTGGATAAAACTGGATAATTTCGCCCATTTTCAGGATAAATACAAAAGGCAAGGGATAATTCCCTAAATTTGGATTTACACATAGAATTGGATAGGGATTAATTATCTCTTATTCAAATTAATTCAAGCTTATTCTTATCCTCATTACAACAAATCTGGTCGCAAACTCTCCTACAAATAGAAGATCAAATCACAGCTTTTGGGAGAGTCAATTTTGGGGGAATTAGATCGCAAGATCTATCACGCACATATCCTTTCTTCTTCATCTTTTTATTTGATCTATGTCTGGGTTTATTTCCTTTGTATTTTCTCTTTACCCAGCCATGAACTAATTTAAGTTGGCTGGGGTTATTTGGGTTTTGTGGTGTGGTAAACGATTGGATGGTTTAGGTTCTTGATTTTAATAAATAAGAAGTTTGTTCATTCTTGATGTCTTATTTTTCATCTTGTGAGAATTAGAAGAGGATCTCGAGTGTTATCCATTTATCTAGACTCGGGAGAGTTAGATTCAAGAAATAGATGAACATGATTCTCATTCAAACAATTGTTGGTGAGAATTAATCCACCTTAGAAAAAAGGATCGGATTTCAACATTTAAGAGGAGTGTAATATTAGTCGTTGTTCACCCAAGGTTAATGCAGGTATGTATCACAAGGCATGCACAATTAACAAATTCTTCTGTTAGGGATAACGAGAATACATTGAAGAACACTTCGCCGAGCTTTGAAGGAAGAAACCCAGTTGCCATGGCATCAAAACTAGTCTCAGTTGCCGCGGCATAAATTGTGACCTAGTTGCCACGACATTTCAGCTGGCCTTGGTTGCGACATCAATTGAGTTGCCTCAGCAATCAATTGCCTTGATAATCCATTCAGCCATTGCACCACTACTCACGATAACCCGACCTGCTCTCTTTAATCGATTACTTTTTCCATTTATTTCTATTTACTTAGTTTATTTTACTTTACATTCATCACCATCAATATATTTCTTTTACAATGCAACAGCTTAAGCAAAGTGACCCAAACCAATCCATGTGGAGACGATACTTGATACATATCACTCAAAACACGCAACAAGTTTTTGGCGCCGTTGTCGGGGATTGGCAATTGGTGTCAGTTGTTTTTGTTATTGTATTTTTTATCATTTTTACTGACTTTTCTTTTTGTTTTTGTTTTAAAAAAAATTAGGCGCGTTACAAATTTAAGGGACATCAACATGTGGGGAAATAAAAGCCAATCTATTCGAGAGTTGATGTAGGAAGATAGGAATCAATCCACTCAATAATTTCTTACACCCTTCAATGATTACCTATACCAACTGAGAAAAGCCCAAAGAGCCTATACCGTGGAAAAATATTGCGCTTGTTGTGGAGAACATCATGTGTTTCGAAATGCTCAAAATTCTTTTACGATGATAGTTTTACTACTGCAACAGATATGCCATGGCAATGTAGTCCTCGTTAGGAGCATTCAAATTCCCTGGAGGAAAAGTTTCAATCTTTCATGGTTAGACCCGATAGATCAATCAAGGAGATTCAAGAGCTATCAAAGTCCATGGATGCAAGGATAGCTAGGATGGAGGCACTCATGAGAGATTCAGAAGATCAATCGAGGAGATTCACACATGCCATAGATAACATGCTTCAACAATTATTTTCGAGGGATACTAAAATCCCATGGCAAGAGGACAATGAACAATGCGAAGAGAGCTCTCTGATGTGTGAGGATCAACTAAAACCTCCAAGTCAAGAGCCTGCCAATGAGAAAGACTACCCAACACTTTGTAACTCCCTCGACCCGGCTTAGACGCCCGACCGAACCGAGAGAACTACATTAGGTTTGCCAAAGCAAACCTGAGAATAATTATGAAATCTGGTCCATTTTTTTCTCTTTTATCTTTTCAAGATGCATATTATTAAATCTAAGTGTTCATGCTTGTAGAGGATGGAATTAAAAAGGAAACGAACAGCGAAAAGACAACCAATTGCGTACAATACTTTTTAAGGACCAAAATGTAAAACTAGTAAAATTAAGGATCATAACTAGAGTTAGAGTTACCGATCTCAATTAGTCAGATTACATGCTTGTGTATTAATTTTTTACTTAACTTGATCATCCAAACTTACACAATTGACAAAACAAGATTCAGGGACTAAATTGAAAGAAAACAAAACAAAGCTTCCATGACTTTAACCAAATTAACTGCCATACGTATCGATACGCAGAATACCGTATTGATACGGTGCTTCAACCTTGTTTTGGTACACTGTGTACCGTACCGTTATGCCTGCTCGAACCCAGAAAGTCCAATTTAACATCCATGAACACCATACCGATACGACCATCAAGTGTTTCGGTACGCGAGCTTGATTCAAAAAGTAGTTTTCCAGTGTCGCTCAACCATACCGGAACCCCTGGACTCGTACCGATACGAAGTACCCAAAATTGCCTAGCCGTACCGATACGGTCCCCCGTATATCGGTATGCATGGGCTGTATTGTCATTTTTAGCTGGTTTTTCACTCACATCTAGATGCATTTAGGTCCTAGCAACATGCATACCAGCATTCATTTAAGCATATTGCAACTATTGCACCCATAATTAGCAACCATGACAAACGTATGCTTCCAAAAGATTCAATCTATAGGCATGATCCCTAAAGCTTTCACCAAAAATACCAAAACACTCAATAGGTTACTTTCCAGCACAAGCAACATATTAAGACATCTTTAAAACCATACTCAACATGTTAAGCTCATCAAATCATGCCATTCAACCAAACAATCTAGATACATACCTAGGCATTCTCCTAGCATCAACCATAAACCAAAAACCATTAATCATGTTTAACAAAATCAACCAACTTCAGAATGTAGCATTAACATGCTCAAATACTAGGAAAAACATAATTACAAATCCCCAAATACATGGTGAACACATTGCCTTATTAACTGGAAACTTAAACCAAGTTCATACTCAAAGTAGTCTTTGTCTTTGGATCACTTAAACTTTGCCTTTGCAGCCCCAAAACTTCAATGCTCTGCACTATTAAGAAAAAGAGAGCGTAAGCACACATGCTTAGTGAGGATGCTCATAAAACAATGATGCAATTTAAACCATTTGAAAACCCAACACTTGTTTTCAAAACATGCATACGACCAAAGAACTTTTTATTGTTTCCAACCGGAATGATGCATAGTAACCAATATGCAACAACATATACATAATTCATGCTTAGATTCCAAGGCATTAAATCATAAACCATGCTTTAATCCCAAAGCATTATAAAATAGGTTCAACACATGAACTTTCACATATATTGGCTTTTAAAGTGACCCAGATAGACTACACTCTATCCACACAAATCGGATACACGGATCTCTCATACCATGCCTAGTTAAATTGCATGATATTTCAAACCTTGTATAGTTAAATAGCAAGATTTGACACTTTTGCCTTGTTAAACCGTGAGCTTAACACTCTTGCCTAGTTACTCCACAAGTGTACTGACCTTGCCTAGTTAAACCGCAAGATCACCATCAAATTGGGTTGCCTAGTTAAACCGCATGCCCCAATGAGGTTTCCAACAGTCCGAGTGGCCTTGTTAAACTGCCATACCTCAAGGACCCATGGCCACGATTGATTTTGTTCATATTTTATAGTGCATTTTTAATCCTATGACATGCCAACTATATCCGATAGTTTCTTACCTTGTCACATAGCTAATATATCATTTACAAAACCATTTACCTACTATTTTTCAATGCATTAAACCAAACCACCACCTATGCAATCCACATTGCCCAAAGCAATACCCCACTCCCAACCGGAATGAAAACCAATGCTCTCTAGCATTTATATACATAAAATCTATTTTCTATGTGTTCATAACCATGCATTTATAGTAGTAAATTAAATCATTTTTAACACCAAAACATGAAATCAACATGCTCATATCTAAACTAATATTCAAGAGCGAAATAAGGGAAACTTACTTCAGAGCTTAGGTAAGCATTTCAAGCTTATCCTAAACTCCTAACAACCCCTATTAAACCTTTTAAAGGTGTTCAATCCAGTTTCCACTCACCAATATGCCTCGCTTTGCTCGCCAACGCGAATTAAGCTCCCGAGAGCAACAATTAAAGTCCAACTTCGTTGCCCTGACTATCCCCTGTTTTAATCACATAAACCAAAGGATAAATGCATTATTATGCATGCAAACCATTGCCTACAAGCAATTACCCGTAACTCTCAAGTTGCCCACTCAAAACTTATCCGAAACATACCGAAATCAACCTTAAACAATTATCAACCTTAACCCAGCTACAATATAATGATTCAATACATCACACATCATCAATTAACAACTAGAAACCCTTTTACAACTTCCTTTTACTTCCAGCAATGATTAAACACCAAAATCATCTCAAAAACCTTTAACTAACAACCTTCAATATTGGACCCCAACAAAATAGATCCACTTCGAAAATAAACCCATTACATCAATCAAAACACAATTAAACCAATTTTCTCCTTAATTAAACTATCAAAACACATTAGAAAACAATTGTAAAGGATCAAGAACTTGGGAATTTCAGTAAAGAACCTTTCATTAGAGGAGAAAAATGAATCCTTACCTCCAATGCTGATTTCTCCCCTTAATTGCTTAATAAAACATGAAAATTAAAAGAATAACAACAAGTATTTGATGAAAAAACATTAGGAATTCAAATGGAAATCAAAACCTTTGATTTTTACCTAAAGAAATTGAAATTGGAAAGATGTTTAGCTGGAGAGAAACTGAGAGAAAGAAGTTGCAAAGTTTGTTACGTGAATTTTGCTAAAAGTCTAAAAATATGATTTATTAATTCTCTCCACTTTTAAAGCCTTTTAAAACCCACTTAAAATAAGTTAATTAAAGGGAGAAATCTGTTAAAAAATATATAGGATAATTAGCTCCTTAAAGATTCAAAGTTTTGATCCTTTTCAAAATAGTCACTAAAATAGATTTAAAAGTTTGTATTTTGGTCACTATTCCAAAATGTCTAATTTCCAAATCTCATTTTCCAAAATTGATTTTACCACAATCATCATTATATTAAATAATGATTTTCCACATTTTTATCATCTTTAAAAACATTTAATCTAATTTGATCCCGAAACTAACTCTAACGTCTAATACCGGTCCACCGGACCTTCGAACCAACCCTCAAAACATCCAAGCCCAAAATTGGGGTGTTTCACACTTGATGAGCCTATGAAACGAATTGCCTCGGCAAAAATTGAGGAGCTTGAGCAGAGTAATGTCGCAACAACATTCAGTGAGGCTGAAAAGGGTAATGTTATAGCAAATTCTGAGGAATCTGATGCCTAGATGCTAAAGCAGAAATCTATGGATTGCTCTTATCCACCATTACCACAGCAATTGTACGACCACATACAAGATCAACAAGATAACGATAATTGCTAATGAAATATGAGCAGGTGATGGTTGAACCTTTTGAATTCTTTAAAAACTTACATCATCATTGTAGGTACTCCTTGAGGAACCAACACTGGTAGATTTGAAGTAGTCAAAATCTCTACTGATGGAGATGCTTGAGAGGTCTAAACAAAATGGTGTTTAGAATCGTGAAGCTTTTATAAAATTGGTCATTCCCTTGACTTATATTGAATTTTGGAGGAAGATTGCCACGGTAATTGGTTGGCACAACAATTGCCACGACAACGAAGGCTACATCCAACCATGACAGACTTTGACGAAAATGAGATAATTAAATGGTTGGGTGTTGATATAATTTTTCCTATTAATATATCCATGCCTTCATGAACCTTAGCAAGTTGGAAGGTATGCATAGACTACAAGAGAACACGAAAGAAAGACACCTCCACCAAGGTAGTGCATATGGGAGTGGTTGCGATCATAATGGCCCAGCTCTTTTTGGGTAATATTGTCACTCGATGGAGGGTGCGGATGAACTATAAGAAGTATCAAAAATGACCCTCGTCAAGTTTTCTTTAAGGCAACCCTATTCCTTTCAATTTTTATTTTATGTTTATTTTTATTTTAGTTTTGGTTTTGTTTTCTATTTTAATAAGACCAGGATGTTTAAAAAGCCTAGACAATCAGACTTTTCATGACTAAGGAACATGCACGGTAACTACCCAGATCCCAGAAGAACTCTTGAGCTTGCTGATGAATCGATTAGAGTGGATTAAGGAAGAGTATCGGCTCTTGTGGCACTACATCAACATCCATTGAGGACGTTATACTAGAGGGTGATCTGAATTGTAGTATACATTCTCCAAGGTTCCCTGCTGAGTTACTTGCTCAGACAACTGAAGATGGCAATTCTGGACCAGCTACGAGTGCCACTGCCGCGGCAACCCCTGCATTGCAAAAAGGTAATGAACCAGTTCAAAAATCGTAGTGTACTGACTCCTATTCTAAATTTTTAGATTCCCAAGACACCACCTCTACACCATTAAAGTCCCTACCTTCGAATGTGCTAATTAAGTGATCATTGAAGCATAAAGCTTCAATCTAAGAAAAATCATGAAAGAGGGTGAGCTGATTGAGGAGGTCGAGGAAATTGAAGAACGTAAACCTATACAAGCTCCAGAACCAGTAAGATGAAGCGGCACACGTGCCAAGCAAACAACCACACGGATGCTAAGAATTTGAGGTGACGACCTCTCTGATTAACTCATTTGCATTTCATTTTTTATTTGTTTATTTTTGCATGCACTGAGAACAATGCTTCTCTCGAGTTTGGGGGGTTTGTTTTTATGTTTCTATTTCATAGTTATTTGCATTCATTTTTTTGTCATCTCATGTTAGGTTGCATATGTTACTTGCCATGTCTTTTACCTGATGAAACTGCCTAAACCTGCTAGGAGATTCTATGATGAATTTATTACCATGGCATATCGATGAGATAACTTTTGGCCTTAGGTTTGGTGTAGATTTAACTTAGAAATTTTCTATGATGTTGTTTATAATTCACACGATTGTGACTTGTTGATTTTAGGATTAAAAGAAGAAAAAAAGAAAAGAAAAAAGCTTATGCTAAAGGTGCCTATCTGGCTCTAGTTAAATAAATACCATGTGCTTAGGACACTCCGTTGCTACGATTAGTCTGGTATGCTTGGCAATTACAAATTAGGAAAGATAATTTAGCATGAGTGAATGAAAGACTTTACAGGATGACTCTACTCAATAGGCTAGGGAGTTTGTTGTTTGCTCCATCTTATCTTCAAGCCTAGGAAAGTAGTTGTGATAAGTTGAAGCACTAAAAAGCCGTTGTTTGTTAATAAATTATCTTGGCAATATATATATAATAAAAAAGCAAAGTCTTTTTTGTATCCTCTTGATTGACTTGTTCACAACCATGCTCACACACTTACACCAGCATTATAACATTATTTTTTAGTGACTGTCTATGTTTCCCGAAGGTTGAAGGTAATTAAATTTTTATGCTACGGTTATGAGGACTGAAGTCAGGTAAGAAGCATGTTTTTGGTGGTAAGGGCTTCATCAGGTAATTGTTAGTTATTTGCATTGCTTGAGGACAAACAATAGTTCAAGTTTAGGGGTGTGATGAGTGCGTAAAAGTACTATTTTTCTTGCCCTTTTTACTCATATTATTGTTAGACTTAGGCTCATTTTAGTTGCATTGATAAGCATTCATGCATAGTTTCCTAGTTTCCTTGGTTAATGAGCTTGGTCTTACATTTTGTTGGTTTTTGTGGAAAATTCACTACTGGTGTGGTCTATTTTGTGCAGGACAGGATTGCCGTGGCAATTAAGGAAAATACTAACGGAGTTTCCAAAGATGATTTCCGTGACATATCTAGATAAAACTAGATAATTCTGCCCATTTTCAAGATAAATATGAAAAGCAATGGATAATTCCCCAGATTTGGATTTACACGCAGAATTGGATAGGGATAAATGCTCATATTTTGCAGAGTTTATTGGAGATAAAGATAAAAAGAGATTAATTATCTCTTATTCAAATTAATTCAAGCTTATTCATATCCTCATCAATAACAAATCTGATCGCAAACTCTCCTACAAATAGAAGATCAAATCACAGCTTTTGGGAGAGTCAGTTTTGGGGGAATTAGATCGCAAGATCTATCACGAACACATCCTTTCTTCTTCATTTTTATGCGATCCATGTCTGAGTTTATTTCCTTTGTATTTTCTCTTCACCCATCCATGAACTAATTTAAATTGGATGGGGTTATTTGTGTTTTCTGGTGTGATAAACAATTGGATGGTTTAGGTTCTTGATTTTAATAAATTTGAAGTTTGTTCATTCTTGATTTCTTATTTTTCATCTTGAGAGAATTGGGAGAGGATCTCGAGTGTTATCCATTTATCTAGACTCAGGAGATTTAGATTCAAGAAACAAATGAACATGATTCTCATTCAAACAAACGTTGGTGAGAATTAATCCACCTTAGGAATAAGGATCAGATTTCAACGGCTAAGAGGAGTGTAAGATCAGCTGTTGTTCACCAAACGTTAATGCAGGGATGTATCACCAAGGCATGCACAATTAACTAGTTCTTATGTTAGGGATAACGAGAAGACATTGAAAAACACTTCGCCGATCTTTGAAGGAAGAAACCCAGTTGCCAAGGCATTAAAACTAGTCCCAGTTGTTGTGGCATAAATTGTGACCTAGTTGCCACGACATTTTAGCTGGTCTTGGTTGCCACAACAATTGAGTTGCCTCAGCAATCAATTGCCTCAACAATCCATTCATCTATTGCACCACTACTCACGATAACTCGGCCTACTCTCTTTAATCGATTACTATTTCCATTTATTTCTATTTACTTAGTTTATTTTACTTTACATTCATCACCATCAATATATTTCTTTTACAATACAGTAGCTTAAGCAAAGTGGCCCAAACCAATCCCTGTGGAGATGATACTTGATACATATCACTTTATTAATTGTGACGTGTTCACTTGCACCGTTTGCGTTGCACTCAAAACACCCAACACTATGCATGAAGAACGATGAACATAATAGATAAAGGAAAAGAACTATAGCATTAAACAAAGTAATCAAAACATAATATCCTAAAAACAATAAACCCAACTAAAAGTATTTAGCTCATTTCTGAGCCTAAAACTTCCATAATAAAAACAATTAAAAACATGGCAGTTTATCAAGCAAGGGATAGAAAAGGGTCAAGCATCCTCGATGATCTCCTCCAAGCTTTCTAACTGTGCTACAAATCTCGCACTCCCTCAGCCTCTCTCAATGGATTCCGTAGTATGGAGACTCATCTATGCCTTCCGTTCTGGTGGTTCTCCGACAGCTAAAGACTAAGGGCTATCTTCTATGATCGAGCTCCTCTTATTTGAGGCCCAAGTCTTTTTTCATAAAAGCTAGGGTTTGGAAACCCCAAAGCGTGCGAAGCCCATTTAAGAGGATCTTGCTTTCTCGCTTCCTTTAATGAATTTTGTATCAGATGAGAATCCACGTAAGCCAAGTCTGATTCATCTCAAACTCTTCTTGCCTCGTCAGCTACAATCGAGAGATATGTTATCCTTCTGCTCCAGCATTCCTCCAGCTCTAACAGTTCCTGTTCAAGTATCATAAAAAAACTATATTCCCAATTAAAAGTACCAAAATATATAACAATTAAGAACAAGCAGTGTAACTCCCTAAGTACATGCAAACTATATGCAAACTAATCCTAAATACGAATATATGAGCCTAAACATATGCAAAAGCTAAGCTAAAAGGGTATACAAAATAGATCATTTACACAGTTTGCTAACCTAAACCAAAGACGTGAAAGCATAAACAACCTATTGTCTCAAAGGTTCCAACTAAGCTATGATTTCAAAAGTTCTAACACATGTTGTAGCATCAATTTATCCCTAAGCTATTTTAAAGATATGGAATTCATCAGAGATCATAGTTTTGTTCCAAGGATGAATTATACTGTATGTGCAGTGAGTGCTAGGTCACATGCAATCATCACCTAATAGCCTTAGAAAAATTTAAGGATAGCTCACTCTTATTGCCTTAGCATTTTTTTCTTTTAAGCACAATGTTGCACCCCCTTAATTCTTTTTAAGCTCATTAAACTGTATCATTGGGCTTCAGCTTATCATAATTACTCTTCAGACCTGAAGATGGAGTAGAGCAAACAGCCCGTCCCCGAGCCCTTCTAGCAGAGTCATCCTGTGAAGACTTTTATTCACTCTTATTCTAGTGCTACTATTCCTACCAAGGAAAGTGTACTAAGCTAGCAAGATACATAGAAGAGTGTCCCTCAACAGTTTGCCTAGGGCATCGAGTTTTTAATTAATTTTCATTATTTTCTCAATTTTCTGAGAATTTAGATTAAGCCTTTTATTGCTGCATTGAGCATTCAGTTCATTCACATCAATTTATACTTTGGCATCAAAGAGTCGACCTAGAATTTCCCTAAGGCTTCTTAAGTTTTTAGAAAACATGCAACATGTGAGATAAAAGCTACAAAAGTTTTAACCCTAAGTTCAAAACACTGAAGCTCTTAACACGTTGCAAAACATTAAACGTAAATTTATTATAGGAAAATCATTATCAACACAACAACAATTTCATAATTGATGTAACCATAGCAAAGGGAACCATAAAAACATATTAGATTATTTACATTCCTATTTTTTAAAATTTTACCAAAATTTAACCTAATATATACATGGGATAGTACTCCCCCAAACTTGAGAGAAACATTGTTCCTAATGCAAAAAGAAAATATGCAAATGCAATATGAAAAACTAAAAGAAAATCTAAAAACAAAAAATAAAGAAAAACTAACCAATGAGTTATTGGGGAGAAGTTTCTTAGATGAAAATGCCCATGCCTTTGTCCCATGAGGATTTTGCATTCTTGGAAGGGCGGGAGGAAGCACCAACAATAGTATCTGGTTGCTCCCTTTTGCGGGTTGGGTGGTGGGTGGAGTGGCAACGTGCGCTTGTTGCTTAGTGGGTGGTACATTGGCGGCAGCCCCAGCAGGGGCAGAGAGAAGCTGGAGAGGTAGCAATGGGTACTTTAACGGTGATTCCCTTACTTGGACATATTGGAAATAAGGCTCTAAAAAGCTAGCGATGGCCTCCTAAATGGAATGGTTAAGGTCCTGAGTAGGAGTGGAAAATGTGCTAGTGTGGCCTCTAAGGCCGTTTATTGCTTGCACTTGGTGAAGGAACCATCCTATTAGGCACTTGAGAATCTGATCATCTCCACATTTGTCTACTCTAGCCCTCTAATAAAGGGATGGGATAAGATTAGGGAAAGATAGGTCCCTGTACTTTTGTCTCTACATCATCCTCGTTATGATCGACTCATTGATCATTATGAACGGATCAAGTTGTTGTCTGTTAACTAGGGAGTGGAGGAGCATCAACCGTTGATGTAAGATAGTATAACGATTGTGAGTTGGTAGGATGCGATTATTAATTATGTATCCCCAAAATTTTGAATTTGGCTGCAAGTGCCGCTAATGTACCATCCTCGCATGAGCACCGTCCCTAGCCCATGTGGTCCTAGTAACATAGAGGTCACACAACATTAGCGAATAGGTTCTTTCAGTAACTGAATCCATAAAGGTGGAATGGGTGTCTTGTCGGCTAGGGAATTGAAAGGGGGTATGAATCGCAGCCATAGAGAAGTCTACCAGCTTCTCTAGAACATGCACTAAAGTTTCTCCAGGGTGACAATATGGTGTAGAAATCTTATACCCAGGAGACATTCACGTCCCTAGGCTGTTGAATAAAGGTCATTCACTCTTGTGTTCAAATAACATGGAGCACATCCTCATCAAATAGGAACATGTAGTGCAGGGTGAATTCCAACCCTTTTTCCATGATAACCTTTTGTTGGCACATGAGTTCGTATCTTGGCTTGAATAAGCTAGAAAGGACATGGTTTACAAACTGGTCTGGTAGATGAGAAGAGATAGGGATGTCAGTGAAGTTATCAGAATTCAATTCAGCGGCAACTGACTGGTTAGCGTTTGAAGAAGAAGTATTGTGCCCCATATTTTTAGATTGAGGAAAACATAGTAGGGGAGACCGGTAGACATTTTGATAAAAGAAATTTTGGTTGCCTGGAAGCACGTTTCATTTTTTTCACTTGGTTGGGTGATATTTGGGGGAAAAGGGAAGATTTAGAAGGCGAGGGGACTGCAATGTTATGGGGGTTCAATTAGCATTCAATGCTGATTATCTTGTGAATGGATAAGTAGAGTTGTAGGTTGTGTGTGGATCACGGTAACGAAGTGTACAATCATGGGGAAGTGGTACTAGCAGAAGTTGGAGAGAGAATATGGGTTGTTATAATGATGATGAGAACAAAGGGTAATTAAATTTTCAGTATTCTTTTTTTTCAACACGTGGCCGTCAACTTGTTCTAATATAACTCGGGTCAACCAAAAGTCTTTATCTATCCAATATCCTAGGAAATTGATAAGTGTGCAAAAAATACTATATTTTATACCCTTTTTACTCATTTATTATTTAGACTTAGGCCCATTTAATAACATGTGTAGTATTTAATGCAAAATTCGTAGTCTTTTTGTTTATTGGGCTTGGCCTTGCATTTAGCTATTTTTATGAAGAAATCACTAATGTTTTGCTTTCTTTTGTGCATGTACGAATTGATGAGCTGATTTCCGAGCGTTGCTAGGGCAATTTAAAGATAAATGCAGAATTTTCAAGAATTATCCATTATCATTATCCTTATTCTTATCGCATGGGATAAAGCTTAAATTCAAATTCAAAGCTGTTGGAGATAAACATAGAGAGATTATGCCCTCTATTTTGAATTTCAAATAGAGATCTCTACCTCTATATAGACGCATCACATCTTCAACAGCAAGAACAATAGATTGAGAGAGGGTGATCATGAAGAGGGAGATCGGATCTAGAGCAAGAACGTGAAGATGGAGGATTAGATCGATGAGGAGTTCATCTTCTCTAGATTTTATTTCTTTCTTTTTTGAATACCCGATGTTTGGGTTTTATTCCTTGTTGATTTCTTTCAACCTAGCCATGAACTAAATTAATTGGCTTGGGTTATTGGGTTTTCGGTATTTGTGATCGGATGATTTAGTTTTTGGTTTTTAATTTAATAAATCTTCATTTATCCATTCTTTGTTCGTAATATAATTCCAAGTGAAATCAGGAGAGGGACTCAGATGAATCTATTTATCTAGGCTCAGGAGACCTAGATTTACGAAACGATTGGAGACGGTTTCCATTTAAATAGTTGTTGGTGGAAGCTAATTCACCTTAGGGATAAGGATTGCATTTTAGCGACTAAAAAGAGTGCATTGATCGATGATGTCCGCCCAAGGTTAACTCAGGGATGTATTACCAAGGCTTGCACAATCATTAGTTCTTCGGTTAGTGATAATTCAAATGCACTGAAGAACACTCTATCGAACATCGATATGGCAATTACTTTCCACGGCAACTCATCTGGCAACTACACCATTATGCTCAATAACCCAACTTACTCTTTTAAATTAGTTTTCTCTTTCATTTATTTAAATTACTTTAACCTTAGTTTGTTTTACTTGTTTATTATTACCATCTATCACCATCAATTTAATTTCTTCTCAATATGAGAAGCTAAAAGTCAAAGTTTCACCAATCCTTATAGAGATGATCTTTATCTATACTATTACTTGCGACATGTATACTTGCACCGTTTGCATTGCACTTAAATCACACAACAGAAATCCTTCCTACTTAATCTTGTGCGTTGATATCTATCAAAAACAAAAAAAAACATGTTAAATAAAACCTAAACCTAAAACAAATACAAAAAATGCAGAAAATTGAAAGTGTGTAAAAGTAAAGGGATAGAACTGGATGCCTAAGCATCCAGTCGCATGACTGAAGATTTTTCACAATGAACCGGTCCTCCTTGATAGGCCTTCAAACGTTATCCGTTGAGTTTGAAGATTGGGTCATCTTTGAGATCCTTTATGTCAACAGCACCATGTGGATACACTTTAACGACTTGGAATGGGTCAGACCAACAAGACATTAACTTGCCTGAAAAAAATCTTTAAGCAATAGTTGTAGAGCATAACTTTTTGGCCTTCAACAAAATGTTGAGGCATCAGTTTAGCATCATGCCATCTTTTGGTCTTTTCCTTGTAGATCTTGGCATTCTCATAAGCATCTTGACGACGCTCCTCTAACTTATTCAAATCGAGCAGTCTTCTTACTCTAGCTAGTTAGCAGTCCATCTTAATCTTCTTGACAGCTCAAAAGGCTTTGTGCTCAAGCTCGACTGAAAGGTGGCACGCCTTGCCATAGACAAGTCTATAGGGTGACATGGCCAGCGGTGTTTTGAACATGGTCTAATAGGCCCATAAGGCTTCATATAGTTTCAAGGACCAGACTTTGCGGTTTGGCTTGAACAATTTCTCAAGGAATCACTTTATCTCTCAGTTGGACACTTTGGCTTGTCCATTTATCTGCGGATGATATGTTGTGGCGATCTTATGGTGAACTCTACATCTACGCAACGCCTTGGCAATCAGCTTATTGTCGAAGTGACTTCCCTCATCACGATGATAGCTTAAGGTACTCCAAACTGAGTGAAGATGTAACCCTCTTGACTCGGTCTAGCTGAAAGACCAAATTGAGCAAGCTACATTAGGGTTTACCGAAATAAACCCCAAAGAGAAAACAACAAAAATGGTCTTTTTTTTGTTTTTCTTATCTAAATGCATTATTAGGTCCTAACTGTTCATACAAGTCATGCTTAATATTTCAACTCAGTCGGGCGTTATCTCGACATCCAATTGCTCGTAAACACATTATAGGGATCAAAATGTAATTTCCAAAATTTACAAGGACTTCCTTAAAATGAAAGTTATCAATCCTCAATTAGTCTTGTTACATGCTTTCATGTTAAATCTCAGCCCAGAATAATCATTGATATACATTTAATTGCACATTCAAGAAGTAGGGACCAAATTGCAAGGATTTTAAACTACAGATGCTTGTACAACTGAAATAACGGTCTGCGTACTGGTACGGGTCTCATGAGTATCAATACGACACTAAAAGACAAAGGCGTACCGATACAGTCCCTAGACGTATCAGTACGGGTTGCATATTTTGAAAATCCAGATTCTAGTAGCTAAACACCATATTTATACGGTAACCCGTGTATTGAAATAAGCACTATTTTCTCTCTATGCGTACCGATACGGTTACCAGGCGTATTGGTATGCCTAGGCTATTTTAAACACTTTGAGCCTAGACGAGTCCTAGCGTACCGAAACCTAAGGGTCTGTACTGGTATGGGCGACCTGTAATGACCTCTAGGTCCAACATATGACACTTTGGCTCAATCTAACACTATCCATTCAACCTCTAATCATCATATGGCATCATAAACATTCAATCATCAACCATAGCAACATAGATTGAAGCTACACTAATCATGGCATACTCAAGCAATCACCTATGATAATGATTTCTACCCAAGCATTCTTAGTGTCTTCCAACCCCTCAAAACCACAAATAAAAGCATCGTACCAAATCAAAACATCAATCTAAACTATTACAACAGGGAGTATCTCAAAACACATCTCCCAAAACAACTCGTTTACATTGCCTTCTTATTACTACTTAACATATATAAAACCATACTTTGAATCGAAATGTTCCTTGCACACATACTGCACGAGAAGCTATTTCTCTGCATTGATGAGGAAAAGAGAGCGTAAGCTATAAGCTTAGTGAGGGAAATCACAAAGCACTCATCAATGCATTTAAAACCATTTCTATCAAATCACATGTAGTTATCTCATGGCAAAACATCTCATGCTTTTCTCAACATCTCAAATATGTACATTTAAATCATTTTCAACACATGTATCATGGATTCAATCTCTACCTCAATTTAAGCTTCACACCACAACACCTTTATAACAAGCTTAAAGAGTAACACATGTATAAGTCTCAAGTGGTTCCCGCAACCTTACATTTCACAAAACTTATTGGATACAAAGATTTCTCAAGTTGTTCCCACAACCACTTCACATACATACCTCAACCGAAGTAACGGCACAGTTGCGCACCTTGACGGTTCAAACTGAAGTAACAGCACACTTGCCCACCTCTATGGTTTGGATGTATGATCCACCAACGAGGGTAAACGGAACATTTACCCACCTCAACCACTGTGGTTCTCATGTTGGAGATTACGGACTCTTAACACCCCTCGACAAACATGAGGTAACTTTTTATAGTGCACTCTAAACCCTATGGCATGCCAACTATATCCGATATCATTTTAAACACGGCCACTTACCAATATATTCAATAAAAATCATTGCCTCACTGTTTAACATATGCATTAAATCGATCTTACATTAAACCATGTATTTTTCATATTCTCAAAATACTTGCATAAATCATATGCTATTCCCAAAAGTAATCATCAATGATCATTTGCATCATAAATCATTTCTAAAATATGCATAAGACAGTGAGTAATCAAAACATAACATGTGCATGAGATTCAATTTTACAAAAGCAGAAACTGAGAGAGAAACTCAACCGATACTTACTTTCGAGCTTAGATAAGTGTGTCAAACTTTATCTAAACTCCCACAACTCCTTTTCAAACCTTTTACCAGCAGTAAAACACTTTTCCACTCACCAACAATCCAACGCTTGCTTGTCGATGCGCGAATCAAGCTTCCGAAGCTTTCGCGCCTTCTTCAAAAGGCAAAGAATTCAACTCCTCTGCTTTGCCCAACCAAAAATAGAGGATTAAAACACATCTCTATACCTCAAACCTCCAGCAACCAACAAACACAACACTGCCTCACAAGAATCCACTCAACACACACCCAAAACCATCAATAGAACCACCAAACCTTACCTAAACAAAGCCCAGCCAACATCTAATGATTCTAACACATTAACATCATCAATTAACTTCCAAAAACACTTTAAACGCGTCCTTATACCTCCAGCAACACCACACCAGCAAGATCAAGCCAAAAACCAACTATACACAACCTAGAAAACTAGCTATTCACATAGTTTCTGGATTACATTGATTAATCAAATCCTTCAACATTAAAATACATCCAAATTGAGATATAAATCAATTAAATCCATCACAAAAATAGATCCAATTTAGTTTCCAACAATTTTCCAACAAAACTCAATTTAACCAATAAATCCATATTGAAATCATAATTTATTAACATAAATCAACAACAAAGGATCAAGAACTTGGGAATTTCAATAAAGAACCCTTAATTAGAGGAGAGAAACGAAAATCACCTCTAATTGTTGATTTCTCCCTTGTTTGGCAAAGCTTTGATGAAATCCAAGTTAATTTAGTTGCGGAAATCAAAGGAATCAAAAGAGATAGATTCCAGGAATTTTTAGAAAGGTTTTGATAGTTTGGTTGCTGGGAAAATAGAGAGAAAATGGTTGAATGAAAAGTGGTTACGTAAGAAAATGATTTAGTTAACCAAAGCTTCTTTTTATTAAATCCATTTTAACTGTTTATAAAACCACCTTTAAAACACTTTAAAATAACCCAAATCAAGAGATAAATCTAATAAAACTTAGTGGTCAAATTGCTCCTTAAAAATTCTAAGTTTTGATCCTCTTTCAATTTAGTCACCAAAAATAGTTTTGAAAACTTTCAATTTAGTCACTATACCAAAATGTCATAAAATCATATTTAATTATCCCAAATTGACTTTACCAAATTACTTAAAATATTAATTAAGCAATTTCCCACTTTTTCCCATAATTTATTTCAAACCAAAATCAGTTTTTAAGATTTAATTTCTCGAAAC
The DNA here is from genome assembly GCA_019671005.1 of Hibiscus mutabilis. Classification (NCBI taxonomy): domain Eukaryota; kingdom Viridiplantae; phylum Streptophyta; class Magnoliopsida; order Malvales; family Malvaceae; genus Hibiscus; species Hibiscus mutabilis. The sequence goes on along the minus strand of CM033734.1, from coordinate 40,081,366 downwards.
TAGTCAAATTATCTAAATCGATTCTCCCAAACCGCAACCCGATCTAGCCCACATCTACTCCCAATTTTAGGGCGTTACAACTCTCCCCCTCTTAAGAAATTTTGTCCTTGAAATTTACGTGACGGAAAAAGACGAGTGAATTGTCTCAACATATCTGTTTTGCTCTCCCAAGTAGCTTCTTCTACACCGTGGTGCCGCCACAACACCTTTACCAACTCTATGGTCTTCACGCAATGAACTTTGCTACTCGAATCTAGAATTATCATCGACTTCTCATCATAGGTCAAATCTGGATTCAACTCAATCTCCTCAACAAGCATAACATGCAAAGGATCCAATCTATACCTTTATAACATCGACACATGGAAAACATCATGTATCTTTTCTAACTCAGCCGACAACCTTAATCTATACGTAACTGGACCAATACGGTCCAATAAATCTAGGCCTCAACTTACCCTTCCGGCCAAATCTCATCACATTTTTCCAAGGTGATACCTTTAAAAACACACGATCGCTGACTGCATACTCGATCTCCCTTTGTTTCAAGTCAGCATAAGACTTTTGCTGATCCGAAGCTGCTTTTAACCGATCACTAATAAGCTTTACTTTCTCATTGGTATCCTTCAAGATATCCGGCAAAGAAACATATTTCTCTCCTGCCTCCGCCCAACAAAGTGGCGTACGGCACCTTCTACCATACAAAGCCTCATATGGTGCCATCTAGATACTAGCTTGGTAATTGTCATTATAAGAAAACTCTACCAACGGCAACTGCTTCTCCTACGATCCCTAAAAATCTATGATGCAACACTGCAACATATCCTCCAACACTTGAATAACACGCTCAGACTGACCATCCGTTTAGGGATGATACAAAGTACTGAAGTTCAACCGTGTACCCAACGCCTTATGCAAACACTCTCAAAACCTTGCAGTAAAACATGGATCCCTATCCGACACAATAGACTTCGGTACATCATGCAACCTCACAACCTCAGCAATGTACAACTCTGCCAACTTATCCAAAGTATACGTTGTATGCACAGCCAAAAAATGTGCACACTTCTTAAAACTATCCATGATCACCCAAACAAAATTCTTCTTTGACGGTGTCAAAGGCAAATCAGACACAAAATCCATGGTGATCCTCTCCCACTTCCACTCGAGAAACCTTAACGGTTGCAACAACCCCAAAAGAAACTGATGTTCCGCCTTAACATGTGGACAAACCATGCAACGAGCCACAAAATCCACAACTTCCTTTTTCAAGCCAACCCAAAAATACTCTTTCTTCAGATCTTGGTACATCTTCGTACTTCCCAGATGCATAGCAAAAGGACTCGAATGTGCTTCAATCAAAATAGTGTACCTCAACTCTTCATCCATCGGCACCACCACTCGACTCTTAAAGCACAAAACCCTATCCTCATTAAAACCAAAATCCGTCTGATTCCCCTCCAAGATATCTTTAACATAAGGTACCAACGTCTCATCATATGGATGCTTCTCTTTTATCATTTGCATCATCGAAGGCTTCACTTGGAACTCAGCTAACAACCCACCATCACGCGCTAAACTCAACCTCGCAAACATGGCCCTTAACTCCACCACGACCTTTCTACTCAAGGCATCCACAACCACATTCACTTTTCCCCGATTATACTCAATCGTTAGGTCGTAATCCTTAAGCAACTCCAACCATCTTCATTGCCTAAGGTTTAGCTCCTTCTGGGACATCAAATACTTCAAACTTTTATGATCCATGTACACGATACACTTCTCATCGTACAGATAATGTCGCCAAATCTTTAAGGCAAATACCACCGCAGCCAACTCAATGTCGTGCGTAGGGTAGTTGCACTCATGCACCTTCAACTGATTAGATGAATAAGGTACCACCCTTTATTCATGCATCAGCACACACCCTAAAACCACGTAGGATGCATCACTATATACGACAAACTCCTTCCCTGACTCAGGTTGAATCAAGATTGGAGCCTGACCAAAGCTTCCTTCAACTTGTTGAAAGCTTGTTGCCTAGCTTCCATCCACCAAAACTCACATCCTTCTACAACAACTTTGTCAAAAGGGAAGCAATCTTTGAAAACCCCTCTACGAAATGTCGGTAGTATCCTGCCAACCCCAGGAAACTACAGACTTTCAAAACAGACTCTAGTTGCTTCCAACTCACAATGGCTTCAATTTTCTGCGGATCCACATGAATACCCTCAGCTGAAACAACATGTCCAAGGAAACCACCTGCTTGATCTAGAACTCAAATTTACTTAACTTGGCATAAAGCTTGTTGCCTTGCAACACAATTCGGAGATGTCGATTGTGATCTTCCTCGGTACACGAGTACACAAGAATGTCATTGATGAATACTACCACGAGTTGGTCCAAAAACTCATGGAACACCCTATTCATCATATCCATGAATGGTGTCAGTGCATTTGTTAAACCAAACGGCATCACTAAGAACTCGTAATGCCCATAACGTGTCTGAAAAGCTATCTTTGGCACATCTTTATCCTTCACCTTCAACTAATAATACCCTGACCGTAGATCAATCTTAAAAAACACTGTAGCACCCCTAAACTGATCAACCAAATTATCAATCCTCAGTAAAGGATACTTGTTCTTAATCATCAACTTGTTCAGTCATTGATAATCAATGCACATTCTTATTGTGCCATCCTTCTTCTTCACAAACAACACCAGTACTCCCCACGGTGACACACTTGGTCGAATGAACCCACGATCCAGCAACTATTGCAACTACGTCTTCAACTCATTCAACTCTTTCGGTGCTATACGATACGGAGCAATAAACACCGGAGCAATATCCGCCTACGTCTCAATGCAAAACACCACCTCCCTATCCGAAGGCAAACCATGTGTAATATCCCAATTTTTGTCTAGTGACCAAAATGTAAATTTTGAAAGTTTTATGACTAAAGTATAAACTTTGGAAAAGTTTAGAGTCCAAGGTATAATTTTTAAAAGTTATGTATTTTAACCTTGTAAATGAATAGTTTACCCTCAAGAATAACGATTTCATGTTATCTAGATTTTTCATACGGAGTTTGTATTAATGGCAATAAAGAGATAAAATTTGAAAAAATATTTGAATAATCAAATCGAATCGAATATCCAGGATATTTTGAAAGATGATAAGGCAAGGTTAATTATGTCATTTTACATGTCTGAGATATTTTCTTTGTGTTGGAAGAATATGAACCCTTTGATTTAAGTTTATTTTCCATGTTAAATATGAGTCGTTGGATGAAAAATGGCAAGATCGTAATTTTGCAAAATTATAAGGGCAAAGTTGGTAACTACTAATTTATTGGTTTATTTTTTACCATTGGATGAATACTTTGACAAGTGTCAAGCTTTGGAGCCTTGGATCAAGAGAGTAAAATGGTCATTTTACTATTTAAGAGATATTTTAAGTTAAATAAGTGAAAATTATGACATTTGGCATAAAATAAAAGCAAAATAAAGAAAAAATATGGTCTTTGTACCACTTTGCTGCCATGGGATATTTGGGGAGAAGAAAATAAATTTTCAAGCTTGATTTCAAGCATTTAGAGTTGGATTCAAGGTTAGTTCATTAGATGCAAAATTGTTCTCCATTAAATTCTCTTTCATTTGATATAATTTTCACATGGTTTTCTTGCTTCTAAGTTGAAGATGGTGATTAGGGTTGATGAAGAATATGTTGGAATTTTATATTTTAAGGTTCAAACATGGTGGAAATGTTGTTGTCATGTTGTTTCAATGCTTAAAGTGATGAAAATCCTATGAGATATGGTATAGAGACCATTCGGTTATATAGAGAAATTAAGGGGAAAATATTGTAAAAAATATTTTAGAGTATGAAATAGTTTGAATGATGTCCTTTATGCTTGATTATGTAATTGAAGGTTTAATTCGAGGTGTTGGAATAGTTAAAGGATGCTAAAGATGTGAATTATGAATCTGCCAAGAATTTTAGTCATTGATAGTGAGTTTGGAAATTCACCATAAATTCTACAAAAATAATTAGAAAGTGATCCTTATATCAACGTATTTTTGGTTCAGTCTAGTTTTGTTTGGAATAAACGGTGACTGAATTTGATTTGTATATCAAAATATATGAATTTTTAAGTGATGAAAGGTTAGAAAACAGAGTCGCAGTTTGCTTCGAAATTCGGCACTGGAATTTGACTTTGAAAATTCATCATAAATTGTATGATTTAAATTTGGGCTATTAGTTTATATGGTTGAAAAGATTATCAAAACTAGTTTCTTTCAGAATAAACAAAATCGAATTCTGAGTTGTAGATTATTTTACATAAATAAATCTTTGAAGGTAGTGCAAGCTGTCAGAAAATGGAATTTGAAACATTTTGTATTTAAATGTTAGTCAGCAAGCTCAGAAGAATTAATGGAAATTCAAATTGGTCACTAAGGATCATAATGAGTTTTTGAATAGTACACGGAAGAAAGGAAAATATTTGGAAATTTTATATTTGAATGATTATATTAGACAACATGTTTAAGGTATTGTTAGATTTGAATCTAACAAATATTTTATTTTATTCATGTAATTAATGAAGTCAAGTCTGAATCAAAGAAGGTTCAAGGTACTATGAAAGAAAGGATCGAACTAGGACTTAGTAAGGCATTGTGTTAAGTGGCCAAGGTGAGTGCAATTGCATACATATCATGACACATTGATGTTTTATACATCATTGGGATGACTTGCGATAAGCCTACCCAAATTTTATTGTCATTATAGTTATGTCATGGAGCATATGATTGACATATTTTAAATATGTCAAAAGTTGAATATAAAAGCATGGATCACTAGTGATATATGATATTATATTATGAATGTTATTTCGGCTATGAACTGCCCGATGTTAAATTATGTTGACATACATTCCATGGATGAAATAAATATGGAATATATGCCCAAGTATGTCATTGAGTGATATGGTATAGTTGGCATGTTAGCATTATAGTGTATATAAAGGACACTTAGTGGGTATGGTGGGCACGACCTTATGTGTATTATGGTAGGCACGACCTTATTTGTATTAGCACTTTGGTGCATATTTGACTCGTGTACCCAGGGTCCTCATAGGCTTATATTTGGGCTATGATTTGTTGGTTAAAAAAACAGGTGAATAAGCTTATGAACTTTTGAAATAAATGGAAAGTATATTGGTAAGAAATTTATATCTGATTTATATTATGTTAATATATGATTAACATGATGGTAATACATATCTAGTGATCATGATGCATTTATGCATATCTGCCATATTATGACAAATGGACAAGCATGAAAGTTTTATGGCATTGACATGCAGTAAATCATTACTATTGCAATAGAAAGATTAGTATATTGGCATATGGCATGTTTTATATATATGCAGCCTTGAGTTTTAATAAGTCATGAAATTGAGTAAGCTTATTTAGTTGTTTTTTTAATCTTGATTATTGCCTCACTAAGTTCATTCTTAGCGTGTGTTTGATTTTGCACACGTAGGTGGTTTGAGATATTGGAGTAAGCAAAGCATTGCATCAAGTTCAGAGAATTTCATCAAGCTACCACAGTAATGACATCCTATTTGAGGTTTTTAATTAATTTTTGTGGCATGTATAAATGTAATAAAGTTGCCTAATTTAGTTCAGAGCCTATTATTTATTGAATAGCTATTTTGTTATATTTGAAAGATAAAGGAGCTCCGATTTTGTGTTTTAAGTCAGTACAAATATTTTTTTACGATTTTAAATTTTATAGTATTTTTGAAAAAAAAAGTCATTGTCAACATTGTATTTGTTTTGTGACATATTCGACTTGACTCTGATGATCGGAGTCGAGAAGGGGGTGTTACTTTTATTGGTATCAGAGCAACAAGTTTAGCCGGTTCTGGATCCAAACCGAGCTTGTTGTCGGTGAGTAAGTGTATACATGCCACTAAGATGTCATAATTACTTTTTGGATGCATGAGTGACTTGATGCAACTGCTTATTGAATTGATTGAATAAAGTTATAGATGTTCGAAATTGAGAAATCACATAGAGCGATCGAATAGTTGGGCAAGAATGAGGCCTATAAAAGTAGTAACAATGATAATCATTAATCTTTTTTCGCTCAATATGATGTTAAAGTGCTGGTGAAGCTGGAAATACCTAAATAAACCAAGGTTTATTATTTCGAACCCTGTATATGATTTTAGAGGAAATTCAACCCCAAGTTCCTTAGACTTTTATTACTAAAGAGCTGGGAAGTCTTGAAGTGTTGGATTCGGGTAGGATATTGATGGAAAACCAATGTCGATAGACTATTGGTTTAACAAATATAAAGATGACGCTAGAAGGGCTTTGTTGTGGTGATTAGGAAAAGCTTGATATGATAGTAACTTATCCTCTGCGATATAGCACAAGGCAAGTCAAATTTATAATAATTACTCGATAGTAATTCAACGAAATCAATTTTTTAGTAAGACTTAATAGAGTTGCCTCTTTATGAATTGCGATTTCGCTGAGAATGGAATGATTATGGGCCTATTATGTCATTATGAATTTATGCTCGAAAAGAATAAATTTGAAAGGAAATAGAAAGTTCGTAGATTGTAATGATGAGGGAAAATCAGATTTTTCTGATCAATGTGATTCAGTAGTATTTTAAAGAAACTGCTATTTTAAGGATGTAACAACTTTCTAGCTTATGTTGAAAACATACAAGTATTCAAGGGTGAACTTGGAAAGTATTCCAACTGCCAATGAATATCAGGATGAGTTACTTCAGGAACTGCTAGAGTTGCCATCTAATCGTGAAGTGAAATTCAGGATTTAGGTTTTCTCTATCACTAAATTTATATCAAAGGGTACTGTAAAAAAATGGCTCTTATAGAGATAAGAGAGTTAAAGGTTCAATTATGTGAACTATTGGATTGAGGTTTTATACGACTTAGTATATTACCTTGGGGAGTTACAGTATTGTTTGTAAAAAAAGAAAAATGGTTCGATGAAAATTCTTACAGTAATAGCTATCAATCGAGTATAAAGATGGCTTTATCAAAAGTGTAGTATGAAAGAAGATTATGATAAACATTTACGAATAGTGCTACAAGCTGTTGCGTGATTTAAGTGCAACGCAAATGGTGCAAGTATACACGTCGCAAATAATAAAGTAATATGTATCAAGTATCATCTCCACAGGGATTGGTTTGGGCCACTTTGCTGAAGTTGTTGCATTATAGAAGAAATAGATTGATGGTGATGAATATTAAGTAAAATAAACTAAGTAAATAGAAATAAGAAATCGATTAAAGAGGGTAGGTCGGGTTATCGTGAGTAGTGGTGCAATGGCTGAATGGATTGTCGTGGCAATTGATTGTTGTGGCAACTAAGACCTGCTAAATTACCGGGGCAACTAGGTCACAATTTATTTCGCGGCAACTGGAACTAGTTTGTATGCTGTGGCAACTGGGTTTCCTTCTGCAAAGCTCGGCAAAGTGCTCTTCAATGTCTTTTTGCTATCCCTAATCGGAGAACTGGTGCGTTAACCTTCGCTGAACAACAACCGATCTTACACTCCTCTTAGGAGTTGAAATCTTTTCCTTATCCCTAAGGCGGATTAGCTCCCACTAACGATTGTTTGAATGAGAACCATGTTCATTCACTTCATGAATCTAACTCTTCTAAGTCTAGATAAATAGATAAAACTCGAGATGCTCTCCCAATTCTCTCAAGATGAAAAATAAGAAATCAAGAATGAACAAATTTTGAATTTATTAAAAATCAAAAACCTAAACCATCCAATCGTTTATCACACCACAAAACCCAAATAACCCTAGCCAATTTAAACTAGTTCATGGCTGGGTAAAAAGAAAATACAAAGAAATTAAACCCAGACATGGATCTCATGAAGAAGAAAAGATGCATGCGTGATAAATCTTTCGATCTAATTCCCAAAAACCAACTCTCCCATTGTGTTGTTGCTGCGATCTCTTAAAATAGATGAAGATGAAGAGTTTGAATACATTTGAAATCCATGGGGAAATTATCTCTATCCAGCTGTGTATTTAAATTTAAATATGGAGAATTATCCTATGTGATAAGGATAAGATAAGAGATAATTCTTGGGAAAAGAAAGATAAATTCTATTTAATTGTAAAATAAAATAATTATGCCATTTTATCTCTCTTTATCTTTTGTCTTTATCTGCAATAAATTCCCTTTTGAATCTGGCTTTATCTTTTGCTTTCTAGATAATCCTGGGATAAAGTTGCATTTAACCAGATTTTTCTAATATGCCACGGCAATTAGCTTCAGCAACTCCTTTAGTATTCTCCTTATTTGCCACTGCAATTGTAATGCCCCGATTTTAGGCCTAGAGGTTTTGTGGCTTGTTAGATGGTCCAGTGGACCAGGTTAGGGATTCGAGTCAGTTTCGGGAGTGAATATTTTTTGGTAAGATAAAAATGTGGAAAATGGTTAAAATCATATTTTTATATATGATTAATATTGGTGAAAACAATTTTGGAAAATGGGTTTTGGAAGTGTGACATTTTGGTTAGTGACAAAATGCAATTTTTGAAAACTAGCTTTTAAAGGTGACTAAAATAAAAGGGGATCAAACTCTTAGAATCCTTAAGGATCTATTTTACCAAGTTTTTGCTGGTGATTTCTCCTATCAATTATACCTTTTAACATGTGTTTTAAAAGTTAATTAAAGTGGATTTGTTTATTAAAAAGTTAGTTATCATTTTCAAGAAAATTGATGTAACTTTTCTCTCAACTTTTCTCTCTACTTTCTTCTGCCAAACACTCAAGTTTTCATCAAAAAATCAGAGGTAAGAGATCATTTTACTCATTTTATTTATATGTAATTGATTCTTTAACTTTGTTCTACAAAACCTCATTGAAATCTTGTGTTTTCTTAGCTTTAAACAAGTCAATTGAGGGAAAATCACACAATAGGGGTAAGGTCCATGATCTCCTCTATTGAATGGTTCTTTATTGATATTCCCAAGTGTTTCATACTTGATTTATGGTTTCTAATCTGATTTTGTGTTTTATATCGAATTAATTGACTTAATTGGGTGAAATTGATGAAATAGTGAAAGTTTTGTTTTGGATTTGTTTTCTAATATTGGTGATTGGTTTTAATCATATTTTGGATGTATTATTATGTTGATAAGTTGTCTTTAACAATGGAATCCCGAAACTCTTGAATCCCTAGTTGTTTAGGTTGTTAGATTGGTGTTTTTGTGGAGTTGTGGTGGTTGTTTTATTGCTGGAGGTATATGAATGAATCAATCCTGATTTTGAGCATTAATTGATGATTATGGAAGTGTTAGATTGTTAGATTGTGGTTGGGTTGTGTTTGGAAAGGATTAGATGATGATTTCGGTTTTTGTGGTTGGGTAATTTTGAGAGGATTGTGGAATTCCATGAAGGATTTGTTGTTGCAATTTTTTGAATGCATTGAGATGCATTAATCCTCTGTTGTAATGTGGTTAAAACAGGGGAGGTTGATTAGAAAGTGATCGGTGAAGCTTTGGAGGCTTCAGAGGCTAGATTTTGTGTTGGCAAATCAAGGTTTCGCGTATCAGTGAGTGAGAACGTGAATTCCAGCTTTGGAATGTTTTAAATGTGGTTTATAGGAGTTTAAACTTAGCTTGATACGCTGGTTTAAACTCAGAACTAAGTAAATGCGGATATTCTCTTTTTGTCGTGCTAGTGTGAAATGGTTTTTATGCACTTATTTTAATTTACATTGAGCCTACTGTTTAAGCATGTTTGAAAGTATTTGAGATACAATTTTTAAGCATGAAATGCTGAAGGATGCACATGGTAAGTGATCCTTGTAAGTATATGGTTTATACTTGTGGTTCAAATAATGGTTGTTGCTTTGGAAAATGGTTTGGTTTAATGCTTGTTAAAAACAGTGAGGTAAATGGTAAATGGTTAATTATATTGGCAAGTGACGTGGTTTCAAAATTGTTATCGGATATAGTTGGCCGACCATAGGATTGATAGTGCACTATAATAAGTCTCCTTAGATGTTGAGGGGTTTAGATCCGTGTTCCGAAAACTCCATCCAAGTACCCTAACGGTAAAGGGGTTTTACAGTACAGTATACTCCCATTAGTGGATTAAGCATCTAACCGAGGTAAGGAGTTGGTGTCCCCGTGGGTTGAAAGTGCACCCGGTTGTTTAGGTACTGCGATTGTGATTGTATCGCTATTCCGGTTGAGATGGCTTGAAGTGTTGGGTAAACACTTATTGAATCTGTGTATCTGATGAACTATTTTGGTAAAGGAATTTGGTTAGTGATCACTTGTGAGCCAATATAATTGTTGATGTATCATTGAAAAGTTTATGTGGTACAATGTGATTTATACATGTTTATTCTTTAAGCTTTGCATATGGTTGTTATGGATGGGAAGGCTTAAATTGAGGTTGAGCATTGGGACTTACTGTTGGTTAATGATACATGTTTCATATGAGTTAATATGCTGGTTTTAAAGATGTTAAGTGCATGTTTTAAAGGCCTGATAATGTTTTAAAGGATATTTGAAATGACTTTTAATGTAACGTTGAGAAATAGTTTTAATGCATTGATGGTGTGTTGTTTTTGAGCACTCCTTACTAAGCCTAGTGTGCTTACGCTCGTTTTGTCCATCAATGTAGAGAATTAAAATCTTGGAAGGCAGTGGGAAGCAAGGGATCGGTACAAGACTTGGTAACCAAATTATTTTTGAATTAGACTATAAGTAATAAGGGTAATGAGGGCTTCCATTGTTATTTGGGAGATGTTTTATTGAACTCCCTATGTGAGCAAGTTTGTTTAGCTGCTCTTGAGTTGTAAATGGCCTTTATGGTTTGATTTTGGTGATGGTTTGGAGTTTCATGTTTTACTTGAATGGTTTTCTAGGTTGCATGCCTATAGATTTACATTTGATGCAAGATGCCATGAAATGATGTTGAATCTGTAATGTTATTTTGTGGTCTGATTCAAAATTGTGTTGGTTGTGTTTTAGGAGCATGTTAAAATGTTTTGGTAAGGTTGAAAGCATGTTAAACCAGGGGAAAATGACATTACAGGCCTATGCGTACCGGTACACAAGGGATAGTATTAGTACAGATAGGCAAAACAGAATGTTCAGCATCGGTACGGGTATGTGCGTACTGGTACGGCTAAGCAATTTAAGCTTGGAGTACCGATACGGGGTAAGGTGTATCGGTACAGGGACTCGTTACCGGAAAGTTACTTTTTGGGAAAAACTCGTGTATCAAAACACCGAAGGCTCATACCGGTACGGTTTTAATATTCTTGCAAGCTAACATGGTGTATCGATATGGTACACTGTGTACCGGTATGGGTGGCTACTCCGTATTGGTATGGTTGTGTTCGTATCGGTACTGGTGGCTATTTTTATAGGTAATGTCATGGATTTTAGTTTTTGGTCTTTTGCATTTTGGTCCCTAAATTTTGTGGATGCAATTGAATAAGTTCGGAGGATCGTTTTGAGCTGATTTTTTATGTGTAAGCATGTAACCTGTCTAATTAAAGGTTGGTAACTTAAAATTGGGCTAAGTCCTTGTAATTTTTAGAATTTTTAATTTGGTCCCTAAGGTGTATATATGATCAATTGGATGTCAATTCGACACTCGATTTAGTTGGGTTTTCACCAAGAATCAGTATGCACATACAGGATAACTATTTTGTATTTAGATAAAACAAAAGAAAAAATGGTCAGGTTTCGAGCTTAATTCTTTATGGTTTACTTCAGTAAACCTAATGTAGCTCGCTCGACTCGATCTTGCGACTAGGCTCGATAGAGGGGGTTACATTTGGTGGTATTAGAGCCAGGTTTGCGATAGTTGGGAGTTGGTTTGATTATTATGATGTTATTGTAAGTTGTTATCTAATGTTTGATGTGCACGGTGATTGTAAGATGCACGGTGATTGCTTTATGCCATGTTGAGGGGAAATTTGGGAAACCCATTACCTTATTATTATAGTCTGAAATATCAAGATTTTGAAATAGAAGCCTTGGATCCTTGTTTGAAGCTGGCCTAATTGTTTTATATTTGAATGATTATCATGCCTTAGATATATTGTTAGCATGATGGGACCGAAGAGAGAGATGCGATCTGGTATGATTGCCGCTGCCACCGGGCATGAAATTGAGGAGAATTTTATACCTTCTAGAGGGTTGCCACCACCACCACCACCTAATCCACCTGAGGTAGTGGAGCAAGTACCACCTGCGCTAGTTGGGCCAGGGATGGGTGATATGGCATCGTTAATTCAGGCCATGATCGGTGCTTTTCAGGCAGCAATTGCGGGTGTTCATATGTCAGCACCACCAGTAGTTGGGCAAGGTTTGTTGCTAGAGCGTCTCCATATTTGGGTAGAGTTGAGTTCCATGGTTTGTCACCTGAGGCTTCTGAGGGACGGTTGGCCAGTACTGAGAGGGTACTGGGCCAGATAGGATGTTCTGATGCCAGTAAGCTGGGTTGTGTTGTGTCCCTGTTACAGGGTGATGCGTATACATGGTGGACTACCACGATATTTGGTATGGTGACTGAGTATGTAACTTGTGAGTTCTTTTACGGTGCTTTCTAGAAGAATTACCTAGGAGTCCGATATCAAGACGATAGGAAGTGTGAGTTTATGGCTTTGGTGCAGGGCAGTATGCCTATTGTTGAGTACGAGGTGCAGTTTGTGAGGTTGAGCTAGTACGCACCTAGGTTAGTTCTCAACAAGCGTACGAGATGTGATCGTTTTCTCTACAGGCTCGTGCAGGAAGTTAAGACATATATGCTTGCTGCTGATTACACAGATTTTGATGTGTTGGTTTCGCGAGCTAAGGATGTTGAGTAGAATCTGGGTATAGCTTCTAGGTCACGAGGCTTTAGCTTTGGTAAGAGGGCGGCTGATACTAGTAGTGGCGGTGGTCAGTCCAAGAGACACCGTGATTAGAGGTTTTGCCTGGAGCCGAGGTGTGGCAGAGGTGTTGTTGGACATAGAGTCCAGGGGCAGGGTGCCCAAGTTAGAGCTCCATTAACACCTGTTGGGTTTTTGGATCCCAATATCATTTGAGGTGAGATGATCCGTGTTTGGCCAGAGAGGGTCAAGCCCCCGCGCCTGTTACGACGAATGCTTGTTGGATTTGTGGGTCTGGCGACCATTTGAGATGTGATTGTCCTTTGTTGGCTGGAGGTGGGCAGGGTGCTCCACCTATTGGTACTCTGCAGAGAGGCTATGGTTGTGGCCACGGACCGTTTCAGCGTAGAGATGGTAGACAAAGGATTGTGGCTCATACCGTTTCTATCTAGCCTGAGGGGGGTGGACCAGCTAGGGTGTATGCGCACTGAGAGGGTCGCAATGACAACAATGTGATTGCAGGTACATTCTCTTTACAGTCTTTGTCATTGTATTCGTTGGTTGATTATGGTTCTACCTATTCAATCATCTTGAGTGAGCATGCACAGTTGCTTGATATATCTGTTGAAATTCTTAATGTGGGTGTTAGAGTGACTAGTTCTCTTGGGGAGTTGGTCGTGGTTAGGAGGTTGTATCGTAGGTGTTCGTAGATGGTTTAGGGACATGAGTTTGTCGTAGACTTGATGGAGTTTTCCATTCCATGGTTTTATGTAATTTTGGGTATGGATTGGTTAACCGAGCATAGGGCTGTGGTGGATTTTGAAACCAAACAAATATCCTTGAGGTTATCAGATGACTTGGAGGTGGTAGTTGTTGGTGAGAATGCTAAGTTTTTGTCTAATGTTGTTTTGGCTTTGGAAGCAAGTCGAATGTTGGATTTTGGATGTTAGGCTTTCTTGGCCTACGTTATGAATCCTGGTTCAAAGGAGTTGAGGGTGCAGGATATTCGCACTGTATGTGAGTTTTTGGGTGTTTTTCTGGAAGAGTTGTCGGGGTTGCCACTAGACTATGAGGTTGAGTTTGGCATCAAGGTCTTTACGGATACAGCACTAGTGTCTATTGCCCCGTATCGCATGGCTCCGAAGAAATTAAAGGATTTGAAGATGCAACTACAGGAGTTGCTTGATCGAGGTTTTATTAGACCTAGTATTTCACTTTGGGAAGCACCGGTGGTCTTTGTAAAGAAGAATGATGGTACCTTGTGGATGTGTATAGACTATCGACAATTGAACAAGTTGATGATAAAGAACAAGTATCCCTTGCCGCAGATAGATGATCTGTTTGATCAGTTCAGGGGCTCCTCGGTGTTTTCTAAGATAGATTTGAGGTATGGGTACTATCAGTTGAAAATGAAGGATGTAGATGTGCCCAAGATAGTTTTTAGTACGAGGCACGGGCATTATGAGTTTTTGGTGATGCTTTTGGTCTAACCAATGCATTGGCTTCTTTCATGGACATGATGAATTGTGTGTTTCCTGAGTTTTTGGACCAGTTTGTGGTTGTGTTTATCGATGATATCCTTGTGTACTATCGTACTGAGGAGGACCATGATAGACATCTACGGATTGTGCTTCAGACGTTGTTGGCTAATCAGTTGTATGCCAAGTTAAGCAAATATGTGTTTTGGCTTAGGGAGGTTGTTTTCCTTGGGCATATTGTGTTGTCCAGGGGAATACGTTTTGATCCGCTCAAGGTTGAGGCTATGATGAGTTGGAAGGTGCCTAAGTCTGTGACAGAAGTTCAGAGTTTCCTTGGCTTGGCTGGTCATTACCATAGGTTCGTTGAAGGGTTTTCTAGTTTGCCAGCTCCTTTAACCAAATTGCTGCAAAAGAATTTCCGAAAGATTTTGAGACATGAGCTCCAATCTTGGTTCAACTGGAAGATTGTTGTGGAGTTGAGAGCTATGTTTGATTGGTTGAGTGTGTGTGTGGTGGTTGTGGTTGATAGCTGAGTTGCAAGTGAAACCGTCTGTGTCGTAGTTGATTAAGGAGAGACAACAGCATGATGAGAGTTTGGTTCTGCAAGTGAAGGTTATCATGGATGGGAATCCTACAAATTTTTATTTTAATGATGATGGGGTGTTGTGTTTTAAAGGTCGAATTGTGGTGCCTGAAGATGGTGAGTTGAGGTACCATTTTGACCAAAGCCCATGCTAGTCCTTTTTTATGCATCCTGGTAGTTCTAAGATGTATCGTGGGTTGAAAGAGGAGTACTATTGGGTGGGACTGAAGAAAGATATGGTTGATTTTGTTTCTTGATGCATGGTATGTCAGCGGATGAAAGTTGAGCATCAATTTCCATTTGGGTTGTTGCAACCGTTAAGGATACCGGAATAAAAGTGGGAAATGATCACCATGTATTTTGTGTCGGGGTTGCCTGTGACGCTGACCAAAAAGGATTCCATTTGGGTGATTGTTGATCGTTTTACGAAGTGTGCGCATTTCATGCCAGTGCATACTATATATACCTTAGATAGGTTTGCTGATCTATACATCTCTGAGATTGTGTGTTTGCATAGGGTACCTAAATATATAGTTTCGGATAGAGATCCGCGTTTCATGGCAAGGTTTTGGGTGTGCTTACATCGTGCTCTGGGAACTCAGCTAAATTTTAGCACTCCGTATCATCCTCAGACAGATGGCCAGTCGGAGCGCGTGATTCAGGTTTTAGAGGATATGTTAAGATGTTGTATTATTGAGTTCCAAGGAATGAGGGAGAAGCAATTTCCATTGGTGGAGTTTGTTTATAATAATAGTTATCAGGCTAGTATACAGATGGCATCGTATGAGGCATTTTATGGCAGAAAGTCTCGTACGCCTGTGTGTTGGGCTGAGGTTGGGGAAAGGCATCTTTCCTTGCCTGATGTTTTGAGAGGCACGAACAAGAAAGTGAAGTTGATATGTGAGCGCTTGAAAGTGGCTTCGGATCGTCAAAAATCCTACGTCAATTTGAAGCGTAGGGATGTTGAGTTTGAGGTTGGTGATCGAGTGTTTTTGAAGGTATCGCCTTGGAAGAAGGTGATGCGTTTTGGGCGGAAAGGGAAGCTTAGTCCGAGGTTTATTGGACCATACGAGGTTGTTGAGTGTGTGGGTCTTGCTGCTTACCGTTTGAGGTTACCTCTTGAGTTGGAGAGGATTCATGATGTGTTTCATGTTTCGATGTTACGGAGGTATCGGTCGGATCCCTCACATGTTATGCCAGTGGAGGATATTGAGTTGAGACCGGATCTATCTTAAGATGAGGAACCAGTAGAGGTTCTAGATACCAGCAGTAAGGTTCTGCTTGGCAAGATAGTCGAGCTTGTTAAGGTGTTGTAAGGCACCACGGTGTTGAGGAGGCCACGTGGGAACGCAAGTCGGATATGCTGGAACAGTTTTCGCACCTGTTTCCTCCTAGTAAAATTTTGAGGATGAAATTTCTTAAGTGGGGGAGAGTTGTAACGCCCCGATTTTGGGCCTAGCAGTTTTGTGGCTTTTTAGACGGTCTAGTGGATCGAGTTAGGGATTCAAGTAAGTTTCGGGAGTGAATATCTTTTGGTAAGATAAAAATGAGGAAAATGGTTAAAATCATATTTTAATATATGATTAATATTGGTGAAAACAATTTTGGAAAATTGGTTTTGGAAGTGTGACATTTTGGTTAGTGACCAAAATGTAATTTTTGAAAACTAGTTTTTAAAGGTGACTAAAATAAAAGGGAGCAAACTCTTAGAATCCTTAAGGAGCTATTTTACCAAGTTTTTGCTGGTGATTTCTCCTATAAATTAAACCTTTTTAACATGTGTTTTAAACTTAATTAAAAGAGGATTTGGATATTAAAAAGTTAGTTATCATTTTTAAGAAAATTGACGTAACTTTTCTCTCAACTTTTCTCTCCACTTTTCATATGCCAAACACTCAAGTTTTCATTAAAAATCAGAGGTGAGAGATTATTTTACTCAGATTATTTATTTGTAATTGATTCTTTAACTTTGTTTTACAAAACCTCGTTGAAATCTTGTGTTCTTAGCTTTCAACAAGCCAATTGAGGGAGAAATCACACAATAGGGCTAAGGTCCGTGATCTCCTCTATTGAATGGTTCTTTATTGATATTCCTAAGTGTTTGATCCTTGATTTATGGTTTATAATATGATTTTGTGTTTTTATATTGAATTAATTGATTTAATTGGGTGAAATTGATGAAAAAGAGAAAGATCCGTATTGGATCTATTTTCTAGTGATGAAGATTGATTTTAATCATATTTTGGATGTATTATTATGTTGATAAGTTGTTTTTAACAATAGAATCCCGAAACTCTTGAATCCCTAGTTGTTTAGGTTGTTAGATTGGTGTCTTTGTGGAGTTGTGGTGGCTGTTTAATTGCTGGAAGTATATGAATGAATCAATCCTGTTTTTGAGTGTTAATTGATGATTATGGAAGTGTTATATTGTGGTTGGGTTGTGTTTGGAAAGGATTAGATGATAATTTCAGTTGTTATGGTTGGGTAATTTTGAGAGGATTGTGGAATTCCATGAGGATTTGTTGTTGCAGTATTTTGAATGCATTGAGACTCATTAATCCTTTGTTGTAATGTGATTAAAACAAGGGAGGTTGATCTGAAAGTGATCGGTGAAGCTTTGGAGGCTTCAGACGCTTGATTTTGCGTCTGCAAATCGAGGTTTTGCGTATTGGTGAGTGAGAACGTGGATTCCAGCTTTGGAATGTTTTTAACGTGGTTTATGGGAGTTTATACTTAGCTTGATACACTGGTTTAAACTCGAAAGTGAGTAAATGTGGTTTTTCTCTCTTGGTCATGCTAGTGTGAAATGGTTTTTATGCACTTGTTTTAATTTACATTGAGCCTACTGTTTAAGCATGTTTTAAAGTATTTGAGATACTATTTCTAAGCATGAAATGCTGAAGGATGCACATGGTATGTGATCCTTGTAAGTATATGGTTTATACTTGTGGTTTAAAGCATGGTTGTTGCTTTGGAAAATAGTTTGGTTTAATGGTTGTTAAAAATAGTGAGGTAAATGGAAAATGGTTAATTATATTGGCAAGTGATATGGTTTTAAAATTGTTATCGGATATAGTTAGCTGGCCATAGGGTTGATAGTGCACTATAATAAGTCACCTTGGATGTTGAGGAGTTTAGATTTGTGTATCGAAAACTTCATCCAAGTACCCTAATGGTAGAGGGGGTTTATAGTACTGTATACTCCCATTAGCGGATTAAGCATCTAACCGAGGTAAGGGGTTGGTGTCCCCGTGGGTTGAAAGTGTACCCGATTGTTTAGGTACCGCAATTATGATTGTATCGCTATTTCAGTTGAGATTGCTTGAAGTGTTGGGTAAACACTTGTGGAATCTATGTATCCGATGAACTATTTTAGTAAAGGAACTTGGTTAATGGTCACTTTTGAGCCAATATAATTGTTGTTGTATCATTGAAAAGTTTATGTGGTATAATGGGATTTATACATGTTTACTCTTTAAGCTTTGCTTATGGTTGTTATGCATAGGAAGGCTTAAATTGAGGTTGAGCAATGGGACTTGCTGTTGGTTAATGATACATATTGCATATGAGTTAATATGCTGGTTTTAAAGATGTTAAGTTCATGTTTTAAAGGCATGATAACATTTTAAAGGATGTTTGAAATGACTGTTAATGTAATGTTAAGAAATGGTTTTAATGCATTGATGGTGTGTTGTTTTTGAGCACTCCTCACTAAGCCTAGTGTGCTTACGCTCGTTTTTCTATCAATGCAGAGAATTAAAAGCTTGAAAGGTAGCGGGAAGCAAGGGATCGGTACAAGACTTGGTAACCAAAGTATGTTTTGAGTTAGACTATAAGTAATAAGGGCAATGGGAGTTTTCGCTGTTGGTTGGGAGATGTTTTGTTGAACTCCTTGTTTGAGCAAGTTTGTTTAGCTGCTCTTGAGTTGTAAATGGCCTTTATGGTTTGATTTTGGTGATGGTTTGGAGTTTCATGTTTTACTTGAATGGTTTTCTAGGTTGCATGCCTATAGATTTACATTTGATGCAAGATGCCATGAAATGATGTTGAATCTATGATTTATGTTGTGGTCTAATTCTAAATTGTGTTGGTTGTGTTTTAGGGGCATGTTAGAATGTTTTGGTAAGGTTGAAAGCATGTTAAACTAGTAGAAAATGACATTACAGGCCTACGCGTACCGGTACGTAAGAGACCATATCACTACGAATAGGCAAAACAGAACGTTCAACATCGGTACAGATATGTGCGTACCGGTACAGTTGAGCAATTTAAGCTTGGCGTACTGGTATGGGTAAGGTGTATCGGTACGGGAAGTCGTTATTGGAAAAGTTACTTTTTGGGAAAAACCCGTATATCGAAACACCAAAGGCTCGTACTGGTACAGTCTTAATATTTCACAAGCTGACGGGCATACCGATATGGTACACTATGTACCGATACAGGTGGCTACTTCATATCGATATTGGTGACCGTTTTTACGTGTAATGTCAAGGATTTTAGTTTATGGTCTCTTGCGTTTTGGTCCCTGAATATTGTGGATGCAATTGAATAAGTTCGGAGGATTGTTTTGAGATGATTTTTTACGTGTAAGCATGTAACCTGTCTAATTAAAGGTTGGTAACTTAAAATTGGGCTAAGACCTTTTAATTTTTAGAATCTGCAGTTTGGTCCCTAAATCGTATATATGACCAATTAGATGTCAATTTAACGTCCGATGGAATTGGGTTTTCTCTAGGAATCAATATGCACATATAGGATAACTGATTGATTATACAGCTTCAGCTCATGTCTACTTTGCCGAATCGAATCAAAGATTTATAGATGAACGATAAGATATGTTTGGAAAGAATTCAGTAAGGTAAAAAGGGAAAATTAAATACATTGATGTTAAGTCTAAAGAATGTTCATATTATCGAGGGGTAATTTATATCCCCAACGATGATGAGTTAAAAAGAGAATTGAAGGGTGATTGGATCTGATTTAGTTCGAGATGTAGAGAATAAAGTAAGAATGGTTTGAAGCAATCTTAGAAATACTTTAGAATGATGGAAATTATACGCTGATCTTGAAAGAAAAGATATTTAATATAAAGTTAAGGATAAAATATTCCTTAAAAGTTTCACCTTGGAAGGTGTTATGGTTTGGACAAAAAGGGAAGTTGGGTCAGAGATTTATTGGACCATATAAGATTGTGAAAAGAGTTGGTCTGGTTGCTTATCAGCTAGCCTTACCTCCAAAAATGAACAAGATTCACAATGTATTTCATGTATCAATGCTCAAGAGATATCAATCAGATCCTTTACATCTCATTAGAAGAAATAGAGATTCAGCCAAATTCGATTTATGAGAAAGAACCGGTAAAGATTCTAGCACATGGAGTCAAAGAAATAAAGAATAAGATGATCTCGCTTGTTAAAGTTCTTTGGTGAAATCATGAAGTCGAAAAAGCGACTTGGGAAAACAAAAAATATATGAGAAAGCAGTTTCTTCACCTTTTTGAACCAGGTACGTATTAAAAATTCGAGGACCAATTTTCTTAAAGGGGAGAATTTTAATATCCCAATTTTTGTCTAGTGACCAAAATGTAAATTTTGAAAGTTTTGTGGCTAAAGTATAAGCTTTGGAAAAGTTCAGGGACCAAAGTGTAATTTTTAAAATTTATGTATTTTAACCCCGTAAATGAATAGTTTACCCCCAAGAACGACGTTTTCGTGTTATTCGGGATTTTTTGTACGGAGTTTGTATTAATGGCTATAAAGCGATAAAATTCGAAAAAATATTCAGATAATCGGATCGATTCGAATATCCAGGATATTTTGAAGGATTATAAAGCAAGGCTAATTATGTCATTTTACATGTCTAAGATATTTTCTTTGTGTTGAAAGAATATGAACCCTTGGATTTAAGTTGATTTTCCATGTTAAACATGAGCCATTGGATGAAAATGGCAGGATCATAATTTTGGAAAATAATAAGGGAAAAATTGGTAACTACTAAGTTATTGATTTATTTTTTACCATTGGATGAATACTTTGACAAGTGTCAAGCTTTGGAGCCTTGGATCAAGAGGGTAAAATGGTTATTTTCTATTTAAGAGATATTTTAAGTTAAATAACTGAAAATTATGACATTTGGAATAAATAAAAGAAAAATAAAGAAAGAAAATCTGGTCTTTATACCACTTTGCTGCCTTGGAATATTTGGGGAGAAGAAAAGAAATTTTCAAGCTTGATTTCAAGCATTTAGAGTTGGATTCAAGGTTAGTTCATTAGATGCAAAATTGTTCTCCTTTAAATTCTCTTTCATTTGATATAATTTTCACATGGTTTTCTTGCTTCTAAGTTGAAGATGGTGATTAGGGTTGATGAAGAACATGTTGGAATTTTATGTTTTAAGGTTCAATCATGTTGAAAATGTTGTTGTGATGTTGTTTCAATGCTTAAAGTGATGAAAATCCTATGGGATATGGTATAGGGACCATTCGGTTATATAGAGAAATTGAGGGGAAAATAATGTAAAAATTATTTTTGAGAAGGAAATAGTTTGAATGATGTCCTTTATGCTTTATTATGTAATTGAAGGTTAATTTGAGGTGTTGGGATAGTTAAAGGATGCTGAAGATGTGAATTATGAATCTGCCCAGAATTTTAGTCATTGATAGTGAGTTTGGAAATTCACCATAAATTCTACAAAAATAATTAGAAAGTGATCGTTATATCATTGTATTCTTGGTTCAGTCTAGTTTCATTTGGAACAAACGGTGACTGATTTCGATTTGTATATTAAAAGATATGAATTTTTAATTGATGAAAGGTCAGAAAATAGAGTAGCAGTCTGCTCTAAAATTCAGCAGTGGAATTTGACTTTGAAAATTCGTTATAAATCGTACGGGTTAAATTTGGGATATTATTTTATATGGTTGAAAAGATTATCGAATCTAGTTTCTTTAAGAACAAACAAAATCAAATTTCCAAGTTGTATATTATTTTATAGAAATAAATCTTTGAAGGTAGTGCAAGCTGTCAGAAAATAGAATTTGAAACATTTTGTATTTAAATGTTAGTCAGCAAGCTTAGAAGAATTAATGGAAGTTCAAATTGGTCACTAAGGACCATAATGAGTTTTTGAATATTACAACGAAGAAAGGAAAATATTTGGAAATTTTATATTCGAATGATTATATTAGACATCATGTTTAAAGTATTGTTAGATTTGAATCTAACAAATATTTTATTTTATTCATGTAATTAATGAAGTCAAGTCCGAATCAAAGAAGGTTCGAGGTACTATGAAAAAAAAGGATCGAACTAGGACTTAGTAAGGCATTGTGTTAAGTGGCCAAGGTGAGTGCAATTACATACATATCATGAAACATTGATGGTTTATACATCATTGGGATGGCTTGCGATAAGCCTACCCAAATTTTATTGTCATTATACTTATATCATGGAGCATATGATTGACATATTTTAAATATGTCAAAAGTTGAAGATAAGTGCATGGATCACTAGTTATATATGATGTTATATTATGAATGTTATTTTGGGTGTGAATTGCCCGGTGTTAAATTATGTTGATATACATTGCCATGGATGAAATAAATATGGAATATATGCACAAGTATGTCATTGAGGGATAGGGTATAGTTGGCATGCCATAGAGTCCAGTATATAAAGGACACTTAATGCATATGGTGGGCACGACCTTATGTGTATTAGCACTTCGGTGCATATTTGACTCGTGTACCCAGGGTCCTCATAGGCTTATATTTGGGCAATGGTTTATTGGTTAAAAATAAACAGGTGAATAAGCTTATGAGCTTTTGAAATAAATGGCAAGTATATTTGTAATAAATTTATATCTGGTTTATATTATGTTAATATATGATTAACATGATGGTAATACATATCTATTGATCGTGATGCATTTATGCATATATGACATATTATGACAAATGGATAAGCATGAAAGTTTTATGGCATTGACATGTAGTAAATCATTACTAATGCAATATAAAGATTAGTATATTGGCATATGGCATGTTTTCTATATATACAGCCTTGAGGTTTAATAAGTCATGAAATTGAGTAAGCTTATTTAGTTGTTTTTCTTAATCTTGATTATTGCCTCACTAAGTTCGTACATATCTTGTGTTTGATTGTGCACACATAGGTGGTTCGAGATATTGGAGTAAGCAAGGTGTTGCATCAAGTTTAGAGAATTTCATCAAGCTACCACAGTAATGACATCCTACTTGAGGTTTTTAATTAATTTTAGTGGCATGTATAAATGTAATAAAATTGTCTATTTTAGTTCAAAGTCTATTATTTATTGAATAGCTATTTTGTTATTTTTGAAAGATAAAGGAGGTCTGATTTTGTGTTTTAAGTCAGTATAAATTTTTTATGGTTTTAAATTTTATAGTATTTTTGAAAAAGGTCATTGTCAACATTGTATTTGTTTTGTGACATTTTCAAATTGACTCTGATGATCAGAGTCGAGAAGGGGGTTCTAGAAACACTCTTGGAAAATTGAAAACTGTGTGAATATCCTGGGCACGCGCTTCTTTTATATTCGGACTCATCACATAGGCTAGGTATGCTTGACCCCCAAACTCCAATAACCTACGCGCCTTCAAAGCAGAAACCACATTTAACATGAACTTTACATTCTCTCCCACAACCACAACTTCATAATCCTCGGCAAGTTTCACAGAAACTTGCTGGGCTTCAAAATCCACTACAGCTTTGTGTCGAGACAACCAATCCATACCCAAAATCACATCAAAATCATGAAATGGTAACTCCATCATATCAGCCTCAAACACATGCCCTTGAACCATCAAGGGACAACTCCTATACAACTTCCTAGCTACAACTGTCTCACCAAAGGAACATGCTACCCGAATACCAACATCTAACAACTCTATAGGTAAATCCAACAAACATGCATGCTCGTGCAAAATATAGGAATGCATAGAACATGAATCAATAAAAGATAACAAAGGAATAGATTGCAAGGTAAAGGTACCTGCGATCAGATTGGTATCATTCCTTCTCACACGGTGAGCAAAGACCGTCGCCGGTCCACCCTCATCGGGCTGAACCTCTACCGTATGCGCTACTACTCTCTGTCCATCATCTCTATGCTAGAAATGTCCACAGTTGTGCCTACGACCCCTCTACGGCACAGCGACTAGTACATGAGCCTAACCCTCTCTGGCCAACTGTGAACAATCGCTCCTAAGATGATCCCTCGATCCGTAACTCTATCATGTGCCTATAGCACCCCCAATATTCCCCCGAATGCTTCCTACCACACCTCATACACTTAGGAGCTCCAGCAAAGGTATTATGACCCTGAAAACCATGCCCAACACCATTTTCTCCCTGCCTTTGATCCGGACGGTACCTTTTGTCCCTATGCCTCTTATAACGATCTTTACCAACATCAAACTCGGCACTCTTCTTTCCTGTTGAAGAATTCCTTGGACGAACAGATAAGCCCAAATTCTGCTCAATGTCCTTTGCTCTAGAAACCAGGACGTCAGAGTCTATGTAGTCAGTAGCCAACGTGTACGTCTTCACTTCCTTAACCAACCCATAGCGAAACCAATCACATCTTTGTCGCTCGTTCAGAACCAACTCAAGAGCATACTTACTCAGTCGTACGAACTAGATCTCATATTCAGAAACAGACATGCTTTCTTTCTCCAAAGCCATGAACTCCCTTTTCTTTTCATCTCTATACCGAGTTCCCAAATACTTCTTCCTGAAAGCCTCGCAAAAGAATTACCATGAAACATTAGCAGGTTCCATCCACGCAATCACAGTTGTCCACCAACTGTAAGCATCACCCTGGAGCAATGACACAATACACCTCAGCTTGTGTACATCTGTACACTCTATTTGGCCAAGGATTCTCTCAGTACTGGCAAACCATTCCTCAGCCACTTCAGGAATCAATCCTCTAAACTCAACACCACCAAGACTACACAACGCTCCAGAGGTAACCCGGTATTAACAGTTGTAGGCATCGGTGCAGGTACATGCACTCCAACTATGGCCGCTTAAAAAGCTACCGTCATTGCCTAGACTAACAGTGCCATATAAGCAAAAATAGGTGCTTGGGGTGCCTTAGGTGCACCTCCCTCTACTCTAACACTAGCAGGAGGATTCGGTGGAGGAGGAGGCAACTCATCATCATGTGTATCCACCATACTACCCATGTGAGCTCTAGTCTCTCGTCTCAGCCTCATACGTGAAAATATGAGGCTAGACATGATAATGCAACAAAACAAAACAATTAGGCCAGCTCGTAGCAAGAATCCAAGTCACTCTTGTTTAAAAACAAAATCATTTAACTCAAGTAGTAATAAGGCAATATGTCTCGAGTTTAAACACCCAAACATACCACATATCAAATTCAATTTCACAAATTCAATAACCGTATGTGTTAAACAACGTATTCAAACAACATCAACCAACCCAAAAACCATAACCCACCTCCCAACAATCATAACCTGGCTCTAAAACCACCAAATATAACCCACATGACCCGGTCTAGCCGAAAGACCGAATTGAGCGAGCTACATTAGGTTTTACCGAATTAAACCTCGAAGAGAAAACAACTAAAATGGTCCATTTTTTCTTTTATCTTATCTAAATGCATTATTAGGTCCTAAGGTGTTCATACAAGTCATAGTTAAGATTTCAGCTCAATCAGGCCTCATCTCGACATCTAATTGCTCGTAAACACATTACAGGGACCAAAATGTAATTTCCAAAATTTACGAGGACCTCTTTAAATTATATTTACTGATCCTCAATTAGTCTTGTTACATGCTTTCATGTTAAATCTCAGCCCAAAATAATCATTCATATACATTTAATTACACATTCAAGAAACATGGACCAAATTGTAAGGATTTCAAACTATAGGTGCTTGTACAACAGAAATAACGGTCTGCATACTGGTACAGGTCTCATACGTTTCGATACGGAACTAAAAGACAAAGTCATACCAATACGGTCCCTATGCGTATCGGTACAGGCTTGTATATTTTGAAAAACTAGATTCTAGTAGCTAAACATCATATCGATATGGTAACCCATGTACCGAAACGAGCATTGCTTTCTCTCTATGCATACCGATACAACTACTAGGTGTATCGGTACACCTAGGCTATTTTGAACACTTTGAGCCTGGACGAGTCCCCGCGTACCAAAACCTAAGGGCCTGTACCGGTATGGGGCGACCTATAATGACCTCTAGGTCTAACATATGACACTTTGGCTCAATCTAACACTATCCATTCAACCTCTAATCATCATATGGCATCATAAACATTCAATCATCAACCATAGAAACATAGATTGAAGCTACACTAAGCATGGCATACTCAAGCAATCACCTATGATCATGATTTCTACCCAGGCATGCTTAGTGTCTCCCAACCCCTCAAAACCACATATAAAAGCATCGTACCAAATCAAAACATCAATTTAAACTATTACAACAGGGAGTATCTCAAAACACATCTCCTAAAACAACTCGGTCATATTGCCTTCTTATTACTACTTAACGTATATAAAACCATACTTTGAATCGAAAAGTTCCTTGGATCCTCCCTTGCTCGTGTGATGCCTGAGAAACTATTTCTTTGCATTGATGAGGAAAAGAGAGCATAAGATATAAGCTTAGTGAAGGAAATTGCAAAGCACTCATCAATGCATTTAAAACCATTTCTATCAAATCACATGTATTTATCTCATGGCAAAACATCTCATGCTTTTCACAACATCTCAAATATGCACATTTAAATCATTTTCAAAATTTGTATCATGGATTCAATCTCTACCTCAATTTAAGCTTCACACCACAACATCTTTATAACAAGCTTAAAGAGTAACACATGTATAAGTCTCACTATACAAACATAATCCATTTCACATGATACATTATCTCATACATTGGCTTTCAAGTGACTCAAAACCAGCAACCTTACATTTCACAAAACTTATCAGATACACAAATTTCTCAAGTGGTTCCCACAACCACTTCACATACATACCTCAACCGGAGTAACAACACACTTGCCCACCTCAACGGTTCAAACTAGAGTAACAGCACACTTGCCCACCTCTACCATTTGGATGTATAATCCACCAGTGGGAGTAAACGAAACATTTACCCACCTCAACATTGTGGTTCTGATGTTGGAGATTATAGACTCTTAACACCCCTCGACAAACATTAGGCGACTTTTTATAGTGCACTCTAAACCATATGGCATGCCAACTATATCCGATATCATTTTAAACAAAACCATTTGTCAATATATTCAATAAACAACATTACTTCACTGTTTACATATGCATTAAATCAATCTTCCACAAATACATTAAACCATGTATTTTCATATTCTCAAAATACTTGCATAAATCATATGCTATTCCCAAAAGTAATCATCAATGATCATTTGCATCATAAATCATTTCTAAAACATGCATAATACAGTGAGTAATCAAAACCATAACATGAGCATGAGATTTCATTTTGCAAAAGCTGAAACCGAGAGAAAACTCAACCGATACTTACTTTCGAGCTTAGATAAGTGTGTCAAACTTTATCTAAAATCCCACAACTCCTTTTCAAACCTTTTAACAGCAGTAAAACACTCTCCACTCACCAACAATCCAACGCTTGCTTGCCAATGCGCGAATCAAGCTTCCGAGGCTTCCACGCCTTCTTCAAAAGCCAAAGGATTCAACTCCCCTGCTTTACCCAATCAAAAATAGAGGATTAAAACACATCTTTGTACCTCAAACCTCTAGCAACCAACAAACACAACATCACCTCATAAGAATCCACTTAGCACCCTCTTAAAACCATCAAGAACACCACCAAACCTTCCTTAAACAAAGCCCATCCAACATCCAATGATTTTAACACATTAACACCATCAATTATTATCCAAAAACATCTTAAACATGTCCTTATACCTCAAGCAACACTACAACAACAAGATCAATCCAAACACCAACTATACACAACCTAGAAAACTAGCAATTCACTTAGTTCGGGGATTACATTGGTTAATCAAATCTTTCAACATTAAAATACATCCAAATTGAGATATAAATCAATTAAATCCATCACCAAAATAGATCCAATTCAGTTTCCAACAATTTTCCAATAAATCCATATTAAAATCATAATTTCTTAACACAAATCAACAACAAAGGATCAAGAACTTGAGAATTTCAATAAAGAACCCTTAATTAGAGGAGAGAAACAAAAATCACCTCTAATTTTTGATTCTCCCTTGTTTGGTAAAGCTTTGATGAAACCCAAGATGATTTAGTTGAGGAAATCAAAGGAATCAAATGATAAATTAAAAGAGATTGATTCTTGGAATTTTTAGAAAGGTTTTGATAGTTTGGTTGCTAAGAAAGTAGAGAGAAAATGGTTGCATGAAAAGTGGTTACATAAGAAAATGATTTAGTTAACAAAAAAATTATTTTTATTAAATCCTTTTTAATTGTTTATAAAACCACCTTTAAAACACTTTAAAATAACCCAAATCAAGAGAGAAATCTGATAAAAACTTAGTGGCCAAATAGCTCCATAAAGATTCTAAGTTTTGACCCTTTTTCAATTTAGTCACAAAAAATAGTTTTGAAAACTTTCAATTTAGCCACTAGACCAAAATGTCATAAAATCATATTTAATTATCCCAAATTAGCTTTAACAAATTACTTAAAATATTAATTAAGTAATTCCCCACATTTTTCCAATGTTTATTCCAATCCAAAATCAATTTTTAAAATTTAATTTCCCGAAACTAGTCGAATTGTCTAAATCGGTTCTCCCAAACTGCAACCTGATCCGGCCCACATCTAGGCCCAACATTACAGAAGATGTTCCAAACTTTCTTGGTACACATCTCTAGATCATCTAATCAGTATATTGTGTGACAAGGTAGGGTTGTCCCAATAATAGTAGTGTAACACCCCTTCTCATATTTGATCATCAAACACGAGTCGGTGATGTTATAAAACAAAGTCAAAAACATTTCTATTATAATACTTTTGAACTGACAGTCTGCACTGTCTTTGAATGAAAATGTATATCAATTTTTACGGACATTGAAATTTCATTCTATAAATTTTAAATTAAACTAGACTCAATAAGCTTTTTAACCATATAAATTAATTACTCATATTCAATATACACAAATTATAAAAATTCTTTGAAGCCAAGGCATGATGCAGCTTTTCTAGTAAACCGTTGCCCTAATTTCTGACCTATCAACACATAAAATTCATAACTTTAAAAATACATATTGAAATCAATTACCATTTGTTTTAAAAGAAACTAGACTCAATTTCCAGTTCATACATATAAGATTCACTTTCTAATTCGATTTGTGGACTTTATGGCAATTTTTAAACTTACTGCCTAATGCAGTTATAAGCCCACTAACTACTCACAAATCATTCCAATTCACATAGAAAATATACTAAACTATAATTCATTTATAGATATCATAAACCCTAGCGAAATTTAAAGTGATTTATACAAAACGAGCATGTTTATCATTATACATGCCACTAAAAACAAAAACATCATATAGGATGTCAAG
Source organism: Hibiscus mutabilis (assembly GCA_019671005.1). Taxonomy (NCBI): domain Eukaryota; kingdom Viridiplantae; phylum Streptophyta; class Magnoliopsida; order Malvales; family Malvaceae; genus Hibiscus; species Hibiscus mutabilis. Next base: position 40,051,751 of record CM033734.1, on the reverse strand, counting down.
ACATTACTATGATAACCTGTAGTATGTCCTCGTCCACGAGGTGATGCAAAATGATGCTGCTTACAACTTGTATCGTATCAACCTACGTGTGCACAGGCAAAACACACGCTAAGTATGAACTTAGTGAGGCATTAAAAAATGTATTCATAAAATAAATAAATAACATAAAAACATAGTTTAGGCAATTATTGCCAAATTTTCCTGAAAATCAATACTATTATATAGCATGATTAAAATACTGCTAGAAACATCTTATAAATCAATTCCATATACTGCCCAAGATATACGTAAAGAGAGAACTAAGTATGCGAGTCGTGTACTCCCAGAATACTAAGTATCCTATGGATACTAATGATAAATATGACGAGCTCGATGTACTCCTAGAGTACTAAGCACCAAAGTGCTATATAGTCCCAGACTACTAGGCCATAAAGACCGGTGAACTCCCAGAGTTCTAGACACAAAAGTGTTAGACGCAGCTGCTGGACTCTATGGCATGCCACTATACTATAACTCTCAATAATAAACTTGGGCATTAAAACATCATATTTATACTTGCATTATATCATTCTATAAATGATAAATAAACTATCATCATTAGAACAAAATAATAGAGCAGTTCATACTCCATTATACCATAAATCATTCTAAAATATATTATCGATATATGATAATAAGATTATCATAAACAAAACATAATAAGGCAGTTCATACCCTATCATGTACAAAACTATTTCTTTTTGCCTGTGAAAATATTATATTTCACTTAAAAGTCAATATTACCAATTCGGTAAAAGCGTATAGGTTGACTTATCGCAAGTCTTCCTAAATACATTTTAAAACATATAAATGCACTCACCTTGGTACCTTTACCAAATACCCAAATAGTAGAGTGTTATTAAAACCTTAATCTTTGACTTTCCTTTTTCCTTAATTCAACCCCGGGCCTTCTTGGATTCTTACGTTTACATCGAATATGCAACAAATAGAATCAAATGTATACACTAGTATACATCAAACAATTCGGCAATCACCATAGGAATTCATAAAAAAAATCTTTCAAGGTTAATTTGAACTAACAACGTATCATACACTTCATTTGAACCTTCAATTTTCATAATTCCTATTTAAGCCATTCACTTTAGCTGAATTTCAAAATAGTCCTAAACAAATGTTTTCTTCATCCAAATACATTAATCAAGAATGAAGAATATCATTCTAACCATTTCCATCACTAAAATAAGTTTTATAATATTTTCCCTCAATTTCTCTATATAGCCTAATGGTCTCTATGCTTTATTCCATGGAATTTTCATCGTTTTAAGCATAGAAACAACATCACAACAACTTCCAACATGATTGAACCTTAAAACATGAAATTTTAACATGCTCTTCATCAACCTTAATCACCAACTTCAACTTAGGAACAAGAAAAGCATGTAAAACTAATACCAAATGGAAGAGGATTCAAAGGAGAACAATTTCCTATTTCATGTCTAAACCCCAAATTCAATCAAATAGAATTTAAAAATCAAAAGAAAAATTTTCTTACCTTGCTTAGGTACCTCACGACACGATGAGCGAAATTCTACAGTTTTCTATTTCTTTGATTTATGCCAAACGGTATTATATTAGTCTTATTTATAATAAAAAATCTCTTTAATAGTCAAATGACTATTCTATCCCTTACTTCTATCCAATAACATGTTGCCACCTATGCTATTTACTTTTCCATAATCAAAGATATTTAAAAAGCATATGCAAAATGACCATTTTGCCATTAATGAATCAACTTATCTTCAAAACTGCCATTTTCATCTATTACACCAATTACTGCATTGGATCGAATTTAAATCAAATAAAAACGATTCAAAAACCACAATATCTTAATCCTCCAGTCTTCTTAAGTCTTCCATAAAATTTTCGTAATAATTTGAGTTTAAACAATTGCTCGAATTAATTATTGAAACTCATTCTTTTTTATAACTTCTCACACAAATCTCGTATCAAAAATCAGATTTCCACCAAAATTCTCATACCGGGATAAACTATTCGTTTATGGAATATAAAATAATATATGGGAAAATTATCATATTAATCCCTGGACTTTTCTCAACTTTCCACTTAGTCACCAATCTTTAAAAGTTTACATTTTAGTCATTGAACTAAAACCACGAACTTTTAATTCTTTATATTTTGGTCACTAACCAAATATTAGAGGATTATAAGTAGCGTACATCATGTCGGAATCTCTTCCTTCCCTGGCTGCTAAGATCACAAGGAAAATGTAATACCCCAAATTTTACTAAGTTGATTAAAGATCATTCAGTACTAAGATAATAGCTTAAAAGTTATCTTAGTGACTAAAATAACAAAAATGCAAAAGTTAGGATTTCTTCGATTATGGGTTATGGAAAAGGAATTTTTGAGATTTAAAAGCATCAGATGATAGAGAGCAAGTTAATTAGGTTACTTGCAAAGTTTGGTCAAAATTCAAGGAAAATTGGAATGGGAATTGAAGTTCAAGATTTAGTGACCAAAATGTTAAGCAGTCAAAACTTGTGGGTACAAGACTAAGTATGAAAAGTTGAAGGACTAAAGTTGTGATTTACAAAAAGTTAGGGTCTTCATTTCATAAATAGATAGGTCACCTAAGGGTGTGGATCAAATGTGGAATTCTGGTTTGAACTGATATTTCGATTGTTGGGAAATCGCAGTCAAAGTTTAAGTGGAATTCGGGTATCCGGATCGAACTAGAAAATTATGAAATTTTACTATATGATAGAATAAGGATATAAAAAAGTATTCCCAAGTTTTGTAAATATTTTTAGTTCGATTCAGGGTGAATCCTATGATTTATTTTGATTAAGGAATTTATTTAGTAGCCGATAAAATTCTTGATAATTATTCGTAAATCAGATCGAGCTAAAATTTCAAAGATGGTTCCATGGATCTTAGAAGAGTCATAAAATATTATTTTATGACTATTTGGATGTTAAAAAGATCAGGAAAAATTTAAATCGATTGAAATGATATGGAATGGCAATTTTGTGAATAAGTTGATCGGTAAAGGGCATTTTGGTCATTTTGCTCAAAAAGGACATGGAATGAATTTTGATATTTCTTTTATTGATGAATAGTGGCTAATTAGAATCCAACTAATTCTAGTTGGAATGTTACAAAATGGCAAATTAGAAATATAGATCTATTTGGAGGGCATTTTTAGAAAGTGGAATTTATTGAATTAAAAATTCATTTTTATAATACAAGTGGCATAAATACATGAAAATATGAAGGAATTATCATCAAATTACTCTCCAGAACCGTGGTGAAGAGGAGAAAGAAGAGGGAAATTTTCCAAGCTCGATTTAAGCCCTGAATCTCGGTTTTAAGGTAATCTTTCGAACTACAAAGTTGTTCTATTCTTTGAGCTCTATCTTTTGATTTAAATAATTCATAGAATACTTCCTTGGTTGATGAGATTTGATATGAGGAAGAAATTAGGGTTTATGAACAAAATTGGGGCTTTTGAAATTTTATGATTCCACGGTTGAATTTAAGTTGGAATCAAGCCTATATGATGTTAAAATCATGTTATTGAGTTAGGATTTAAACCCTACATATTTTGGTTTGTATGGAGAAGATTAGGGTTTACGGATCAAAGTCTAACTTAGGGTTTGTGATGTTGGATTAATGATCTAGTAAGATTGATTTGTTGTTTGGAAGCAAAACCCTAAGTTAAATATATAGGGACCAATTCGGCAAGCTTCAAAGTTGAGGGACTGAATCTGAATTTTATGAAATTTGAGTGTATTTATGTAATTAATGATGTTGGAGATGTGAAATTGATGTTAGAATGCTAAACCGATGTTGAATCGAATTAGTGACCATTTTTGACAATTTGTCAAAATCAAGTAACCAAATAGGAAATGAACTATTGGATGGGAATTAAATCTAATTTTTAGTTAAAATAATAGAATTAAGGTAGTAATGTTGATTTGAGGACTAAATTGCAAAGTTAAGAAGTTTGAATCCTTACCTTTGCATTTTAGTGACTATTTTGGCAAAGAAAGAAAAATAGAAGGAATTATTTTGAATAATTATTTGATGAAGAGGACGATGAATTGGTAGTTTGAATCAAGTGATGGGACAAAATTGACAAGTAGAAAAATAAGAATAAGTTAGTATAAATTAGAAGCTTATTATGGAAAGCTATGTAGAAGATTGAATTTTTGGCAGTGACTTCGAAAATACACCATAATTTCTACAAAAATGTTTAGATGATGAATTTTATATCGATGTAAAAATTTGTTCATCTAGTTTCGTTTCCAACAAACGGAAACTGATTTCGAGTTCCGAGTTAAAAGATATGAATTTTTAATCGAATAAAGGTCAGAAAATTTACAAAGTAGTTTCTGTCATGACAGCTTTGTGACGGGAGTTTGAAGAATTTTCATAATTTTTTTAGATTTTATCAATTTATGTGGCTTATATCGTTAGAATCGTTATCGAATTTAGTTCTTACAGTATAAAGGATATTAAGATCCAGTGTGTATTTTGATCTTTAGAAGTAAAACTCTGAGGATAGGACAAGTTGCCAGAAAATAGAATTTGATACATTTTGTATCTAAATGTTTGCTAACAAGCTCGGAAGAATTATTGGAATTTCAAATTGGTCATTAAGGACCAAAATGAATTTTTGGACAGTATAAGTAAGGAAGGAAAATAATGGAAATTTTTATGTTAAATGATTAGATAGTTTGATTGAAAAATTGTTAGAAGTGAATTTAACAAATGCTCATTTATATTCATGTGGTTAATGAAGTCAATCCGAATCAAAAGAAGATTAGAGGTACTATGAAGGAAAGGATCGAGTAGAATTTAGTGAGGCGTGCTAATAAATGGCCCAGGTGAGTGCATTTTTACTTATTTATTATATATATGATATGAGTGATTGCATTATATATATTTATTCAATATTGATAAATAGGACGACTTGTGATGAACCGACCTTGATATTAATGAAAATGTATGATGATCAAAGTTATGCAAATAACATGAAGTATTAAGTGGCATATGTGATATATTGGTATGGCATAGTGATTTATCTAAGATAAATCAGATTTTAGATATTTGGACATGAATTGCCCGTTATCGAATTATGGATAATAGTATTGAAGGATTGGATATTAAATATGAAAATATTATATTGTTATGCTCAAGTACTAGTGTGAGAGTCGTTGGTATAATTGGATATCCATAAGAGTCATAGCAGCTGCAATCCAGCACTACGGTGCGATCCAGACACTTTGGTGTTGATAACAAACGCTACGGCGTTGCAGTCACTTCGGTGATGTTTAGATACTTCGGTGTCGACTAGCACAAAAGGTGCGATAATAAGGAGCAAAGGGCATCCCCGAGTACATACTCACCATCAGATGCTACGGCATTGCAGACACTACAGTGTCGAGATGACTCGTATACCATAGGTTCACATGGGAATCTTTGGTATAGTTGGATATCCATAGAGTCCTAGCAGCTGCATCATAGCACTACAGTGCGAGATAGACTCTTCGGGGTCGAGATAGACTCTACAGAGTCTATTCAAACACTACGGTGTTACATAGCACAAAATGTGCGAGTATGAGGAGCAAAGGGCGTCCTCGAGTACTCATCTCAGTCACTTCAGCGATGCAGACGCTACGGCGTTGTAGACACTACGGTGTCGTGATGACTCACGTACCATGGCATCACATGATTTGTACTTTGGGCTATAATACTTGAAATGCAATTATACAGGTATTTAAGCTAAAAAGCTTAATGTATACAAGACTGGTAAAATAGATCGAATCCTATGATTTGAATATTACATTGGTTAAATGAACTATACTTGTAAGGTAGTTCTATGCATGATAAAATATTATCAACTACAATTGGGACACGCTTGCCATTTTGCAGAAATTGTATTGAACTATTATATGACAGGGAAAACTTGAATATGCAATTATACAGTTAAGTTAAAAAGCTTAACGTATATTTGATTAATAAAATAAAGGTTTGATGTTATGATATAAACTGTAATTGGGATTCGCTTGCCATTTTGAAGGAAATGTATAGCATTGTTAAATGACAGGGAATGACTTTAATAAGTTTATTTTATGTTATTTCTATACATTGAAATGCTTTACTCCAATTTATAGTTGCCTCACTAAGTGAATTCTTAGCATGTACCGTTTCACACGTAGGTTATTGGAAACTTACCGAAAGAGGAGTCAAGCATGTCAATCAAGCTGCAATATGCTAAACATCAATAAGACATTTTAAATTTATGATATTCTTTAGTGGGCATGTATCAATTTATTTGTTGGTTAATTTATAAGCTAGTTTTATGTCAAATGTTTAAAAAAATTACAAGTCAGGAAATCAGCTAAATAATTTAGTAACATCTTCAATGTGTATTTAATCATCGAATATACGTTGATGGTGTTACAGAAAATACCACTAACAAGAAAATTAACAATATCAACATACCATGACAATGTCATGGTAGTCAATAACTTTTCATCAGGAAACTCCTCCCTAATATCACATGAAATAAAAATTACCGCATGAATTCTCAAGCCTAGAGAGATGGTCAGCTACTTGATTTTTAGTACCTTTTCTATCCACTACCTCAATGTCAAATTCTTGCAAAAGTAATATCCATTTTAATATCCCAATTTTCGATTAGTGACCAAAATGTAAACTTTGAAAGTTTAGGGGTTAAAGTGTAAACTTTGGAAATGTTTAGGAATCAAAGTGTAATTTCCAAAATTTATGTACTCTAACCCCGTAAATGAATATTTCACCCCCGTGAGTGACAGTTTCGTGTTACCCAGATTTTTCGTATGAGGCTTATATTAGTGGCTATAAAGCTTTAAAGTTCAAAGGAAGAAAATTTGGAAATCGTATTGAGTGAAATTCAAATATTTGGATCGAATAAATATCATAAATAAATATCTAAGATATTTTGGAAGGAGGTCAGTTAGATTGGAACCAATTTGGTTCAATTTTAATGGAGTGGCAATTTTTAAGTCTTATTGTAATTAAAGACTAGTTAGAGGGCAAATTGGTCCTTTGACATGGATGGCATTTTTGAAATATTTTGAAACTTTGAGGGAAATTTTGAAAGGTCAAAATACACATGGACGAGATCTTGGCCATTGATTTTGATGAGATTAAATCTTGGCACTAGGATGAAAAGGGCAAATGGTAATTTCACTAGTTAAATGAATAAAAAAATATTTAATCATTAAATATGTGGATTAAATTAAAAAGAAAATAAAAATATTCTCATCTTTTATTTTGGGCATTTCGAATACTAGTAAGAAAAAGGGAACTAGGGTTTTTCATTTTTCAAGTCCAAAATTCAAGGATCAAAGTTAGTTTTCAAGCAAAATTGATTAAGGTAAAGTGATCTTTGCTTAATTCTCTACATTTTGATAGTATTTTTGTTTGAATAAGTTGAGTATAAGCTATGTTCTTGGATGATGATGATTTTGATACTGATAGTATATGATGGAATTAAGGTTGCATTTAATAGAATTGATGTTGTAAACATGGAATCAGGTTTGAATTTGGATTAATTCCAATGTTTAAAGTTATAAACCCTAACCTTAGAAATTGGGTATTTTGATTGGGAAGTTAAATTAAGGATGAAAATAAGGAATTATGAAGTTAGGAGGTTGATTTTGATGTTAGATTGAATAATTTCTCAAGTTGGAATTTTGGTGACTATTTCGAAAATATTGAAAATTAGGGGAAATTATTGGAAAATTTATTTTAGCATTGGAAATGATGAATTATGGTTGAAATAGCATGAATTGATTATTAGGGACCAAGATGAAATTTTTTTTGAAATTGGACGACCATTTGGCAATTTTTGAAAATTTAGGGACCTTTTTGGAAATTCAAAAAAGTTATAGGGTTGGTCTTGAATTTATGAATTCTTGATAATTTGATGATTCAAGTATAAAAGGAAGTTAAAAGGACTGAAATGACAAGGAAGGAAAGTTTAAGGACTATAATGAACATTTAGTAAATACAAGTAGAGAAGTAAGGAGAACTTAGTATAAAAAGTTAAAGCTGTTTATGGAAACTATGTAAAAAACCTGGGTTTTGGCAGTAAGTTTGAAATTTCACCATAAATTCTACAAAAATGGTTAGATGGTGAATTTTATACCGATGTAAAGATATGCTTGTCTAGTTTCATTTCCAACAAACGGAAGCTGATTTCGAATTCTGAGTTAAAAGATATGAATTTTTAAGTGACGAAAGGTAAAAAAACATAACACCAGTCTATTCCAAAATTAGCATTGGAAATTGACTTTGAAAATTCGCCATAAATTGTACAAGTTGAATCTAGGCTATTAATTTATATGGGTGCAAAGCTTATTGAATCTAGTTTCTTTTAGAATAAACAAAATTGAATTCCGAGTTTTAGATTATTTTATATAAACAAATCTTTGAAGGTTGTACAAAGCTGCCAGAAAATAAAAATTGAGATATTTTGTATCTAATGTTGGTTATCAAGTCCAGAAGAATTATTTGAAATTCAAAATGGTTATTAAGGACCAAAATGAGGTTTTTGACAGTATAAGGAAGGAAGGAAATTTATGGAAAATTTTAATGTTGAATGATTAGATAGTTTGATAAAAATATTATTAGAGGTGAATCTAACAAATGTTTATTTATATTCATGTGATAAATGAAGTTGAATTCAAATCAAAAGAAGGTTCTTCAGAATTATATTTTCAAGAAAACTGTTTTGCAAGCTTTAAAGTATATATTTTCGAAGTATGATAGTACAAGGATAAATGGAGTATGAAAATGAAATAGTGTTACCAGTAAGGTAAAAGTATAATGGTTTAACCAAAATTTAAATCTTATCGTTCAATTTTTATAATCAAGAAAGGGTCTAGGAAACAAGCGACGTTTTCACCCTGAATAATATTTTCTTTTAAATAACTAAATTTTATGTTTTATAAACCAATTCAGGGTTAAAACTAGCTACAATTGTCTAGAATTGTTTTCAGTTGAAATTTATAGAAAATGTTGTTTACAGAAGAGTTAAAAAATTTAGTATATGTTTTTAGTAGCATTTGTAATGTATATTCGTATTACGGTTATACGTTATGGTGTTACATCCATCTAATAAGTCTAGGTTTATCATCCTTTTTAGTCAATAAATATTTAATGGCAGAATGATCAGTATGCACAATGACTTTAGTTCCTATAAGGTATGTCCTAAATTTATCAAATGAAAAAACCACCTTAAGCAGATCTTTTATAGTGGTAGTGTAGTTAAGTTGGGCCTCATTTAAACTACAGCTAGCATAATATATAACATGAAAGATCTTACTCTGACACTGACCAAGAACGGCATCGATAGCATAGTCGCTAGCATCATACATAAGCTCAAAGGGTTGTGACCAATCAAAGGGCACTACAACCGCTACAGAAATAAGTTCCTTCCTCAAGGTTTTGAACGCTAAACGACATTGGTCATCAAACTCGAATGCTCTATTTTGCTCCAACAATAAGCACAAAGGCTTCGAGATTTTAGAAAAGTCTTTGATAAATCTCTTGTAGAAACCGGTAGGGCCCAGGAAGCTTCGAATGGCTTTGACATTAGCTGAGGGTGGAAGCTTCTCTATGAATTCTATCTTGTCTTTGTATACTTTGATACCTTTCTCATAAATATGATGGCCTAGGAAAATGCCCCTGGCAACCATGAAATGCCACTTCTCCCAATTAAGCACTAGGTCAGTTTCATCACATTATTTCAACACCTTGGCAAGGTTGCCTAGGCATTGATCAAATGAGTCTCCAAAGACAAAAAAGTCCTCCATGAACATCTCTAGAAAGTATTCCTTCATATTCGAGAAGATGGCCATCATGCAACGCTAAAATGTTGATGGAGCATTGCATAAACCAAAGGGCATTTGGCGAAAGGCATAAATGCCATATGGACATGTGAATGTTGTTTCATCTTGGTCTTTTGGTGCTATGGCAATCTGGTTGTATCTAGAGTAATCATCCAATAAGCAATAATAGGGTTTCCCTACAAGCTTGTCGAGCATTTGGTTAATAAATGGCAAAGGGGAAGTGGTCGTTTTTTGTGGCTTTGTTCAGCTCCTGGTAGTCAATACAGATCCAGCATCCAGTAACAGTTTTGGTTAGGAGGATTTCATCGGCATTATTCTTTTTCACGGCCATGCCTCATTTCTTCGGCACACATTAAATAGGACTCACCCAAGAACTATCCGAGATATGGTAGATGATTCCAGCATAGAGCCATTTGATGATCTTCTTCATAAGCATAGTCCTCATGATTGGATTGAGTCTCCACTGTGGTTCAATCGAGTTGTTGTGATCATGTCAGCAATAGTCCAATCAATTTATTTTCTTGATCAGTTGTTAAGCTAGCAGATATGATTACAGGCAGCATATTATTTTCCCCATAGATATGCATATTTTAATTACGGTGGACAAGGCATTAGGTCAAGTACTGGCAGATGCTCCAGTAATGGCTTGGGAGATTTAAATTCAGCAAAATTCAAAGGCTTAAAATATGTACATGGCCTGGTAAGCACAACATTGGATTTTTCAGTTTCTCCATTACCTTCTATCCAGCTTCGTGCATTGCCTCTTCGAATTCAGATTGCTCCCCAACGTTAAGCACATTGCTACATCATATCTCTTGAAGGTTCTCCTCGACTAGGGTTTCCTCACTTTGCACAAACTGGCATTCTTCATAGTCATCTGCATACCTGATAGTGTTGAAGACATTGAGTGTGATCATTTGGTCATTCATCTTTATAGTGAATTCTCCCTTATCACAATCAATCACAATACGCTCGATAGCAAGAAATGGTCTCCCGGGGATGATGAGAGCATTATTGTCAACTTCGCAGTCAAGGATGATAAAATCTATCAGGAAGACTAATATGTCTACCTTGACCAGAACATCTTCTATTCTTCCCTCGGTCTGAATTTGCGAACAATCGTTTAATTGAAAGATTACTGATGTAGGTTTAGCTCGTCCCATACTCAATCTTATAAACATTGATTTCGGCATCAAATTGACACTTGCACCGAGATTACACAAAGCACGGCCAAAGTAGTTCCAACCTATGGAACATGGAATGGTGAACCTGACAAGGCCCTTCATCTTGGGTGGTAAATCACTTTTTCCATCTAATGTTTCAAACTCCCTTTTTCTATGACTCATAATAGACCCTATGTTAATTATTTTTACTTTATGGTTAATTATTGTACTTAAATAGTTGGTGATATGATGAATTACTTTTTCACAGTATTTTTACTTTTTAGTGGTAAATTGATATTGACATTTTTTATCCTCGAATCAAACTCTATTCCTTTCTTTCAATTGTAAAATTGGTAGAATTTCACATACGTTTTGGTGGTAATTTCTATTTTATGTATGACAATAATGTAAATTATTTGATTTTATATTAAACATAAATAAATTATTTAAATTTTTTACCTCCTGGCGAAGCTTGGGAATATTTCTAGTTTTTTTACTGGAAAATATTTGTAGTTTGAGAATTGAATGAAATGGCGTCCTTATTTAAGCCTGAAAATTAGTATGCGAAAATGAAATTCAAAACATTGGATGGAAAAAGTCAAATATGGAAAAATTCAAAATATAATATGGTTTTGTCCATCCTGCCTATCTCAAACTATGGGGTGCTTAGAGTGAACTCGAATAACTAAAGGGTCACTTTAGTACCCCATTTGTTACAGGGTCGTACAACACACTGCATTTATATTCGATGTGAAATTAATCTTTCACCCCTGTAGTACTTGACAATATATATTTGAGTGTGTTGCAAAATACTCAGATATCAAGTGGAGTTTTATTTTTATTTTTTTTAGAGCCTGAGCATAAATTTAAATTAAGTTAGAAGTTGGTTACCGACTTATATAACTAAACCAAAAGCCGAAAATATAAATTAATTAAAAGTTTCAAGTTGTAACTTGTAATTATATAAATATGTAACCGAGAAATGTTGCTGTAATTAATCAAAAGTTTTTGCACTAGGATTTGATCAACTAAACTTTAGCAAGAATTAAATTACAGATTCAATTGAAGAATTTTTTTTTGAATAAATTTGAAGAAAATTTTAAACCAATAAACAAAGGGTAATTATTTGATGGGCGGAAAGTTTTAATTTCCACAATCGCTTTAGTTTTAGGGTTTAGGGATTTAATTTAGGGGTAGGAGTTTAATTTTAGTAGTCTAGAATTTAGAGATTGTAAATAAAATTTAGGGTTTTTAATCCTCAACATATTACGCTAAAACCTAAAACCTAAAACCTAAACCTTAAATCCTAAACATTACTCTTAAATTCTAAACCCTTACACCTAAACCCCTAAACCCTAAAATTAAGGCGCTTGTGAAAATTAAAAATTTACACCGCCAATGTATTGGATATAAATCCCTAAACAAAACAATAAAGATACACACAAATGAAAGCAATATTTCTCTGTTACATATTTCAAATTTACTGAAAGCCACCCCTAAAGAAGGACTAATTTATTTTATGTTCTCTTACTTTTGCTTCCCATCAACAAAGAAAAATAAAATAAAATCCGAAACAAGAAACCCCAAGCCACAGTAATCAACAGGCAGTTCCATTTGCTTAAATCTGTAATCCCTTCTTGTTTGAGAATATCCAAACCTGTTGTCAAACATGTTGAGCTTGTAATTCTCACTCCCAGACTCCTGCTTAATGACTGCAACAATCTCACTTTCATGGCTTCAGGGATTGCTCCCAGCGGTGAATTGTCAAATATTTGAATACCTCTCACAATGCACTTTGTAGGGTTTTCGAATTCAATGAGCAAAACTGCTTCGTATGGGTATTTGACGAGGGACATGTAATGGAACCATATCCAGTAAGCCAGGATTCGGTCGCGGTCGATGAAGAAGCCGCTAAAGAGTAAGAAATACGCTAAGATTGCAACGACGATTTTGTAGCCTAACATCACATGAGGGACGACACCGGAGAGGAATGTCACAAACGAACTTCGGGCCCAAAATGAAGCAAACATGATTAAGAAATAGAATAAGAATCCAGAAAACCCGCCGTCAAACCCTACTGCCCAAAACGTTGTCACAGCGAATGCGAGGGAGAGGAAAATCAAGCCCGGCAATGTCACTAAAGCATTTGATATAACTTATGATAATCTCCTGTATGCGTTGTAAGCAGTTTCTCTCATGAAAATGTACCTTTCCTGGAGGAAAACAGGGAGAGCGTCCGCACATGTGTAGAACGTGGTGGACATGGCGAATGCGAAAATTCCTAGTCTTTCCTGTACCCCTTTGGGAGAATTATCAAGCTGCCAAAACACCGTGGCCAAAATAAACCCTGTCACCAAAACTGCTCCCAAACGAATGCTGAACAACTCCGGCATCCGTCTTGAATTTAGGATGGATCGGTTTGACAACACCACCATTTCTTTCCAGAATGGATTTGCAAATCTTGGAACCATAGATGTTGAATTGACATCATTTGTAGCACCCGGAACAAGTTTACCCCGAGAAATACTGGCACTAATTGCTTCCTTTAACGATAAACCGAGCTGGTCCGGCTCGGAGTCTCTCGTATGCTTCATGCTTTGCCATGACTTGTTAAATTCGACCAAACTTTTTGTTCCACCCGGAGATCTATCAAGTTCACGAATTAAGTCAAGAGCAAATTCTGTTCTGTTCTCATTCTCCGGTATGGGATACCCGAATTCGGAGAAATACAACGGCAGATTCATCGGTGAACCACTGTAAACAGTTTGTCCACGAGACAAAAATATCAATCGGTCAGGCAAACCAAGAATTCGGTAACTTGGCTGATGAACTGACATTATGACGATGCTTCCAGTCTGAGCTATCCTTTGTAAAACCTTGATCACCATGAAAGCACTGGTCGAATCCAGCCCTGACGTAGGCTCATCCAAGAACAGGATAATGGGGTCATGAATTATATCAATGCCGATTGATACACGACGACGCTCACCGTCGGAAACACCGCGATGACCTTCATCTCCGATAACAGTTTTGGCAGCTTTTCTTAAGCCTAATTGATCAATCAAAGCCTGGACTAGCATTTTCTTCTTTGATTTGGACAGAGTCCGAGGAAGCCGGAACTCGGCAGCGAACATTAAGGTTTCCTCGACGGTAAGCATCGGGTAAAGCAAATCATCTTGCATAACGTAAGCTGAAATCACTTTCAACATTCGTGATTCCAAAGCTTCGCCATTTAAGGTGACGCTCCCTTTCAAAATCCCTTTCAGGGATTTAAATCTCGGAACGAAACCGGGATTGCGGCCGAGAAATCACGGTATCGCCGCCGTCCGAAACCGATATTTCCGATATTAACGGTGTGAAACGGAATCACACTAATCGCGACGGATCGCGGACGCAATCGAGGCGATAACGGGAAATAACGGTGATAACGGGCCGTTTTTCCCGTTATTCTTGCGTTACTGTAAAAAAACCAGAACGGTGCTCGAACTTACCAGGCGGGCGCGAGGAAGAAGAAAGCGTTGTAAAATATTTCAGGAAATGGGAAAATTACATACATTGACATTAAACTTTTCAAAGTTCTCATTTTGGCCTCAATATTTCAATCTGTATTTAAATTTATCCTTTAAACTCCCAAAACTTTTTGATTAAACCTTTAAATTTCTATTTTATCTCAATTAAGCCATTAAATATTTAGTTTTTTTGCTTAATCTAGTCACTTTAAGCCCTTAAAAATTGTATTATTATATTAATAAAAGTTTATAAGTTCTAGAAAACATTCTAAAAATCATTAAAAATAATTTTTTTATAATTATAATTATTATGCTTTACAATAAATTGTACAAATTAAAAAAATCACGATCGCGACACCTGCAGTGATAGCAAAACGTGACCGCGACCGAGATTTATATCCCTACTTCCTTTAGCAATTCTATTGGCCAAAGCATCAATTAGCGTCGATTTACCCGAACCGCTAGCTCCAAGCACGGCCATAATCTCGCCATCTCGAGCCTCCCCGGAGATATCATTAAGCAACGTCTTGGTCCTCGTAAAATAACCATCTCCGGCAAGTGAATCTCCAACGAAAGCGGCAGCTGTGGCAGCGCCACCACCCCTCCGTCGCAAGAAACCAGACAACGCCATCTTGCGAGGAACCTTTACACTATAAGTGAGGTTGTTAAAGGAAAGAACGAACGGTATCGACCTGGGATCAGTGACATCTACGAGGGCTTCATGGACCGGAGTTTCGTCACCGGTGGCTTCTTTACGTGCATCACCGACGTGTTGAAGCAATTGTCCAAGAGTCCGGGAGGCTCCTGTGGCGGTTGAGAATTCACCGGCGATCAGCTCCAAAGAGTGATGAAAAAACTGGGAAGAATTATTATTATTATCCGAAGATATATTTTCAGCGAGAACACGAGACATGATGGATTTAGCTTAATCCCTTTCGTCGGAAATTGTTAGAAAAATAGTCCGCTGTGAAGAAGAAGAAGAAAAAGAGTAAAGGGAAAATGGTTTTTTGGTTTTGAACACATTAGGGTTTAGATAGAAATCTATATATAGGGATTTGTGAATAAGTGAAAGAATTTGATTCTTTATTTCTGTTTTCAAATATTACTACTACTCCTATAATTTTTGTTTTCTTTAGAATTCATACAGTTTGTATGGGGAAGGTAAGTGAAAGGTTACCTAAATCATCTAATATGAAATCTATACGTCTTTGTTTTCATTAGAAGAAGGAAACGTTGCGCGTGTACGGTTATGATTGATTTGTTTGATGCTGACAGACACGTGGCTTTTGCTTTTTGCTTTCTACAATTGTAGGGGAATTAAGTTATCTACTGTGGCGTAAGCTTTTATAGTCCGAAAGGATGGCTAAAGTTTAATTGTGATTTTAATGCTCTAATTTATCTCACGTTTAATGACTTAATTTACGGCTGAAACCTATAGCAATTCGTTTCAATTAGTATTCGCTATCATATGGGTCACAAGCAAATTCTTATTATTTTATTAGTTTTTAATTACATAGTTGTATATTTTACAAATTAATATATTTAATTAAATCAACCAAATTTGTGTCAACTTATAAATTTTATTTCATATGAAAACTATACAAAATTCATATAAGTTTTAACTCTTTTTCTTGTTTTTTTTTATTTATTATCAAATAATTTTATTGTTTGAATAATAAAACTAATATTTTTACATATTAATTAGATTAATCTTATTAATAGAATCTTTATCATTATAGTTTTTCAGATTTGTGATTGTTAAAGTTGTTGTCCAAATTCTTTTAGGATTTGGTTTAAAGTTAAAATTTTACTTTTAGTAGATCTTGTTTACTTTACTTTACTTTACATTAATTAAAGGTAGCATAGGGATTTAGAGATAACATTAGAAATTAGTTGTAATCTTTTTTTCTCATTCTCTGTCCGTGGTTTTTTTTTTGGATTTTTTACGTAAATTTTTTGTGTTATTTTTTTTTCTGCGTTTACGTTTATTTACTTATCTCGTCATTATCGTTTTAGTAGTATAACAGTAATTTTATATATTTTTTAAATAATAAAATGAAAAATATATACTTAAAACAACAATTTTGACATAGAAGTGAAGGTGAATAATCAATAATAATTAATATGAAATATAAAAATTTTAAGAAAAATAAATAAAAATTAAAATACAACAAATAGTAGGCATTAAACTTGGAGGACGGTAGCGAAGTAGAATAGGAACGTTAATTGATTAAAAAATTATTGGAGTTAAATATCCATGTTTAGATAGTTAGAATTTGTTGGATTGATAAATAAACTAAATTATGACCAATTATTAATGAAAGTTGAGTAAGGGAATCAAACTTCTAAAGATAACTTTAATGCACACTAAGGATTGGGATTTAATATCAGTTGGTTGTTATCGAATTTATAAAAACAATTTATTCGCAAGTGCTTTTGGAATAATTTTAAATAGATTATTATTTATACATGCATTTATATTTTTTAATTGTTTAGTTAAAACATTAATTAAAGAGACGTGACAGTAAATTAAGTTTATTTGTAGAGAATAAAACATTATATGAGCAGTGTATCAATTATTTATCATTTTTAATACTATTATATTGAGTAATATATATTCTTAATCTATCAAAAATCGTAAATTTATGGGCTTATTTAATAATCCATTGTAAAATTTAATTTAATAAAAATAAATAATTTCAGTCATTTAATATTTTAAGC
This sequence comes from Hibiscus mutabilis, assembly GCA_019671005.1. Classification (NCBI taxonomy): domain Eukaryota; kingdom Viridiplantae; phylum Streptophyta; class Magnoliopsida; order Malvales; family Malvaceae; genus Hibiscus; species Hibiscus mutabilis. The sequence continues at coordinate 40,034,432 of CM033734.1, read as the reverse complement.
ATATTTGATAATCTAAAAATTAAAACCACCCGTATAATTTTTTTGACGCTTTTTATTTTATTTTTATTTATTTTAACCATATTATCTTTTAAAAGATACGTTTATAAAACAAGTTAATTATATTTAATTTTAAGCAAAACATCAAAAATATTTATAACTTTTTGTGTTTTAAAAAATCAACACTTCATTTTTAGTTTATCTAACAACTCCTGAGTGTTAAGATATGCATTTAATATAAAAACTTACTTTAAATAAACAAAATTAACTATTTCTAAAGATAAGTGCTAACAAAATTCTTTATACTTATCTTCGCAATTAGGTATTCATTATTTTGTAGTTACATAAGTCTTCAAACCTTTATAAAATAACAATGAGATAATATCACATTTATACCTATAATAAAATAGGAATAATGTAAAAAAAATGTTTCTAACGTTTCACTGAATAATTATTTTGGTCTTTATTTTTTTGTTCACTTTACCCAGGGTGATTCTAAGCATGTTTCACATGTACAACCGCACAGGGCCCCCGAAAAAAGATTCTCCCGAAATGAGTTGTCTAATAATATATATAACAATTTTCTAAATAAAATTATTAATCTAAAATATTGATTGTGACCATGGGTGATTCAATTCCATTAATTTTGTTTTAAAGACTAGATTAAAGTATAATATAATATTTTATCAAAAAATATATATGACAATTAAAAGCTAACTTTAAAAGATGTAGAATATAACTGCTCCAGTCATATAAGAATGATTTTGACTTCTTGTTTCATTATGATAAATTATATTTATTGGATGACGTTAATCTCAAATCTCATTGTAATGATTTAGAAAATAATATTAGAAAATGTGAGCTATTTGTTGAGCTAAAATTACTTAGAGAATTTTTACATAAATAAAAAAATAGGAGCAATAGACTTATTAGTTTTTAATTTTTTTTTGTAAAATAAAACTTTTCAAAATTGAAGTTTGTGAAGTCATACTTACAAACAACTATGTTGCAAGGAAGGCTAAATGAACTTACTTTGATGACAATCGAGAGTGATCTTTTAGAAGAAGTTGATATTGAAAGCATTGTTGATGATTTTGCTTTGAAATATACAAGAAAAACAACATTTTTAAGTGAAAATATTAGATTTTAAGATGTTCGCAAGTAATTTTATATTCCTAAGATAGTAAGATTTTTTGTATTAAGGGAACTTTATTTGAAAAAAAACTTTATACCTCATTCATAATATAAATTAAGGGTCTCATTTTAATAAATTGTACAGGGACCCTTAAAATCTTTGAATCGCCTCTGTTCACCCATGACATTTCACTTTGGGTCAAAATGATCCTTGTGAATGGAAATTGTTAGTTGATTAACGATCAACGCGGGATGCTGGCTTGTGGGATGCTTCCATGGCACTTTACCACGTCAACAATTTTTTAAAATATTTTTATTTTTTAAAAAATAATCAATAATTTATTTAATTTATTATTTATCATTTTAAAAAAAATAATTAATAATGATTTATTTATAATTTTATAGACAAATTCAAAAGGCTAGGATTGGAAGGTGGAATTAGAGACTTTGCCCCAGCCCAGGTGTCAAGTAAAAATGAACTGAAGATAGAAATAAAGTCAGACCATAAAATCCCAACTGTCACAAGTTGCAAAAGCTCTATATACATTGAACTTAAAGAAGGAAAAAATTCAAAAGGTTTTTCCCTTTGCCCAATGGCATGGGTTTTTTTTTTAAATAATTGTAATATCCTAATTTTTGGCTAGTGACCAAAATAAAAATTTTGAAAGTTTTGTGGTTAAAGTGTAAAGTTTAAAAAAGTTTAGGGACTAAAGTGTAATTTTAAAAGTTATGTATTTTGATCCCGTAAATGAATAGTTTACCCCCAATAGTGACATTTCCGTGTTACCTGGATTTTTCGTACGGAGTTTGTATTAATGGCTATAAAGCGATAAAGTTTAGAAAAATATTCGGATAATCGGATAGAATCGAATATCCAGGATATTTTGAAGGATGATAAGCGAAGGTTGATTATGTCATTTTACATGTCTAAGATATTTTCTTTGTGTTGGAAGAATATGAACCCTTAGATTTAAGTTGATTTTCCATGCTAAATACGAGCTGTTGGATGAAAAATGGCAAGATCGTAATTTTGGAAAATCACAAGGGCAAAGTTGTTAAACTATTAACTCAAGATTAAATCTAGATCATTGGATGAAGGATGATGATATGAGGAACATTATGTAAATATAGAATTTTCAGAATAAATCTGATAGCTCAGTAAAGGAAAAATCGTAGTAGAAGTATTTTATGAATATTGGGAAATCGGATTGAATTGAAATTCCAGAGGCTGTTCCATAAGCCATGAAAAATCATAAAATGATATTTATGGAATAATGGTCAGTTGAGAAGGAATTAATTTAGTTAGATTATAATGGAATGGCAATTTTGAAACAAACTAGTAAATAAAGACTAGTTCGAGGGCAAATTGGTCATTTGGCAAGGATGACAATTTTAAAATATTTTTTGAAATTTTGAGGAAGTTTTTGGAAGATGAAATATGCATGGATTTCATCTTGGCCCTTGATTTTGGATGAAATTAAATTAGCCATTGGATTTAAAGGCTAAATTGGTAATTTCACTATTTAAATGAATTTAAAATTCATTTAATAGTTACAAGTATAATTTAATAGTGAAAATATCAAAAAAATGTTCATCTTTTCCAGCCATAAACCTTGGAGAAAGAGGAGAAATGTAACACCCTTACCAGTATTTATTAACCAATACTAGTATAGAGTGTCACATGATGTTTAAACCGCATTTTATGCTATTTATACAAGTCAAAAACGACGATTTTGAATTTTTCCTTTTAATTGCGTAAAATTTATTTCCAAATTTTAATTCATCGGATAAACCCCGATTTTTAGGCAGCAACTTGGCAAATTATAACTATACTTTACGATTAACAAAACTACCTAAAATAAAATCATTTTGATTACTCTAAAATTTCATTTTTAATAATATTACATGATTTTCATTACTAGTAATTTCTTTAAACTAGTATCAAGTCTAACAAAGTCCAACATAATATACTAACCACTTATCTAGATGTTAATATTACAATCCACATCTAGACTAGTTTAAAAGAGCTACTATTCATTTATAATGCCAACTAGAAAATATCAAAATACATCAAGGATGTAATTACCGATACTGTATATATATTCCCTTTGTTAGTGATGCCTTACTCCGACCCGGGTTTCCTACCTACGCGTGAAAAATTATCACACGCTAAGTATATACTTAGTGAGGCATTATATATATATATAAATTCAATATAAATCAATATGCTTAAATTATAACAATAATGAGATAATCATGCAGTTTGACCACTAATCATTTATTTCCCTTATGTTAATCACATATTAACATAATATAATTCAGATTTACAATCATGTTAACTTCCTTGCCATTTCCTGAGAGGTCATCTACTCTCAAATCAATATACCATTTATTACACAGTAATTTATAGCCCAAAATAACTTGAGTACACAAGTCAAAAACTATACTGAAGTACTAAAGAACTGCACTTAAGTGCTAAATAACCGCACCTATGTGCTAAATAACCGCACCTAAGTGCTAATATACTGCACCGAAGTGCTAAACCGCTGGACTTATGGCATGCCAACTATACTCTATACCTCAATAACTTATTTGGGCATACTTTTCAAATTTTGCAATTAATTAATCCATGGCAATTATAATCGAATACTTGGGTAGTTTATGCCCTAAATATCACATAAACATATTATAATCAAATTACCTGTGATCAATGCATGTAATCCTTCTACCTTCGACAATTTCTACTATGTCCAATATCAAAATAAATATAATCTTCAAGCATATAATTATAACAAACTGATCACAAGTCTTTCAAATCAAACATAATATTTTCCATGCATGTAATGCACTCACCTTGACACTTTATAAGTTGCCAATATGTATTTAGCCTCACTAAGCTTCAGCTTGATCTATGTCATTTTTCTTGATTGTTAGTTCGATCTCAGTTTTGATCATGATATATATGTACATCAACATGGCAAAAATACATTTCAAATTATATGTTAGTATCATACTAACACATAAGTACAATAGGAACAATTTTCCTACAATTATTCCTATAATTGTCCAATCTTATATCCATGACATAAGTCATTATACCTTTAATTCCTTGAATTCTCTTCAACTTTTAATCAAAGAATGATCAAAACTTCATTCTAATAACAATTTAAGCATAATGTTTCCATGAAAACAATTTTTCACTTTAGTCCTTAATTTTCCCCAAAATACCAAATTGGTCCCTAATCTTTCCAAGATTTTTGAATTGATCCTTATGTTTTTACAAATTTCTAAAATGGTCCAAATGACATTTTAAAGCTTGTAAAATCATAATTTCATCATATCCAATCTTATGGAATTTTTTTCCATAATTTCTCTTCATTGACCGAAATGGTCCTTTACTTTCCAATATTTCCATTTTGGTCCTAAATTATCAAATCAAGCTAATTTGATCATAATCTCATCATTTCTAATACTAGAATAATTTTCAAAATAATTTCCCTTTTATTTCCAATTCTAACCGAATTGGTCCTTTATTCTTCCTAAGGGAAAATTTTCATTCTAACATCAAATTAAGGCTTCTAATATCACAAATCATTCATTACCATCCTTTATTCAATTCCCTAACCAAATCCACAAATTCTAGGGTTAGGGTTTATAACTTTGAACATAGAATTAAACTAAATTCAAGCTTGTTTTCATGTTTACAACACTTGAATTACTTAAATCAAGCCTTAATTCTAACATGGTTCATGAAATTCCAATTCTCTCTCTTCAGGAACATGAACTATTCTTCATATCACCATGCAAAATTACTATCAAAAGAAAGAGCATGAAGCATATATCATTTTCTTCTAAAACAATATACCTTGATTCTAACTTTGAAGCCTTCAATTTGCCAAAGAAAATCTCTCCCCTTTTTTCCTCTTGCTTTTCAAAATTCTCCAAGAAAGATGAACTAATTTTGTTCACCTTTTTCCTTTTTAATCCACATGTGATAATTAAATGAATTTTAAATTCATTTAATTAGTGAAATTACTAATTTAGCCTTCAAATCCAATGGGTAAATTTAATCTTATCATAAACCAAGGCTCAAGATTAAATCCATGTGTTTTTCATCTTCTAAAAATTCCCTCAACATTTCAAAATATTTCAAAAATGCCATCCATGGAAAATGTCCAATTTGCCCTCCAACTAGACTTTATTTACTAACAAGACTTGAAAATTGTCATTCCATCACCATCTAACTAAATATAGATAGAATCCAACCAAATGTAATTAAATATTCATAAAATAATATTTTATGAATTTTCCATAATCCTTGGAACTGTCTTTAAGATTTCAATTCGATCTGATTACCCGATATTCACTTTCTACGATTTTTCCAATTTCCAAACTATCGGGTAAAATCTGAAATTCTCATATTTATGATCTCCATATGTAAATATTTTTGACATACAAAATATTCCATAATTTTGTAAAAATTAAAATCTTAAAATTTTGACTCGGTCCAATATACTGATAATTTACCTGAAATCTTTATCGGATAAATTTCTCTTAATAATCCTTTATCAAATATCCATATAAAAATTTTTCAACTCGAACTGATTCCCCTTTTTATCAGTCTCAACTACTGACATGAGACCTTTCCATAAGGTCACCTATCCTAATGCTACTCTGGCTTGAGCACGCTTAACTTTGCAGTTCGATCCAAATTCGAATAATATAAGCCTCGTATGAAAAATCTGGGTAACATGGAAATACAACTCTTGGGGTAAATTATCCATTTACGAGGTTAAATTACATAACTTTTTAAAATTACACTTTGGTCCCTGAACTTTTCTAAAGTTCATACTTTAACCCCTAAACTTTCAAAAATTACATTTTGGTCACTAGTCCAAAAATTGGGATATTACAAGAAAGAAGAGGGAAATTTTCAAGCTCGATTTATGCCCCAAATCTCGATTTTAAGGTAATCTTCTGAACTACAAAGTTGTTCTACTCTTCGAGCTCTATCTTTTGATGTAAATTATTCATGGATTTCATGTTTGATTGATGAGATTTAATATGTGGAAGAAATTAGGGTTTATGAAAAAATTGGTGATTTTGTGATTTTATGAATCCATGGTTTATTTTAAGTTATAATCATGCTTGTATGATGTTGAAATCATGTTATTGAGTTGAGATTTAAACCCTACATATTTTGGTTTTAATAGAGAAGATTAGGGTTTATGGATTCAAGTCTAACTTAGGGTTTGTGATGTTGGATTAATGACCTAGTAAGCTTGATTTGTTGTTTGGAAGCAAAACCCTAAGTTAAATACATATGGACCATTTCGATAAGCTTCAAAATTAAGGGACCAGATCTGATTTTTATGAATTTGATGAGTATTTATATTATTAATAATGTTAGAGACATGAAAATGAAGTTAGAATGCTAAACCGACGATTAATCACATTAGTGACAATTTTGACAAATTGTCAAACTTGAATGGTCTATTCAGCAAAGAGGATATGTAGAAGGAGTAAATCTGATTTTTAGTTAAAATGATGGAATTAAGGTAGTAATGTTGATTGGAGGACTAATTTGCAAAGTTAAGAAGCTTGAATTCTTATATTTTAAATTTGGTGACCATCTCGACAAATCAAGAGAAATTAGAGAAGTAAAGGTTTGAGCCTACTTTGATGAAGGATGTAAATAGAACATATGAATACAAGCATTATTCTGGTCATTTGAAGTAAAGTGGTGAGACTAAATTGACAAGTAGAGAAATAGGGAGAAGTTGGTGTAAATTAAAAGTTATTTATGGAAAGTTATGTTGGAATTGAATTATGGCAGTAAGTTTAAAATTTCGCCATAAATTCTACAAACATGGTTAGATGATGAATTTTATACCGTTGTAAAGATTTGTTCGTTTAGTTTCGTTTTCAACAAACGAAAACTGATTTCGAGTTCCGAGTTAAAAGATATGAATATTTAATCAAATGAAGGTCAGAAAATTTACAGGGCAATTTCGATCAGGACAACTTTGTAAGGGAGTTTGAAGAATTTTCATAATTTTTTAGACTTTATTAATTTATGTGGCTTATACCGTTAGAACCTTTATCGAATCTAGTTTCTCCAGTAGAAAGGAAATTAAGATCCAGTATGTATTCTGCCCGGTATAAGTAAATCTTTGAAGGTAGCACAAGCTGTCAGAAAATGGAATTTGAAACATTTTGTATTTAAATGTTAGTTAGCAAGCTCAGAAGAATTATTGGAAGTTCAAATTGTTCACTAAGGACCATAATGAGTTTTTGAACAGTACAAGGAAGAAAGGAAAAATATTTGGAAATTTTATACTCGAATGGTTATATTAGACAGCTTGTTTTGTTAGATTTGAATCTAACAAATATTTTATCTTATTCATGTGATTAATGAAGTCAAGTCCGAATCAAAGAAGGTTCGAGGTTCTATAAAGGAAAGGATCGAGTAGAATTTAATGAGGCATGCTAATAAATGGCCTAGGTGAGTGCAATGCATACATAACATGATACATGGATGTTTTATATATCATTGGTAAGACTTGCGATAAGTCTACCTGGTTTATATATTGGCATGATATTTATGTCATTGATCATATATTTGACATATTTTAAATATGTCAAAGGTTGAACACAAATGCATGGATCACTAGTTATATATAATGGTATATTATGAATGTTATTTCGGGTATGAACTGCCCAATGTTCAATTATATTGATATATGTTGCTATGGATGGAATAAATACGGAAATTATGCCCAAATAAGTCCTTGAGGGATAGGGTACAGTTGGCATTCCATAGAGTCTAGCAACACACTGCATATTCGAGTATTCGGGATATCACTATAGTGTATATAACGGACAGTCAGTGTATGGTTAGTACGACCTTATAAACGTGTGAATGGTTAGCACAGCCTTATAAATGTGCGGATGGTGAGGACAACCTTATGTCTATTAGCACTTCGATGCATATTTGACTCACGTAACTAGGGTCCTCAAGGTTTAGTTTGGGCTATAAGTAAATGGATAATAAATGGTAAACAAGTTAGGGAGTATGTGAACTCTCAGAACATATGACTAGTATATCGGTAAGAAATTTATATCCGGTTTATATTATGTTGATATATGATTAAAATTAAGGTATACTTATCTAGTGATCATGATACATTTATGCATATAAGGCATATTATGATAAACGGACAAGCATGAAAATCTTATGACATTGCCATATAGTAAATAATTACTAATGCAATGTGAAAGTTGATGCATTAGCTTATATCATGATATATAAATGTAGCCATGAAATTGAATAAAGTTTAAATAATTGTTATTACTTCTTTTATTGCCTCACTAAGTTCGTACTTAGTGTGTGTTTGATTATACACACATAGGTAAATCAAGATGAGAGTAAAAAGAGCATTGCATCAATATTGGAAAGCTCAACAGGTAATCACAGTAATGACATCCTAATTGAGGTTTGATTATTATAGTGGCATGTATACTTGCTAAACCTATTTGAGTTGTGATTGGCCATTAAAGTTCGTTATGGTTTCATGATAATTGACATTTCTGGAAAGATTCAAAGTTAAGAGTAACCTCAGGTGATGAGTTGTATGCTAATATAATTGGTTTATGATTAGAACTCGAATAAATAATTTATTTCAATTTTAAATAAAGTTAAGCATGTTTGGGCTAGAGAAATTTTAGGATGGTGACCATTGAGAAGTTTTCCTAAAAATTTTAAATTACCCCGATTTTTGATTAAAGAAGTCGTAACATTTTTTACTCGTACCCGGTGTACGGATATGAGAAGGGGGTGTTACATTTATTGGTATCAGAGCTACAAGTTTAGCCGATTCTAGAGTTAAACAAAGTGTGGTAAAGGTCAAAAGTGTATACATGCCACTAGGATGTCAGAATTATTGATGATTTTACTTGTTTGAATAGATGCAATTGCTTACTTCATTATGATAATAATGTTAAATTCCAATGTGTGAGGGTAAAAGAATCGTGTCAGGTGTTTAGGCGAGTGAATCAATAAGAGATTCACGAGCATGCTAAGGATAATGATAATATTCTACCCTCAGCTTAGCTTGGTGCACAGGCACCAAAGTAACAAAATATGCATGTTCAAGATTAAGAGTTTTTCTTCCAGACGTTAGATACGATCATGAATCAACCTACTTAGGCACCGATTGCAAAAGAATTGAGAGTTCTGGCACACTATATTTTCAGAGAGATATTAATGGAGATCCCATGATTGTTAATCTATGGTTTAATAATATAAAAGTTATGTTGAAGGAACTCTGTATTGATGATCAGAGGAGACTCAAAGAAAAAGTATTATCTCATCTAAAAGTATTAGACCGTATTTGATAAAGTAATGTTACGGTACATATTCAAAAGTCTATTAGCTTGAAGTTCTTTCTTTGAGGGTTCCGTAACACAGTTTATCCTAGAGATGCAACAGAGTTTCTTGCATCTTTATTAGGGCAATTGGATTATTTACGGGTATAAGTGCAAGTTTAATAAACTGAGCTGATTTGCTTCTAAACTGCTCCCTACAGACAAAAGGAGAGCATGTTATGACAGCTCATAGCGGGTTAGAGGTCAGGTACAAAGAAGTATTAACTGCCCTATGTATTTCAAAATTCTATGAAGCAGTAAATTATGCTAAATGCAATGGAAAGGGCTCAGAATGAGAAAATATTCATAGCTAGTAAAGAGGAATAGTGAATCATTGTTCATTTCACCACTTCTAAAAAGTGGTGAGGATTCCCGACAAAGATATCAAGCTGAATTTATTACATAGTTCCGCTAAGAGATCTGGACGAGGAAAATTAGGAACTTTCTGACATTTATAGTTAATGTTGGAGATTCAAGAAAACCACAAAACCAATCATGTAAGGGTTGTGATAATTGGCATGCATGAGCATGCAGAGTTTTATTGGAATTTGTTACTAATGTGAAATTTATTTAACTTATGCTATGGATACCGAGCATCAAAGGTAAGCTGGGAGAGTATTCCTATTATTTGTGAGTTTTAAATGGGTTGCCCAAGAGGAAACTGTCAGGCTTGACGCTTAGTCGATAGGCTAAGTTTAGGATTGGATTTAATCCAATATTGGACCTATATCGATCGCACTCTACAGAATGACTTTTACTAGATTGAGAAAGCTAAAGACCTAGTTGCAAGAGTCATTAGATTGAGGTTTTAAACGACCCAATATATCACTTTAGGAAGCTCCAATGAGGTTAGTCAAAGAAGCAGTAATATTGCTCTAAGATTAAATTACGATTATATTATTACCAATAAAACAAAATTTGATAGTAGCACTAGTATTAGTGTAGTATGAATCTAGTAAGGATTCTACCTTATTCAATAATACGTCCCATAACAGGTTGGGATGTGTATTGATGTAATAAGGCTAATATAGTAGTTGATGTACTTAGCCAAAAGTCATTCTTTGGCTTATAAGCATTAAATGCCCAATTACCTTTGGAAGAAAATAGTATATTGATTACATAGCTTCAGCTCAAATCTATTTTGACAAATCGGATCAAAGATTTACAGATGAAAGATAAGATATGTTTGGAAGGAATTCAGTAAGATGAAAAGGGAAAATTTAAGATTTCGGTGTTAAGTCTAAAGATGTTCATGTTATCAAGAGGTAATTTATATTCCAGATGATGATGAAAACAGGACTAAGAGGTGATTGAATCTGATTTGATTCAGTTAAGGATATGGAGAATAAAGTAAGAATGGTTCGAAACAATCTAGAATTGCTTTAGAATGATGGATATTATCTACTGATCTTGAAAGAAAAGATATTTATATGAAGTTAAGGATAAAGTATTCCGTAAAAGTTTCACCTTAGAAGAAGGTGTTATGGTTTGGAAAAAAAGGGAAGTTGAGTCCGAGATTTATTGGGCCTTATAAGATTGTGAAAAGAGTTGATCTGGTGGTTTATTAGTTAGCCTTACCTTCGAAAATGGACAAGATTTACAATGTATTCCATGTATCGATGCTCAAGAAATATCGATCAGATCTTTTACATATCATTACCTCGGAGGGAATAGAGATTCAACCAGATTTGATTTATAAGGAAGAATCGGTAAAGATTTTGGCACATGAAGTCAAAGGACTAAGAAGTAAGATGATCTCGCTTGTTAAAGTTCTTTGGTGAAATTATGAAGTCAAAAAGCGATCTGCGAAAAAGAAAAAGATTTGAGAAAATAATTTTCTCATTGTTTTTGAACCAGGTATGTGCTAAAAATTTGAGGACGAATTTTATTAAGGAGAGAGAATTGTAATATCCCAATTTTTGGCTAGTGACCAAAATGAAAATTTTGAAAGTTTTGTGGTTAAAGTATAAACTTTGGAAAAGTTTAGGGACCAAAGTGTAATTTCAAAAGTTATGTATTTTGATCCCATAAATAATAGTTTACCCCCAAGAGTGACATTTTTGTGCTACCTGGATTTTTTGTACGGAGTTTGTATGAATGGCTATAAAGCGATAAAGTTCAGAAAAATATTCGGATAATCGGATCGAATCGAATATCCAGGATATTTTGAAGGATGATAAGCGAAGGTTGATTATGTCATTTTACATGTCTAAGATATTTTCTTTGTGTTGGAAGAATATGAACCCTTGGATTTAAGTTGATTTTCCATTCTAAATATGAGCCGTTGGATGAAAAATGGCAAGATCATAATTTTGGAAAATCACAAGGGCAAAGTTGGTAAACTATTATCTCAAGATTAAATCTATATCATTGGATGAAGGATGATGATATGAGGAATATTATGTAAATATAGAATTTTCGGAATAAATCTGATAGCTCGGTAAAGGAAAAATCGTATTAGAAGTATTTTGTGAATATTGGGAAATCGGATTGAATTGAAATTTCGGAGGCTATTCCATAAGCCATGGAAAATCATAAAATGATATTTATGGAATAGTGGTCAGTTTAGAAGGAACTAATTTAGTTAGATTATAATGGAATGGCAATTTTGAAACAAACTAGTAAATAAAGACTAGTTCGAGGGCAAATTGGCCATTTGGCAAGGATGGCAATTCTGAAATATTTTTAAAAATTTTGAGGACATTTTTGGAGTATGAAATATGCATGGATTTCATCTTGGCCCTTGATTTTGGATGAAATTAAATTAGCCATTGGATTTAAAGGCTAAATTGGTAATTTTACTATTTAAATGAATTTAAAGTTCATTTAATAGTTACAAGTGTAATTTAATAGTGAAAATATGAAAACAATGTTCATCTTTTCTAGCCATAAACCATGGAGAAAGAGAAGAAAGAAGAGGGAAACTTCCAAGCTCGATTTAAGCCCTGAATCTCGGTTTTAAGGAATCTTCTAAACTACAAAGTTGTTCTAGTCTTCGAGTTCTATCTTTTGACGTAAATTATTAATGGATTTCATGCTTGATTGATGAGATTTGATATGTGTAAGAAATTGGGGTTTATGAAAAAATTGGGCCTTTTATGATTTTATGAATCCATGGTTGATTTTAAGTTAGGATCATGCTTGTATGATGTTGGAATCATGTTATTGAGTTGAGATTTAAACCCTACATATTTTGGTTTCAATAGAGAAGATTAGGGTTTATGGATTCAAGCTAACTTAGGGTTTGTGATGTTGGATTAATGATCTAGTAAGCTTGATTTGTTGTTTGGAAGCAAAACCCTAAGTTAACTACATAGGGACCATTTTAGCAAGCTTCAAAATTAAGGGACCAGATCTGATTTTTATGAATTTGATGAGTATTTATATTATTAATAATGTTAGAGACATGAAAATGAAGTTAGAATGCTAAACCGACGATTAATCACATTAGTGACCATTTTGACAAATTGTCAAACTTGAATGGTCTATGCGGAAATGAGAATATATAGAAGGAGTAAATCTTATTTTTAGTTAAAATGATGAAATTATGGTAGTAATGTTTATTATAGGACTAATTTGCAAAGTTAAGAAGCTTGAATCCTTATATTTGAAATTTGGTGACCATCTTGACAGATCAAGAGAAATTAGAGAAGTAAAGGTTTGAGCCTATTACGATGAAGGATGTAAATAAAACATATGAATACAAGCTTTATTATGGTCATTTGAAGTAAAGCGATGGGACTAAATTGACAAGTAGAGAAATAGGGAGAAGTTGGTGTAAATTAAAAGTTATTATGGAAAGTTATGTTAGAATTGAATTATGGCAGTAAGTTTAAAATTTCGCCGTAAATTCTAAAAAAATGGTTAGATGACCGTTGTAAAGATTTGTTCGTCTAGTTTCATTTCCAACAAACGGAAACTGATTTTGAGTTCCGAGTTAAAAGATATGAATTTTTAATCAAATGATGGTCAGAAAATTTACAGGGCAGTTTCTGTTAGGACAACTCTGTAACGGGAGTTTGAAGAATTTTAATAATTTTTTAGATTTTATTAATTTATGTGGCTTATACCGTTAGAACCTTTATCGAATCTAGTTTCTCTAGTAAAAGGAAATTAAGATCCAGTATGTATTCTGCCCGGTATAAGTAAATCTTTGAAGGTAGTGCAAGCTGTCAGAAAATGGAATTTGAAACATTTTGTATTTAAATGTTAGTTAGCAAGCTCAGAAGAATTATTGGAAGTTCAAATTGGTCACTAAGGACCATAATGAGTTTTTGAACAATACAAGGAAGAAATGAAAAATATTTGGAAATTTTATACTCAAATGATTATATTAGACAACATGGTTATGATATTGTTAGATTTGAATCTAACAAATATTTTATCTTATTCATGTGATTAATGAAGTCAAGTCTGAATCAAAGAAGGTTCGAGGTTCTATAATGGAAAAGATCGAGTAGAATTTAGTGAGGCATGCTAATAAATGACCCAGGTGAGTGCAATGCATACATAACATGATACATGGATGTTTTATACATCATTGGTAAGACTTGCGATAAGTCTACCTGGTTTATATATTGGCATGATATTTATGTCATTGATCATATATTTGACATATTTTAAATATGTCAAAGGTTGAACACAAATGCATGGATCACTAGTTATATATAATGGCATATTATGAATGTTATTTCGGGTATGAACTGCCCAATGTTCAATTATATTGATATATGTTGCCATGGATGGAATTGTTAGGATTTATGTTTTGATATAATAATTGAAAAATAGTTTTAGACTAAATTGAAAAGATTTCAAAAATGGTTTTAAGTCCAAACAACTTGAAAATAAGTTTGAGAAGTTTTTGAGAGGTTTTGGAATTGTTTTAAATGTTTTAAAGTAGCTAAACTAACATTTTAAACACATGCGTACCGATACGGGGTACTGTCCAAGGGTTTCAGCTACAGTATTTTTCCAGTAACCAAAAACCATACTGATACGCTCCTAGGCGTACCGATACAGAGTGGATCATTTCGATACGCCACATGGTGTACTGATCCAGTTTTCAACCTCCCCAGCTATTTCCCAACGGCTATTTAAATTGCAGAGCGTACCGAAACAGACCACGGCGTACCGATACGGTTTGCCAAACAGACCAAGGCGTATCGATACGGCTCAAGGTGTTTCGATAGGTTAGCAATTCTTAGCATAACGGCTACTAGCTATACCGATATGGATACACGCGTACCGATACAGATAGCATCAGAACTGTATTTATTGCGGGAAATAAAGCCTCCAACGGCTCCAATTCAATCCCAAAGGTCTCTAACAGCTATGAACTCAATTGCGACTATAAAAAGGACCCTTCAAGCTTCAGCAACAACTAATGATCTTATTTTCAACAACATTATGATGCCAAAATTGTCTTAGGGCTTCAAATTCTCAATCTTTGTATAGATAACACTTGTGAGCTTTAATTGTTAGATTTGCTCAAGTG
The DNA here is from genome assembly GCA_019671005.1 of Hibiscus mutabilis. Taxonomy (NCBI): domain Eukaryota; kingdom Viridiplantae; phylum Streptophyta; class Magnoliopsida; order Malvales; family Malvaceae; genus Hibiscus; species Hibiscus mutabilis. The sequence goes on along the minus strand of CM033734.1, from coordinate 40,019,380 downwards.
TTTTAGGATTTGGGTGAGTGTTTAAAAGAGTGCAAACATCTACCTTGTAGAGAGGATTCTTTGTTTGAGAGGATTCCCAAAGCTTGGGTTGTAAACTTTGGATGCTAGACTTGGTAATTGAGTCTAGGTTGTAAAGGTTGCCTCCTGAGCCTTGTTAAAAGGGGAAGAAATCTTAGTAGATTTGGGAAATCCTTAGTGGGGAGCTAAGATAGTGGATGTAGAGCTTGTTAGAAGCTTGAACCACTATAAATCCTTGTGTCAATCTGTCCATATTTTTACTTCCCACCATTAACACCCAAAATCGACTTCTCCACCGCTTGAAAAGTAACTCGGTTGAAAGAATTCGAGCCCAACAATTGGTATCAGAGCAAGGCTCAATCGAAAAGGTTTAACCACCTATTAAGGCGATCCGTCAAGCTCGTCCAACAAAAAAGTCAACCGACTTCCATGGCGTTATCCATCGACAAACCGCCCTTCTTCAACGGTGACAACTATGTTTTTTGGAAGCATAGAATGATGTTCTTCATGAAGAGCAAACACTACCATCTTTGGGACATAGTTGAAGATGGACATTTCGTGCCAAATCGGTGTAAGGCAGAGTGGAACGCGAAAGATCACAAGAAGATAGAGCTCAATTGCAAGGCGTTGCATATTCTATTTCGTGCATTGGGCCTGGAAGTGTATGCGAATGTATCTTCTTGTGAGAGTGCCAAAGAGTTATGGGACAAACTTGAAGCAATCCATGAAGGGACAAATGAGGTGAAGGAGACAAAGATTGGTCTACTCAACCTCGAATACAAAAACTTCAAGATGGACCCATATGAAGACATCAAGAGCATGTTCGACAGATTCTCTACAATCGTCAATCAACTCAAAAGTATTGAAGAAGAGATTTCGGAAGAAAAGCTCGTTCGAAAGTTGATTTATTCACTTCCTGAATCATGGGAGAGCAAGAAGACGGTTATCATTGAAGTCAAAGACTTGAAGAAGCTCAAGCTTGAAGAGCTCGTAGGATCTCTTCTCACCCATGAGATGATGTCTCTACCCTTGAGAAGGGAGAAAGAAAAGACAATCCAAGAGCAAGGAATCAATGTCAACATCATTGCTCTACAACCCTCCACAAATCAACAAGACGAATCTGAGGAGGAAAGTGGAGATGAAGATATGGCCTATCTCTTCAAGGAATTGGCACAATTCATGAAGAGCAACAAAGAAGAATCCAAGCATGAATTGAAGAAGATGATGATAGATTCCCCCAAGTGCTCGAAATGCAAGAAGATGAGGCACACTAAACCCGATTGCCCTCGCTTCAACACGAAGGGATCATCATCAAAGAAAGCATATGTGGCTACATGGAGTGATGAAGACTCCACCGATGAAGATAAGGTAGCCCACTTATGCATGATGGCCCTCCAAGAGGAGGAGGTAACTTCTAACTCATCCTGTTCAAATTCAAATTCTTATACATTTGATTAGTTACAAGAAGCCTATGATAAATTGGTTTTTGAGTTCAAGGCTTCATTTTCGAAAAATAAAAAGATAATTTCAAAATTGAAAATCGAAAATGATTTGCTTTTAAAAACCAATTTGGAATTTGAAGCAAAAATCAAATATTTTGAACTTAAAGTTTTAAATTTACAAAATTTGCTTCAAAATTTAGAAAAAGGTCATCAAAAGGAAGTTGATGTCTTAAAAAAGAAAAAATATTTGATTTCCAAAGAGCTTGAAAAGAAAAACAATTTAGGAAAATCAAATTTTTATCAAAGACAATCTAGTGCCCCTAGATTTTTGAATGGAAAAGTTTTTAGAAGTATTTGGGTCCCAAAAGGACTAATTACTTCAACTAAAAATGATGAAATTGAATAATGGATTCCTAAGGGGACTAAATTATGTACTACTAATGCCTATGGATCCAAAGCAATTTGGATACCAAAAATCAAATGATTGTCTTTTGTAGGTGTGATGGAGCTTTGATCAACAAGTGATAAGATTGAGGGGGAGCTCTATACACACAAAGGATGAACACTTGAAGAAGGAAGGCTTCACATCTTCCCTTTGATTCAAGTATGGTAAAAATTAGTTGAATTTTGTTTATTTTAATTTGATTTATTTATTTTAATTCAACTAGTTTATCATATATGTTGGACTAACATTTGAATGATGCTTGAGTAAGGGGGAGCCAAATTTTAAAACAAAACTAGTTGGATTAAAATAAATGTTTTGAAAAATTTGGGAATTTTAAAACATTCTCCCCCATTGTTAATGATCTTTAAAGTTTGAACAATTTTTGATACAACAAAAAAGGGGAGAATATTTTGAAAATTTAATTTTTCAAATGAATAAGGGGGAGCTTATATAATTATCAACAATTAATCTCTTATTCAAATTTTATTTTTACTAAGGGGGAGAATCTCAAAAAAAATTCAAGTTGGTTTTATTATATCAAAAAGGGGGAGATTGTTAGGATTTATGTTTTGATATAATAATTGAAAAATAGTTTTGGACTAAATTAAAAATATTTCAAAAATGGTTTTAAGTCCAAACAACTTGAAAATAAGTTTGAGAAGTTTTTGAGAGGTTTTGGAAATGTTTTAAAGTAGCTAAACTAACGTTTTCAACACAGGCGTACTGATACGGTATGCCCCGTATCGATACGGTCCAAGGGTTTCAGCTACATTATTTTTCCAATAACCAAAAACCGTACCGATACGCTCCTAGGCGTACCGATATGGAGTGGATCATTTCGATACGCCACATGGCATACCGATCCAATTTTTGTAACCCCCTTGACCCGGCCTAGGTGCCCAACCGAGCCAAGAAGGCCATATTAGGTTTGCTGTAGCAACCCGAAGAGATTTAACAAAACCCCATCTATTTTTCCTTTTTATCTTATCTAGATGCCAATTATTAATCCTACATGTTCATGCAGATAACAGATGTAACCCCAATACAATCGGGCATCAATTTGACATCCAATTGATCACGTTTACCATTTAGGGACCAAATTGCAATTTGACAAAGATACAAGTCAAAAACCCACTTTTAAGTTACCAACCCAAGATTAGTCAAGTTTCATGCATATCTCCCAAATTCCAACTCAAACCAATCATTTAATCAAATACATTGGCATTGACAAGATTCATGGACTAAAATGCAAAGAAAGCAAAACTGCTCAGAGGTGACATTATCAGAAAATCAGTTGTTCGTACTGATACAGGTAAGCCCATATCGAGCCCACAAGCCTGAAATTGCCTAGCCGTATCGATACGGTCCCCCGCGTATCGATACGCCTGGGCCTGTAATGTCATATTTTGCTGGTTTTCAACCCAAAAGCACACTCTAATCAATCCAACATGCTTAGAACACAATACCAACATGCCAAACATATCACAAGCCAACTAGCAACACCATTCCTACAACATAGCAAAGCATCATGCATCAAAAGAGAATCTATATGCATGCTTCCTAATATTGCATCCAAACAACATACCAAAAGACAAACCAGCACCAAATTCACTCATTAAAGGCCGTTTACAAACCAAGAGCAACCAAAGAAATATGCTCAACCAGGGAGTTCCTCAAAACATCTCCCAAAACATAACAAGTACCTCATTACCCTTATTCGTTATAGTCTAGTCTCAACATACTTTGCAAACAAGTCTTGCCAAGATCCCCTTGCTTCTTGCAGCCTTCCGAGACTTTAATTCTCTGCATTGATGGACAAAGAGAGCGTAAGCACACAAGGCTTAGTGTAGAAAGCTCAGAATAAAACACCACCAATGCATTTAAAAACCATTTACTCAACATCATTTTTTAAACATCGTGCCTCTTTTAAAACATGCACTTTACATCATTAAAACCAACATATTAAACCATATGCTACATGTATCATTAATCAACAACAAGTCACATTGCTAACCCTCTACTTAAGCCTTCCCATGCATTACTACCAAATGCAAAGGTTAAGGATAAACATGTATAAATCCCATTAAACAACATATACATTTCATTAATACAATAACAATTATATTGGCTTTCAAGTGATCATTAACAAGTTCAATAACAAAAGAGTTCATCGGATACACGTATTCAACAAGTGTTAACCCAACACTTCAAGCCATTTCAACCGGAACAACGATATAATCACAATCGCGATACATTAATAACCGAGTACAATATCAACCAACAGGGATACCAATCCCTCTCATCGGTTAGATGCTTAACCCACTAACATGAGTATTTAGTACTGTTTAACCCCTCTACCGTTAGGGTACTTGGATGGAGTACTCGGTACGCCGTATAAACCCCTCAACATCCAAGGCGACTTATTTTACAGTGCACTCAATCCTATGGCCGGCCAACTATATCCAATAACAATTTTAAAGCCACATCACTTGCCAATATAATTAACCATTTACCATTTACCTCACTGTTTTTATCAAGCATTCATCCAAATCATTTTTCCAAAGCAACATCACATGCTTTAAACACAAGTATAAACCACATACTTACAAGGATCACTTACCATGTGCATCCTTTAGTATTTCATGCTTAAAATAGTATTTCAAATACCTTAAAACATGCTTAAACAGTAGGTAACATGTAAATTAAAACAAGTGCATAAAACCATTTCAAGTTAGCACGACCGAGAGAGAAAATCCACTTTAACTTACTTTTGAGTTTAAACCAGCGTATCAAGCTAAGTTTAAACTCTCCAAAACCACCTTTAAAACATTCCAAAGATGGAATCCACGTTTTCACTCACCGCTACGCAAAACTTCGATTGGCCGATGCGAAAACAAGTATTCGAAGCCTCCTACACTTCCCCAATCACTTCCAGATCAACCTCCCCTATTTTTACCACAAAACAACAGAGGATTAATGCATCATAATGCATTCTAAACACAGCAACCACAATCCTTCCCGGATTTCCACAACACCCTCATAATTAACCATCCACAACAACCGAAAACATAACCAAAACACTTCAATTCATAACTCAGCCAACATCTATCAACCTAGCATCACTTTTAACATCAAAAAACAACTAAAAATAGATCCAAACCAACCTACTACCTCCAGCACCCTTACAACCATAGAAACACCACAAAACCTCAAAACTGATAACCTAACAAATAGAGATTCTTAAGTTTCGGGATTCCATTGATAAAAACCTCTTATCAACATTATTTAACATCCAAAATGTAGATCAAAGCATCATTACTTACTGGGAAACAAATCCAATTCGTGAATCAACTCATTTTTCCCAAATAACTCAATTAGACATTAGAAAATCATCAAAATCAGATTAGAAACACATAAGCAAGGATCAAATGCTTGGGAATTTCAATAAAGAATCATACAATAGAGGAGATATCGGACCTTACCCCTATTGTGAAGTTTCTCCCTCAATTGATTTGTGAAAAGCTAAGAAAACACAAGATTATTGAAAGATTTTGTGTAAACAATCTTTATAAAACAATTTGAAACAATAAAATCAAGTTAGAAACCACCTCAGGGAAATTTGATGAAATCCTGAGTGTTTGGCTGAGGAGAGAATGGAGAGAAAAAGTTGAGAGAAAATGACGTGATTTTTGTTTTAGAAAAGATAACCAACTTTTTAACAAAATCCTCTTTAATTACCAATTAAAACACATGTTAAAATTAGTTAAATTAAGGAAGAAATCATCAGAAACCAATTTGTAAAATAGCTCCTTAAAGATTCTAAGTATTTGACCCTTTTCATTTTAGTCACTAGAAAATCACAATTTTCAAAACTTTCATTTTGGTCACTAACCAAAATGTCCATCTTCCAAAACCCATTTTTCAAAATTGGTTCCACCATTATTAAATACATAATTAATAATGATTTTTAAGCATTTTCCATAATTTTTCCAACACCAAAAATATATGATCCCGAAACTGACTCGAATCTCTACTCTGGTCCACCATACCGTCTAATAAAGCACCAAACTGCTAAGCCCTAAAACCGGGGTGTTACAATTTTCAACCTCCCTAACGGCTATTTAAATTGTAGGGCATACCGAAACAGACCATGGCGTACCGATACGGTTTACCAAATAGACCAAGGCGTATCGACATGGCGTACCGATACGGCTAAAGGTGTTTCGATAGGTTAGCAATTATGAGCATAACGACTAGTAGCTGTACCGATACAGGTACACGCATACCGATACGACAACACCAAAACTGCATTTATTACGGGAAATAATGCCTCCAATTGCTCCAATTCAATCCCAACGGTCTCCAACGGCTAGGAACTCAATTGGGACTATAAAAGGGCCCTTCAAGCTTTAGCAACAACTAATGATCCTATTGTCAACAACATTATGATGCCAAAATTGTCTTAGGGCTTCAAATTCTCATTCTTTGTATAGATAACACTTGTGAGCTTTAGTTGTTAGATTTGCTCAAGTGTTTTAGGATTTGGGTGAGTGCTTAAAAGAGTGCAAACATCTACCTTGGAGAGAGGATTCTTTGTTTGCATTATTTCTTTGTTTGAGAGGATTCCCAAAGCTTGGGTTGTAAGCTTTGGATGCTAGACTTGGTAATTGAGTCTAGGTTGTAAAGGTTGCCTCTTAAGCCTTGTTAAAAGGGGAAGAAATCTTAGTGGATTTGGGAAATCCTTAGTGGGGAGCTAAGGTAGTGGATGAAGAGCTTGTTAGAAGCTTGAACCACTATAAATATTTGTGTCAATTTGTCCATATTTTTACTTCCCACCATTAACACCCAAAGTCGACTTCTCCACCACTTGGCAAGCAACTCGGTTGAAGGAATTCGAGCCCAACAAGAATAAATACAGAAATTATGCCCAAATAAGTCATTGAGGAATAGGGTATAGTTGGAAAGCCATAGAGTCCAGCAGCATGCTGCATATTCGAGTATCCTAGATAGCACTATAGTGTATATAAAAGACACTTAGTGTATAGTTAGCACCGCCATATAAACGTGCAGATGGTTAGCATAGCCTTATAATTGTGCGGGTGGTGAGGACAGCCTTATGTCTATAAGCACTTTGATGCATATTTGACTCGTGTACCCAGTGTCCTCAAGGTTTAGTTTGGGCTATAAGTAAATGGATAATAAATGGTAAACATGTTAGGGAGTATGTGAACTCTCGAAACATATGGGAAGTATATTGGTAAGAAATTTATATCCGGTTTATATTATGTTGATATATAATTAATATGAAGGTATACTTATCTAGTGATCATGATGCATTTATGCATATAAGGCATATTATGATAAACGGACAAGCATGAAAATCTTATGACATTGGCATATAGTAAATAATTACTAATGCAATGTGAAAGTTGATGCATTAGCATATATCATGCTATATAAATGTAGCCATTAAATTGAATAAAGTTTAAATAATTGTTATTACTTTCTTTATTGCCTCACTAAGTTCGTACTTAGTGTGTGTTTGATTGTACACACGTAGGTAAATCAAGATGAGAGTAAAAAGAGCATTGCATCAATATTGGAAAGCTCAACAGGTAATCACAGTAATGACATCCTAATTGAGGTTTGATTATTATAGTGGCATGTATACTTGCTAAACCTATTTAAGTTGTGATTGGCCATTAAATTTCGTTATGGTTTCATGATAATTGGCATTTCTGGAAAGATTCAAAGTTAACAGTAACCTCAGGTGATGAGTTGTATGCTAAGATAATTGGTTTATGATTGGAACTCAAATAAATGATTTATTTCAGTTTTAAATAAAGTTAAGCGTGCTTGGGCTAGAGAAATTTTAGGATGGGTGACCATTGAGAAATTTTCCTAAAAATTTTAAATTACCCCGATTTTTTATTAAAGAAGTCGGAACATTTTCTACTCGTACCCGGTGTACAGAAACGTGAAGGGTGTGTTACAATAATAAATTAAATTAAGAATTACATATTATTTAAAAAAAAATATTCTTTAAAAATAATCAATCAAATAAATTATTATTTATTATTTTAAAAATTAAAAATAATAAATTAAATAAATTATTAATTATTTTAAAAAAATTAAAAAAAAATAACTTTTTAAAATATGTTGACATGGCAAAGAGCCAAGTCAGCATCCCAAGCCAAATCAACATGTCACATCAACGTTCTGCGTTGACCGTTAGTCAACTAATGGTTTCCATTCACACGGATATTTTGACCCAAAATGAAAGGTTAGGGGCGAAAGTGGACCAAAAAAATAATGACTAAAATGACTATTCAGTGAAACGCTATGAATATTTTTTGGCATTATGCCAATAAAATATCTAATGTAGTATTTTCCATTTAACAAAATATTCAATATATACATGTATTTTGATTAATATCAAGTGTGGTACCTATACTTTTAAAATATTCAATATGATACTTGAACTATCATTTAGTATATTATTATGGTACCAAGATTACATTGTTAACAAATGACAAATCAACTAATGGGAATTCATAAGGACTATAATAATAAACATAATGATAGTTCAAATATTACATTGAATAATTCGTCGAATTAAATGTATCACATTATACGTTTTTAAAAGTATAAGTATCACATTAGATATTTTTCAAAATACATCTATCAATAGATATTGTATAAAGTACAAATACCAAATGAAAAAGTATCCCAATAACAAATAGCAAAGCTTTGACATTTTTTAGTAGTGTTATCAACTACAAAGTCTAAAAAGATATTTCTCTTAATTCTAAAATGAGCATTATCAATAAGTATACGATATCCATTTTAAATTTTTTAATAGTCTTGAGATGATTACAATGTAGTATATGTTCATACATATTTTTAACCCTTTGATAATGTACATACACCTTATAGACAAAGCAATTTAAACCCGATTCTCCCATGATGATCATCCACTTTTCCACTAGAGCCACTTGTTGGATTATGCATTTTAATTTTTTTTTGTTACAAATAGTAAACATTAAATTTATCAATTAGGTTGTTGATTTCTTGTTTTTATTTTTTTTATTCTCTCTTTTGAAAAATGTCAATTCATATTTAGGATTAACAATCCAAATACAACTTTAGCTTAATTAATTGTAGCATAGAAAAAAGTGTTAAGCAAAAAGTAGCAAAATATTGTAGATAATATAATATTATTCTTTACTTAGGCAAATTCATTTTTCAAAAACAGATATAAAAGTTGAAATATTGGTGAGAAACAAAGTTTCAAAGACTTTGCAAGTGTGCAAGGCTTATCAAAGTCATTTATGACAAAGCATTAACTATTTAAAAGCCAACTAACATATTTAATATTAGCCAATTGTGCACGATGCGGCACTTTTAAATCTTTACCTACAAGAAATCTAAAACGGAAATTATTTAAAATTTTTATGAGGTTTTTTTTATCGAATGTCTTAAAATAAATTTATTTATGAGTAGAGTTAGACATGCAGATTTGATTAGCATTAAGAAATAACGTATATGAAAATCTCGGATTATTATTAAAAAAAATTGATTTTTTAACTAGTATTAATATGATTAATGCTTTTTTTCTTGTTTGGGAGTCTATTGCAATCCAAAATTAAAAAAGATAAATGAAATTTTAGTTATGGGTTTCGAAGTGAATAAAGTTCTTCAGAAGTTTTAAGTATTATTTATGCTTTATGAGTATTTAAACTCGTTGATTTAGAACTGAGTTTTAACTTAATTAATATGAATATTGTTGCAATATTCAGAAGGATGTGGATCAAACTCGTTTAAATATATATATTTTATTTAAGACTTTGCCTAATTTAAGCATCGTATAAAAAAGGACTCGTTGATTTAAAATCTTGAAGATGATAGTGAATATAGAAACAATCACTGATTCTAAAGCAGATTGATATTGAACTCAAAAGGGAAGAGTGAAAAGAAACGGTTAACCAACAAACTGTGATAAAGAAATAAAAAAAATTATATTATTTTCTAACTTATTTATTTAGCTTTCTACACTTCTGGTGGTTGAATATAGCTAAGCCACCTCTTCTTACCAAAGAGAAAGCTAACTCCTACCTATTATTATTATTATTATTATTATTATTATTATTATTAAATAATTTTAAGGTGATTACAAGATAGTATCTATTCGTATGAATACTATTATTATTAATGATAGATTAATGATTTTTGTTATATAAATTTCAATACGTTTAGTTAGACATAAAATTTTTGTATTTTTGTATTGTGTTACATTTTTATCATATTTTTTATAGCTTAAGGAAACCTAAATTCACATCTAATGATCAATTTAGTCACTACACAAAATATGCATCTTATTAGGCCTTCAAACTCACTAATTACTTCAATTTAGCTCTTTGACCGACATAAACGTTCATTAACCATTATGGTGATGACGTGATGGTCCAAAATATTGATATGATAGTCAATGGTGCTGACGTCACAATTTAAGGTGCTGGCATGACTAGAGGTGGGAATTGGGCGGGGGATATCCGAAAATCGTGGGGATCCAAACCGACGGGTATGGGGAATAACCGAAATTTTTAACCACGAGGACGAGGAAGTTTTATCACCAAAGCTCAAATGGGGATGAGGAAAGGGATTGCTATATCCGAACTGTGGGGATAACCGAACCGTAACCGTATAAATAACTGTAGGAATCCCAAAAATATCTGCAAGGATCCCGATATTTTACAATTTTTTTAAAAAAATATATACTTATTTATTTATTATCCCGGAAATATATATATATATATATATCTTAATAAAAACTTATAACTATATTATTATCACTTTAACTTTAACTTTATCTTAAGCCTAGTTACACTCAAGTTTCTCAACGTGTTTCTATTTTAGTTTTTAGATATAAAGTAAAACCCTCGTCTAAATCTTCCCCAACACAACACCATTTCAATCTCCGTCATCTCGTAATTGCTTCCAATCGAAGTATTCAAACTTTATATTTTAAACTGAATTGACCATTTATTTTGGTCACTAAAATAGTAATTTTGTTTAATATTTTTGGCCGTGGGGATTCCCCAAAAAACTTAGGGATCCGCACTAGGAGGGTATGAGGACGAAAAAATCCCCTAAGCATTTAATGGAGATTCCCTGAAATCGTAACCGCAAGTGTTGGAGACGGAGTGAAGAATGTAAAACCGTTCCTGCCCCACCCAATTCCCACCCCTAAGCTTGACAGTTCACGTGTTGATGACTTAACAAAAAATGAGTTTTTTAGAAAAGCTAAGAGTTTAATTGATTTTTCAGAGAGTTCGAGGGTTTGTTTAATTCTAAGCAAAAAATTATCAATAATAAAAATTAAGAAAAACTAAAAATCATGAAATTTAAAAATTTGAAAAAATTAGAACGATTGAAAAGTGTTTAAAATATTAAAAATTTATTATTTGAAAAATATTTGCCATTATAAAAAATTAAAAAATAGAAATGTTCAAAACATATTTAAAATTTTAAGTATCTTCAATGGACATATCTTCAACTATTTTAGACCACAATATTGAATTTTAGAAGCAATCGATATAGTAAAATACACCGATTTGAGTTTTTGCATGATTATTTAGTCGACTATGATTTTTTAATTTATTTTATATGAATATATTAGTAAGAATTTGGGTTTTATTGTAAAGAAATTTGTAATCACTCATTTTTATCCGGGTTGTAAACATTATAATAGTATTGATTAATTATAGTAACTATTATATACGTATGTTAGTATATATGTACTAATGCTTGTATGTATATGTATGAATGTGTATGTACAAATATAAGTATATATGCATGTATTATTTACTAATGATATTATTATTATTATTGTTAATATTGCACGTATTATCCATGTATATATATATATGAATGTATGTATGTATGTATGTATGTATGTATGTATGTATGTATGTATGTATGTATGTATGTATGTATGTATTATGTATGTATGTACGTGTGCATGTATGAATGTATATTATTATTGTGTGTATTATTATTATTATATTATTTTATTATTATTAGTATATAATATATTTATACAAACAGATCGAATAATAATAAACTCATATTTTATTAAGTGCCCAAGTCCAAAATACAACCCAAATCAAAAACCCATTATATTATTTAATTGTCCAAGTCCATTACAATATATCAGACCCAATATTTAATTACATCAGGCCCAACCAGCCAAACCCATTTAATTCTAAAAACCCTATTAATATCAAAAACCCTAATACCCTTTTCTTTTCTTATGGCAGCCAAATTTGGACCGTAAGATCAAATGTTGATCCAACGGTCTAGATCAAAGAAGAAGGACTTTTCATCTGTCGCGTGGAGTGCACGCGCTAGCTATCTGCCTTTCCACGTGCACGTGAAGATCATGCCCAAGCCCTTTCATATCCCACATGCCATGTGGCATGATCAGGTGCTACCACATCATTCTCAAGATCGCATCTAGGCCGTCTGATCTTCAAGCAATCTTAGCCGTTGGATCAGATCTGATCTAACAGTCAAGATTAAATTTGGCCTGATAACTCTTCATCTTCAACCGATCTCCACCACGTGACACCACCGCCAGAAACTCCGCTGCTACCGTATGATTTCCCCTCACCAGCTCAACAACCAGTATGGCACAAAAACAATAAAAACAGAGGGCATATCAGATCTAAATTATCAACAGAGAATGCATTTATGTTTTTGATTCTTGTAAGAAAAAATAAAAAAGACAAAAAAATCGGATAGCCTATATTGTAAAGATCCAACCATTTGTACTGTGATTGGAAATTTCAGATTTAATAAAAAACAAAAAATATTTCAAAGAGGTATCAAGCTTTCCCTTCTTCTATGCATGCATTCGAATCCTCAAAAAAATAATAACAAGAAAAATAAAAGAGTAAAAGGGAAGGGTTATACCTTCAGCCGTTCGGACTTCCTTGCTCCAATGATAAGCCTCTATGAGGTGAATCGACGGAAGAGTTCATGTTTATCAAAAAATACCAAAAAGGGGCTTTATCTTTCAAATAGGGTTCGTTTTTTTTATTTTGAAGGGATTTGGTTTTGATTTTTAAAAATAAGGATGGATTTTGATTTTAAAATGGAAAAGGGGTTTTGATTTAGGGTTTTTGAGGTAGAAAAATTATGGTCGAAGGCTGAATGCGGTGGCCAGAGTAGCCAGACAACCGTCGATTTCTGGAAGTGAGAGTGGTCGATGGTGGTAGGTGGTGGCTGGAGTGGCCAACCACCGCCGAAATTTGGGTATAGGGCAGCGGTGTTCATGAGTTCATGAACTCACATGAACATTTGAGAGAAAAAAAAAGGAGAGGATTTTTTTAAGAACAAAAATTAAAATGGTCTTCTGCATGGGTAAATTACTCAACTAGTCCCCATTTGTTTTAAATGATTTTCAATCAAGCCCCAAATCTCTGGTTATTATCTTTAGGGAAAATTACAGTTCCCCCTTCCCTTCTATCTACAACTAGTCCCCCTACTTTTTTATGTCTTGTTTTTGTTTTCTTTTTGCATTTTTGCATCTTCATACAGCCATAGGGTATTGATTCGCAAGTAGTTGCCCAAAAATTAGAAATCGTTCACAATGGACAAATGGTTGTCTGATCAGATAGTAAAGGATACAAATCTGGGGTTTAGTCATAAAGCTAGATCGTAGATGATAAAAGAGGAATCATCTGAAGACTCCTGGTCAAACATGATAGACAATACCGGTGCTAATAACGAGAGAAGTAAAGTTCAAGAATTGAAGAAACATATGGCTGAGATGATGAATCTAATGACCGCTATAGCTAAAGGCAAGGGTCTGTAGAGACAGAAAAAGAGCCAATCAAGAATCAGAAAAAAGATTTCGATGATCAGAATCCTATTCTCAAGCAAAATAACATCAGTAAATACAAAAGTTCGAACCCTTTTGTGATTCGCATCAATAAACCAGTGGGAGGTAGAAACCAAGGATGTAAAGAAGAACATCCCGATTCCTGTGAGGTACACCGAGCTGCTCCCAATGCTTATTGAAAGAAACCTTATCACCCCTATTCAGTTTGTTCCAAAAGAACCGCCATATCTGAAAGGTTATAACAGTCGAGCCAGATGTGGTTACCACATAAGAAGTTTTGGTCACACTACAGAGAATTTTGAGGCTTTGAAAATCTGAGTTCAATATCTTATCAATGCGGGAGCGTTGATTTTTTATTACAGAAGACCCCGATTCTATAGTGAGCCGACGATCACACGAGAGGCAAAGTTGAAAAAGAGCCAAGATCCAGGGCAAGGGTTGAATAAAAGTAAGTCAAATTTAGAGACCAAAGATAAGGGAATCCCAGAATAGGGGCTTTCGTTCGAGTATAGCTAGCTCAAGCAGAAAATATATGATTCGAGCGAAAAGCAGAAGAGTTTACAAGATGAGTATCAGAAGCTTCACTGCGTATTCAAGAATGCTGGTTTGGGTGACACTTTCGAAGAATGGAAAAATAGCATGATTCAGTTGGAGAACGATTTGGGGAATTAGAAGAGAAAAGGTAAGACTAGTGAAAATAGAGCCTGATTGTTGTCACAAAAGTTAAAGAAAGCCGAGAGCCAACGCGGCATCCTTAAGAATGAGTTGGAAAGAAGTCTAGATATGAACGAGATTCTGAAATCAAGTTTGCAGCAGAGTGAGAATGAATCCTGCACCTTTCAAACGGAGAACGCAACGCTCAAGGAAAAATTAGATAAGCTTAGGACTTCTTTGCATACAAGCGAGATTCGTGCGAAGCGTACAAGTAGGCTGGTTATGAAAGTGTCGAAAAAGTAACTTTCAAGTTGCAAAAGGTCGAGCGAGAAATATAGGAAAGGGAAAAAGTCATGAAGATTGCTATGACCTAAGCGCGTAAGGTGGCCCAACAGGTAGCAGATTTGGCTGGCGCAGCGATGCCGTTAAGTTAGAATTTAGATTCGGCTATAGACCGCAAAGGAAAGCTGACTTGTTTGTTAGATGAAGTTAAAAAGTTAGGGGTTAGGGTTCATCAATATTTATAAATATCCAATATCTGATGTAACGAATCCTTTTGGTTTTAATGAAAGATTTGTTATGGGGATCACTTTTACGATCAATACCTTATTGCATTCATATTTATATTTTAGCATTGCATTGCATTTTTATCATTGTATTCCTCTTTTGGGATCTAAATTTTTGGGGTTCGATGGCAGAACCAGTTGAAAAAAGAATAGAACGAGTTAAGAAATTGAGACTTGACCAATTAGAGGATAAAGTCAAGAATGAGTTCAAGAAAAAAGAAAAATAGATGTTTTCAATACAAGAGATTTTTGTTTAGTCCTACCAGATCCAAATTATCAACAAAGAATGCATTTATTGTTAGGATATTTGTTTTGATATAATAATTGAAAAATAGTTTTGGACTAATTTGAAAAGATTACAAAAATGGCTTTAAGTCCAAACAACTTGAAAATAAGTTTGAAAAGTTTTTAAAAGGTTTTGGAAGTGTTTTAAACGTTTTAAAATTGCCAAACTTATGTTTTCAGCACGTCCGTACCAATACAGTTACACCCCGTATCGAGACAGATAAGGATTTTAGTTACAGTAATTTTCCATAACCGAAAATTTGTATCGATACGCCCCTAGGCGTACCGATACGGGTAGGATCATTTCGATACGCTTGTACTCGTACCAATCCTGGTTTCAACCACCCCCAACGGCTATTTTCCAACAGTTATTTGAATTGCAGGTCGTACCGATATGGTCCATAGCGTTCCGATTCAGCGTACCAAAATGGACCAAGGCGTACCGATACGCATAGCCAAAAAGAGCATAATAGCTAGCGCCAGTACTGATACACCTACCCGCATATCGATACGGACAGCTCTAGAACTGCATTTATTGCGGGAAATGGAGTCTCCAACGGCTCCAATTCAATCCTAACGGTCTCCAACAGCTAGGAACTCATTTGGGAGTATAAAAGGGACCTTCAAGCTTCAGCAACAACTAATGATCTTCATGTCAACAACTTTATGATTCAAAATTGTCTTAGAGCTTAATTTTTCCCATTCTTGTATAGACTACACTTGTGAGCCAAAATATATATGTATGCTCAAGTGTTTTAGGTTTTGGGTGAGAGCTTTAGAGTGCAAACATCAACCTTGTAGAGGGATTTTAGTTTGCTTAGAATTTATCTTGTTTAAGAGTATTCCCAAAGCTCGGTTTGTGAGCTTTGGATGCTAGACTTGGTGAGTGAGTCTAGGATTGTAAGAGTTGCCTCCTAAGCCTAAAAAAGAGGAAGAAATTCAAGTGAATTTGGAAATCCTTAGTGGGGAAGCTAAGGTAGTGGATGTAGGCTTTGGTTAAAAAGCCAAACCACTCTAAAATCCTTGTGTTATTTGTCCATATTTTTGCTTCCACCACTTACACCCAAAAATCGACTTTTCCACCACTTGGCAAGCAATTCAGTTGAAGAAAATTGAGCCCGTCAATCGGTATTAGAGCGAGGCTCAACCGTGAGGGATTAACATCCTATTGGGTGATTCGAGAAGCTCGATACAACATCAATCAACCGGTGATAAATGGCGCAACCAATCGACAAACTACCTTTCTTCAACGGAGAACATTATGCCTATTAGAAGAATAAGATGATGTGCTACATCAATGCCATCGACTACCGTCTTTGGTACGTCTTTGAAGAAGGATCGTTCATACCTACACGAAGAAAATTCGATTGGAATACGGAAGACAAGAAGAAGATGGAGCTAAATTGTAAAGCCTTGCACATCCTCTTTTGTGCATTAGGCCCCGATGAATATGCAAAAGTCTCTTCTTGTGAAGAAGCCAAGGAAGTATGGGACAAGCTTGAAGTGATCCATGAAGGCAGAAATGAGGTGAAGGAGGAAAAGCTTGGTCTACTCAACCTCAACTATAAAAACTTCAAGATAAACCCAGAAAAGGACATCAGAGCATGTTCGACCGTTTCTCCCAAATTGTCAATCAACTCAAAGGTCTTAGAGAGGAGATTCCCAAAGAAAAGCTCATTCGAAAGTTGATTTATTTATTTTCTGAATCATGGGAGAGCAATAAGCGACCATCATTGAAGCCAAAGATTTAAAGAAGCTCAAGTTTGACGAGCTCGTAGGATCTCTTCTTACCCATGAGATGATGTCTCAACCCTTGAGAATGGAGAAGAAGAAGAAAAGAAAAGAGCAAGGAGTTGATGTCAACATCATTGCTCTTCAATCCTCCACAAGCCACCAAGAGGAATCAAGTGAGGAGGAAAGTGACGATGAAGAGATGACCTATCTCTTCAAGGAATTTTCTCGATTCATGAAGAGGGAAATGGAAGAATCAAAGCATGAATCGAAGAAAAAGATGAAGGATCCCCCCATTTGCTCCAAATGCAAGAAGATGATGCACACCAAATACCATTTGCCCTCGCTTCAAAAAAAGGGGGTCATCTTTAAATAAAGCATATGTGGCTACATAGAGTGAAGAAGACTCAACCGATGAAGATGGAGTAGCCCACCTATGTTTAATGGCCCTTAATGAGGGGGAGGTAACTTCTAACTCATCTAGTTCAAATTCAACTTCATATACATTTAATGAGTTACAAGAAGCCTATGACCAATTGGTTTTTGAGTGTAAAGCTTCATTTTCTAAGAACAAAAAGTTGTTTTCTAAATTGAAAAATGAAAATGATTTGCTTGTGAAAACCAATTTGGAATTTGAAGCAAAACTATAGGATTTTGAACTTAAAGTTTTGGATTTACAAAATTTGCTTCAAAAGAAAGAAAAAGATCATCAAATTGAAGTAGATGATCTTAAGAAAGAAATAGATTTGATTTCCAATGAACTTCAAAAGAAAAATAATTTGGGAAAATCAAAAATTTATGTGAGACAATCTAGTACCTCTAGATTTATTAAAGGAAAATGTTTTAGAAGTATTTGGGGTCCCAAAAGGACTAATTACTTCAACTAAAAAGAATGAAACTGAAAAATGGATTCCTAAGGGGATAAAACTTTGTCCTTCTAACGTCATTGGATCCAAAGCAATTTGGATACCAAAAAGTACTTGATTGTCTTGGTTTAGGTGTGACGGAGCATGATCAACAAGTGATAAAATTAAGGGGGAGCTCTATACACACAAGGAAAAACACTTGAAGAAGGAAGGCTTCACATCCTACCTTTGTTTCAAGTGTGGTAAAAATTAGTTGAATTTTATTTATTTATTTGATTTATTTTTTTAATTCAACTAGTTTATCATAATTGTTGGACTAACATTTGAATGATTCTTGAGTAAGGGGGAGCCAATTTTAAAACAAAACTTATTTTTGTCAATTTTTTTAACTCTCCATTGTTATTGGTATTTAAAGTTTGAACCATTTTTAATATAACCAAAAAAAGGGGGAGAATGTTTTGAAAAATTAAATTTTCAAATGAATAAGGGGGAGCTTATAAGATTTTCAACAATTAATCTCTTATTCAAATTTTATTTATACTAAGGGGAGAATCTCAAAAACAAATTTTCAAGCTGGTTTTATTATATCAAAAAGGGGGAGATTGCTAGGATATTTGTTTTGATATAATAATTGAAAAATAGTTTTGTACTAATTTGAAAATATTTCAAAATTGGCTTTAAGTCCAAACAACTTGAAAATAAGTTTGAGAAGTTTTTAAAAGGTTTTGGAAGTGTTATAAACGTTTTAAAATAGCCAAACTTATGTTTTCAACACGTCCGTACCGATACGGTTACACCCCGTATCGATACAGATAAAGGTTTCAGCTACAGTAATTTTCTAGAACCAAAAATAGTACCGATACACTCCTAGGCATACCTATATGGGTAGGATCGTTTTAATAAGCTTGTGCGCATACCGATCTTGGTTTTAACCACCCACAACGGCTATTTGAATTGCAGGTCATACCGATACGGTCCATAGCATTCCGATACGGTTACACCCCGTATCGATACAGATAAAGGTTTCAGCTACAGTAATTTTCTAGAACCAAAAATAGTACCGATACACCCCTAGGCATACCTATATGGGTAGGATCATTTTAATAAGCTTGTGCGCATACCGATCCTGGTTTTAACCACCCCCAACGGCTATTTGAATTGCAGGTCGTACCGATACGGTCCATAGCATTCCGATACGGCATACCAAAATAGACCAAGGCGTACTGATACGCGTAGCCAAAAAGAGCATAACGATTAGTACCAGTACCGATACGCCTACCCGCGTATCGATACGGACAGCTCCAGAACTGCATTTATTATGAGAAATAGAGTCTTCAACAGCTCCAATTCAATCCCAACGGTCTCCAACAGCTAGGAACTCATTTGGGAGTATAAAGAGGACCTTCAAGCTTCAGCAACAACTAATGATCTTCATGTCAACAACATTATGATTCAAAATTGTCTTAGAGCTTAATTTTTTCTATTCTTGTATAGACTACACTTGTGAGCCAAAATGTATATGTATGCTCAAGTGTTTTAGGTTTTGGGTGAGAGCTTTAGAGTGCAAACATTAACCTTGTAGAGGGATTTCAGTTTGCTTAGAATTTCTCTTGTTTAAGAGTGTTTCCAAAGCTCGGTTTGTGATATTTGGATGCTAGACTTGGTGAGTGAGTCTAGGATTGTAAGGGTTGCCTCCTAAGCTTAGAAAAGGGTAAGAAATTCAAGAGTGAATTTGGAAATCCTTAATGGGGAAGCTAACATAGTGGATGTAGGCTTTGGTTAAAAAGCCAAACCATTCTAAAAACCCTATGTTATTTGTCCATATTTTTGCTTCCTCCACTTACACCCAAAAATTGACTTCTCTACCACTTGGCAAGCGATTCGGTTCAAGGAAATTGAGCCCATCATTTATGTTTTTTATTCTTGTAAGAGAAAAAAGACAAAAAAAATCATATAGTATATATTGTAAGGATCCAACCATTTGTACTGAGATTGGAACTTTCAGATTTAATAAAAAAAATATTTCAGAGAGGTATCAAGCTTTCCCCTTCTTTTTGCATGCATTCGAATCTTCAAAAAAATAATAACAGGAAAAATAAAAGAGTAAAAGGGAAGGGGTTATACCTTCAGCCGTTTAGACTTCCTTGCTCCGATGATAAGCCTCTAGGAGGTGAATCGGCGGAGGAGTTCATGTTTATAAAAAAAATACCAAAAAAAGGTTTTATCTTTCAAATAGGGTTCGATTTTTTTAAATTTTAAAGGGTTTTGGTTTTTATTTTTAAAAATAAGGATGAGTTTTGATTTTAAATGGAAAAGGGGTTTCGATTTATGGTTTTCTGAGGTAGAACAATTGTGGCCGAAGGCTGAGGGCGGTGGCCAGAGTAGTCGGAACACCACCGATTTTTGGAAGTGAGAATGGTCAATGGTGGTAGGCGGTGGCCGGAGTGGCCAACCACCTCCGGAATCTGGGAATAAGGCAGCAGTGTTCATGAGTTCATGAACTCACATGAACATTTGAGAGAAAAAAAAAGGAGATGTTTTTTAAGAACAACAATTAAAATGGCTAAAAGCCAAAATTGGGTCTGATAGGGTACATTTATAGACTTTTGAATTTTAACAATGGGTAAATTATTAAAAAGTCCCTCTGCCCCATGTTAATTACAAAATAAGGGTTTCCACATGGTTTAATTTCATCCCCAGTCCTCCTTTATTTTTACACATTTTTAATTTCATCCCTAAATGAAATAGAATCAGGTTTTAAAAGGATTAATTACCCATTTGATCCCTTCGCCCTACTTTGCTTCATAGTTCTGGTCTTTCGCATGGGTAAATTACTCAACTAGACCCCCTTTGTTTTAAATGATTTTCAATCAAGGCCCAGATCTCTGGTTTATTATCTTTAGGGAAAATTACAGTTTTCCCCTCCCTTCTATCTACATTTTTTAATTAGGACCCTTAACCTTTAATTCAAATTGATTTTGATGGGTTATTCCTGTTTTAGTCCCTATTCTTTCTATTTCCTTTAATTCCAATCCTTTATTTTGTATATTTTTTTTAAATATTTTATATTAGATATATTATTCATGTTTGTAGATATTAGCTTGTTCGAATATATGTGTTGCTTATTTTATTCTTTGTTGATTTTTTTTCTATGTGTGCTTGCTTATGTGCAAAAATGTATTAGTAGGTAGATATGTGTTTTTAGACAATATATTTATATATATGCTATGTATATATATTCTTCTTTTATAGTTTTTTTTTTATTTTTGCTTATAAGCTTTATATATGCATATGTTATGCCTATATTTGTCTTTTAAGAAGTATATTTTAAAAATATATGTATATGTTATGTATACATATTATGTAGTATTCTAACCTTTTTCCATATATTTGTTTTTATTTAACATCATATTATTTATGATTTTTGTTATTATTCATGTATTCGTTTATGTATGATTTAACATGATTGATTATGTTGCATATCGGCATATTAATTGCCAATGCGACGCTCCTTTTTTCGACGGTAAACTTGGCTACCAGTCTGAGAAATAGGTGGTAGTTTTTGTTTATCCCTCGAACATAAGAGCCCTTAAAATTTTCTTGCACATATAATGAACTTCTAATTTAATCGTCACTTTAACCCGTAAAATTTGATATTATTAAAGCGGTAGTCATTTGGTTCCAATTTTGTGCGGTGTGGGGGTGCTAATCCTCCCCATCCGTAATCAACTCCTGAACCCAATTTTTTTAAAAAAAAGAATCTCTGGTTTTTGTTTTAATGGTGTTCGGTCTACCAAAGTGGCCGGTGGTGACTCTAAGTTTTTCAAAAAATACGAGTTTTCCAAAGAAACCCCCCTTTTAGTAAATTTTCAAAAAAAACGGGAAACACTTCACCAATATAATTTTTTTATTAAAATACAATTTTTCATGAAAAATCCCTTTTTAATTAACTTTTCCATAAAAGTGGTACCCCCTTTAAAATGATTTATTATTATTATTTTCGTAGCGGGTCGGAAAAAATAGTCGCTATAACATGGCGACTCCGCTAGGTATTGGTTGTATTTTTTAAAAACAAAAAGGAGTTAAGCCAAAAAATTTACTGCTTTAGTAATATCAGAAATTGCGGGTTAAAGTTATGATTAAACTAATATTTGGTTATATACGCGAGTTTATTTTAGCACGCTTAAAATTGGACATATAAACCTATTTGTCTAAGTGAAGGGAAAATGCTATTGCTTTCGAGGGGATATTGTTCCTCCGTATGATCCTAGCAAGTACCTTCAGGGCTCTACTACTCTATGTTTTCGTGGGAATATCGTTTTCCCATATAGGCATAGAGGAATGAGTCCCCCTGAATTGAACCCGGTTGAGAGGAGCCTATAATAGGTGATGACTGGGGGCCTTGCTACCTTTCGTAGGGACAAAAAGGACAATTTGGGTACCTTTTAGCACCAAAATTGCATGTAGAGAACATAGAAAGCCCACCCCATTAGAGCCATGTGGATACCCTAGGTGTTTAGATTTTAAAGAGGGTTGTTTTATTCAATGCTTTATTTAATTTTCTGTCTTATTTCTTTATTTACATATTTTTATTCGGTGCTAACTTGTTTTTTATGTCTTGTTTTTTTTTTCTTTTTGCATTTTCACATCTTCATACAGTCATAGGGTATTGATTCGCAAGTAGTTGCCCAAGCATTAGAAATCGTTCAAAATGGACAAAGGGTTTTCTGAACAGATAGTAAAGGATGCGAATCCGGGGTTTAGTCATAAAGCTAGATCCGAGATGATAAAAGAGGAATCATCTGAAGACTCTTGGTCAAACATGATAAACGATACCAGTGCTAGTAACGAGCGAAGTGAAGTTCAAGAATTGAAGAAACATATGGCCGAGATGATGAATCTGATGACCGTTATGGCTAAAGGCAATGGGTCTGTAGAGCCAAAAGAAGAGCCAATCACAAATCCCAATAAAGATTTTGATGATCAGAATCCTATTTTCAAGAAAAATAACATTGGTAAATACAAAAGTTCAAACCCTTTTATGATTCGCATCAATAAACTAGTGGGAGGTACATCTGAGTCAAGCTTCCAGAAAATAGAGGTAGGTCCAGAAAAAACCCAAGAAACCAATGATGTAAAGAAGAACATCCTGATTCATGTGAGGTACACCGAGTTGCTCCCAATGTTTATTGAAAGAAACCTTATCACCCCTGTTCAATTAGTTCCAAAAGAACCACCATACCTTAAAAGTTATAACAGCTTAGCCAGATGTGGTTACCACATAGGAAGTTTGAGTCACACTATAGAGAATTGTGAGGCTTTGAAAACCCGAGTTCAAGATCTTATCAATGCGGGAGCATTGTGTTTTGAATACAGAAAACCCGGATTCTACAGTGACCCGACGATCACACGAGAGGCAAAGTTGAAGAATAGCCAAGGCCCAGGGCAAGGGTTGAATAAAAGCAAGTCAAATTTAGAAACCAAAGATAGGGGAATCCCAGAATAGGGGCTTCTATTCGAGTATAACCAACTCAAGCAGAAAAGATATGATTCGAGCGAAAAGCTGAAGAGTTTACAAGATGAGTATCATAAGCTTCACTGCGTATTCAAGAATGCTGGTTTGGGTGATACTTTCGAAGAATGGAAAAATAGCATGATTCAGTTGGAGAACGATTTGGGGAATTGGAGGCAGAAAGGTAAAACTAGTGAAAATAGAGCTCGATTGTTGTCACAAAAGTTAAAGAAAGCCGAGAGCCAACACGACATCCTCAAGAATGAGTTGGAAAGAAGTCTAGATATGAACGGGATTCTGAAATCAAGTCTGCAACAGAGTGAGAATGAATCCAACACCTTTCAAACAGAGAACACAACGCTCAAGGAAAAAACAGATGAGCTTAGAACTTATTTGCGTTCAAGCGAGATTCATGCCGAAGCGTACAAGCATGTTGGTTATTAAAGTGTCGAAAAGGTAACTTTAAAGTTGCAAAAGGCCAAGCGGGAAATACAGGAAAGGGACAAAGTCATGAAGATTGCTATGACCCAAGCTTGTAAGGTGGCCCAGCAGGTAGCAGATTTGGCTGACGTAGCGATGTCGTTAAGTTAGAATTTAGATCCGACGTTAGACCACAAAGGAAAGCTGACTTGTTTCTTAGATGAAGTTAAAAAGTTAGGGGTTAGGGTTCATCAGTATTTATAAATATCCAATATCTGATGCAACAAATCCTTTTGGTCTTAATGAAAGATTTTCTATGGGGATCACTTTTAGAATAAATACCTTATTGCATTCAAATTTATATTTTAGCATCCCATTGCATTTTTATCATTGTATTCCTCTTTTGAGATCTAAAATTTTGGGGTTTGTTGGCAGAACCAGTTAAAAAAAGAATAGAACAATTTAAGAAATTGAGACTTGACCAATTAGAGTATAGAGTCAATAAGGAGTTCAAGAAGAAATAAAAATAGATGTTTTCAACACAAGAGATTTTTATTTTGTCCCTGACTTGGTCATTCCTCCGGACTTCAAGATTCCCAGATTTGCGCAGTATGATGGCACCAGTTGTCTAAAGGTGCATTTGACCATGTTCTGCAAAAAGATAGAAGACTATATAAAGAATGAAAAGCTGTCGATCCACTACTTTCATGATAGTTTGGTAGGACCTGCTGCAGTTTGGTACAACTGATTGAGCAAAAATCAGATTCAGTCTAGGGTTAACATGGCCAACTCTTTTTTTAGCCAATATAGGTATGCTTTAGACTTGGCGCCAGGCCGACAGTTTCTTCAAAGCACAAAGGTGAGATCAAATGAAAACTTCAAGTATTATGCTCTAAGATGGTGAAGTTTGGCGGCCCAAGTTAAGCCTCCCTTAATTGAAGAGGAAATAACTGTCTTGTTTCACATGTCACTTATACTTCTCTTTTTCGGTATAATGTTGGGGTAGTCGAGAAGTAAATTTGAGGACTTTATGACGGTAGGAGAGAGAATAGAGTATGCAATCCTAGAAGGAAAATTAGGGTCTAAGTTTAAAAACCAAACTAATAAGGAAATAGAAAAAGAAAAAGAGGTAAATGAGTGTTGCCTCCAAAGCACTCATAATCGCAAAAGAAGAAGAAATGTCAATCCTTCTGAGTCATCAAGGAAAATTCCTACAACGGGTGCAGACTTGGAGATATTTGAGGTGCCCATTTCGAACATATTTCCTCATTTATTTGAAGGTTTCTATCTCACTCCCAGATCGATGAAGATCATACCTAACCCCTATGCTCATAGTTTTGACCCGTATATCACTTGTGATTTCCATATGGGGGCATCGGGGCATCCTACCAAGAAGTGTAGACCGTTGCTGGAAGAAATTAAGATGCTGGTTAACAAAGGAGTCCTGACACAAGATTTAACCAAGTAGTGGAAAACAAAATAATTGGGTTAAGTTTGCATCGATCCAAGTAGGCTAGAATGAGATGGTTCTTATGCTTGAATGTCTCACCTTTTGCAAAGATGGTAGTTTGATTCCCCACATTTTGGTTTTTCCTTTTGAACTGTATACAGAAAATCCTACGGCTTAGGCCCAAAGGCAGTAGGAATGTTTTATAAAGATACATGCATGCTTATTTTTGTCAAAATGAAAATCATATTTTCTTTACTCTTATTTAGAAAATATTTTTTTTTGCATTCTTTGATTCTTTATACTTTCCATTCATTATTGTGGGATAGTTTTTTGTTCTCCCCCCCCAACATATATATATATATTCATGAAAAAGTATACACAGGTACATACTTCCTTTATTATTATTATTATTATTATTATTATTATTATTATTATGTCATTGAATCTCAAATGTAAGAGTACCTTCGATTTAGATAGAATATTATAGGAATTTTGCAAATGCGAGTATCCACTAGTCCATTTAGGCCGAAACATGAACAAATAAGTGTTTAGATAATCGACAGTTCCCATTTTAGGAAATTCCCCTCTGAGACACTTGTCGTTTAAGATCCTTGAATCAAGTGTTGACCTTAAACTTATATCCCCCTGAAGATTTTCTCTCGATGTCTATGAATGGGGCGATGAATGACATTCTTGCACCTTACAAGCAAAAAGAAATGAGATCAGATATATTAGATACGAAACCCATAGAATCACCAGAGGGACACAATTGAAGACAATATTAGGTCCAACGAGTAATCCAAGCAAAGAAAGAAATGTCAGGCAGAGAACTGAAGCAGTAAAGAGTGAGCACAGTAAATTTAACAATGTAATAAAAAGAAGGCACATGAAGAAGTCCCTAGCTAATAAACATCAATTTAGGAGAATCATGGAGAATCGATTACTTCCAAGCAGAAATAAACACCAAGGTCAAATACAAATACAATGAAAGAAAAGAGATTCGAGACTAAAACCCCAAAATAGTCAGTCAGTCAAGAAGAGAGAGAGAAAGAGAGAGAATAAAAGAAGAAGAGAAAAGAAAAGGAAAGGAAAAAATAGAGAAAAGAAAGAATAAAAGAAAAGAAAAAGAAAAGAGAAAGAGAAAGAGAGAGGAAAGAATAAAAGAAAAGAAAAGTAAAAAAAGAGAGAAAGAAAAGACTATATTACAGCAATGCAAAAAATAAGCTTAGCTAGAAGAAATAAGTAAGAGACTTCAGGTAATCTCGATTTCAAAGAACTTTGGGAGATTAATTAACTTTAGATAGAAAGCAAACATCAATAACCGACTAGAATACAAGTCGGTCCAAAGTAACAGAAGAAAGAAATGACATGTATGGTGAAAACTTAAAAAATAGCCAGTCTAGAGTGATCCCAAAAATAAACAGAAAAAAGTGATCTGCCTGAGCATGTTAGCATCGATGTCTGGCCAGAATACGCCGGTCTAAAGTTATAGAAGAAGGAAATGACCTCTAGGGTAAAAACCTAAAAAATAGGAAGTATATAAAATCAACAATTTCAATTTCAATTTATTAACTACAATATGTGACATGAAAAATATTATAATTAATAATATAAAATCAACAAAGACATGTGCTCACTAACTTGCTGCTGAGGCACCCATTTTCATGTCCACCAATCCATATCACGTTTTATCCAAAATTTCCCTTATAGATACCCACGCAATTCGCACAATCTGAAACTCTGTTTCATTATTATTTCCATATTTTTTTCACAATGCCTAAAAATGTTGCTCAATTCAGACTTCAGTTATGTCTTGGTTATTACACTACTACAATTCCAACTGTAAGTACATCAAGACACGGGCAACCCCATATTACATGTGAAACATGATACAAGTTGTTTTCTGACTTTAATAATTATGAACACACCAAAGGAAGAGGGTGAAAACTTTTGCAAGGATAACATCAATCTTTGCTGATGTGAAACATGATACAGGTTCAAGTATTGTATTCTTTAAATAATCCTAAGGTTTTATCTGACATTGATCCTAAAAACAACTTAGGACACTTCTTGAGGCCATTAAAGAATATGAATTTTCATTCCAGAAACACTATCAAAAGTGTGTTCAAGCTACATTTCCCAAATACCATGCATCATAACCAAAACCAGAATACATAAACTTCATCCCAAAAATGTATCAAGTTATTAAGGATATTGCTAAAAGTGTCTCTGTTTTTCAATGATTTTCCAAAGCAAGATTCTAATTGTTTGTGGTCAAGACAATTTTTTTTTATCTCTTTTTAGGGCTAATTCATCTGATGCCCTAAACTATAGTCAAGACTCCAAAGCAATGGATGGTTCGTGGTAGAATGAAAAAAAAAAAGCAAGGATTGAAGAGCACGAGAGACGATTACCTGCAGGCTGTGGCTGGTCGTGTGTCTCCTACCACGACGACCGTCACGAGCGCGAGGGAGAAGAGCACGGCAGGTGCAGCCGTGGGTGGTCTGCGAGGAAGATGAAATTCTAATTTAGGCATTTCAATTTCGAAGTGGTCACGAGCGCGATAGAGAGAAGAGCACTGCAGGGGTTTTTGTTAAGATTTTTGTATTAGTTTAATAAGTAAATAAATAAATATGTTTTATTAAATATAAGAAATTAATTTAAAATACATCTTATACCGATGAACATATATAACCGTCGGTACACCCTAAAACTATACCGACAGATACATATTTTTGTCGGTAAAAACTATATCTATTCCGACAGACATGACAAACCATAGGTAAATGGTTTAATTATACTGATGGTGACTTTGGTTTGTCGGTATCGAGTAACTCTATCCCAACGATATTTTGTAATTCGTCGGTATACATGTTTTCTACACCGACAGATCCTGTATACGCTGGTGAAAATCATAGCTTTTAACGACAGTTTTATTTTTCGTCGGTATAATCGTCCGTCGGTATAACCAGGCGTCGGTATATGTACATTTTTTGTAGTGTATTATTCAACTAATGGTAAATGGTTTAAAACAGCGTGGCAAACCTACACGGCAGTGTCAGACAGACGAAGGTGAGTAACACTCCCTACCCAGTCCGAAAGAAAATCAGATCAAAAGTGTCACTGAAAATCAAATCAACATTCAAATTAAGGTCAAATAAATACAAAACATTCATAACACCAAAGCAAATCAACATTTTTCAGAGATCATAAGCTTTTTAATCTTGATTTATTAATTAGGGACCAATTTGCAAAGTTTCAAAAGTTTATGGACTAAATTGTAAATTTGCAAAAGTTTAGTGACTTATCTATAAATTTCTATAAACTCATATTCTTATAGTTTTGGGTCTGATACGGCTTATACAAGAAGAAAAATATCAGTACATACGGCAATTTTTAACACTTAGGAACTAAACAATAAAGTTTTAAAACTTTAGGGACCTATTTGTAAATTTCTAAAAGTTTCAAGGAAAAAAGTAATGTTCATTTCATTAATAGGTATTATTCTTAATCTCAAGTTCATCCCAAAAGTTGAATTTCAAAAAAAAAATAGTGACTGAATCAGAGTTCAATTAAAAAAGTTACGAAATAGTGACCAAAACGTAAAAAATTCAATATTTTAGGTAAGGTTTCGAAACTTGTGGAAATGGTTTCAGAACCTCTGTCACAAATTCATAAAATTAACATTCTGGAATAAAGGTTTTGATATCTATTAGTATTGTTTCGAAACCTTTGTCTTGTTTCACCAAAACAAGTTATTTTAGGTCATTTCTAGCCCCTAAATGTTACATTTATCATTAGGTAACTTCAAAACATGATTTGAAGCAATTCTAACTATATTCAAACCATACCAAACATCCAAATGCTATCCCAACCATGATAAACACCAAGCAATCATGGAAACAAATATAACTCTCATATAAGCATCACAATTCATATGACCTTATACATCTTCTTTAACATCAAACTAAATTACCATACAAGTTACCAAGCATATTTTATAAGTCTATTTCATCATTTACCTTATTTCACATATTTTCATAAGCAGGCATACAAAATTCTAGCATAGAGCTTCCATTTACCAACATGTATA
This sequence comes from Hibiscus mutabilis, assembly GCA_019671005.1. NCBI lineage: Eukaryota > Viridiplantae > Streptophyta > Magnoliopsida > Malvales > Malvaceae > Hibiscus > Hibiscus mutabilis. Next base: position 39,989,993 of record CM033734.1, on the reverse strand, counting down.
AGCTTATCTAATACTTTACTTACCATTCAATAGCTTGCTTTGTTTCATTAACTTACATATCTAATACTTTACTTACATATTCAATAGCTATAACATAAAACCATCTTATCATGATTCATACCTTTCTTCATTAAATCATTATATTAAACCTATAAACATAACTCAAACTATTCTTTCTTAGCTATGATATCATATTTGTTTTGTACCACATATTCAAATCATAATATCAATCCAAAATCATATTCATATTAATGCAAATGCTTAGTTCATATGCCACCAACTAGGAGTTTGACAAAGGAACTTACTCAATGCCTTAAGAGTGACTTCCAACCCCTAAATACGACCTCGAGCGTTTACGGAGACTTAATACCTGAAATGTATGCAAGGAAACATGATAAGCTTACATAGCTTAGTGAGGTAGTGACCTTAAAGACATATGGCATATAAATATTTCAATGATAAAAGATGATATGAATCCATGTAAATAAGGCATATGATGTTATTCAATGTATATAAGTTAAGAATGGTGCAGCTCACTCTTATTCTTCCAAGTCATATCTTATATTAGTTTGTTTTATGAAAGCTTTATAAGAGTTCAAGAGTTTTCAAAGCTTGCATAGGACATACTTTTACATTTCTTTTAATTTCGTACACTTACCATATCTTATCGGGATTTATCAGAATTCTCATTAGAGTTCATATTTGAGTTCATGTATTTTAACAATATTTGCCTTGGATCACATTGGAATAGGTATTGGTCCGTGTTACACAAAACACAAAGCAATGACTAGTTTTCAAGCAAATCAAATATATGCGATCGTCATCCCTAAGCCGTAGCCCGTGGATCGTAGTTTGAATATACCATTGTACCATGCCAAAGCGTCCAAAGGCTTCCAATGTTTAAGCAACTTATAACATTTTAAGTTTTTTTATTAGGAGAGGAGTCTTATGACAGAAGTGAGCTTTAGCTCCAAAGTATCATATTCATATCACAAGTGAATCTTAAAGTTCCATAGATTGTTTTAGCATCATAGTTTAGCCATAAATGAGCTTTGAGTTCCATAGTTTAACACATCATAATAATTTGCCATTACTCATAATTCATGTCCATGACTTACCCTGGCTCAAAATGAAAACAATTTCCAAAACCATTCGATTACACCTAACAAGAATAAACTCAGTGTGCACACGATTTCGGTCAAAGATCCTAACGTTATGTTGCAACCATAGCTGTCAAACCACATAGCCAAACATAGTGTTCCTATGCATGACATTCCTTGGAAATTTACAAGGACAACTTAAGTTGGCCTTAACCCAGTCTCGCAAATTAAGACAACAAAACTCAGCCAACAACTCTAGTTTTATAAGGCCAGACCAAATCGCTAAGGCAACCGGGCAATCCCTTAGGACGTAAAAGGTAGATTCCACTGCAGAGCCACAACATGGGCAGCTAGCATCATTCGCTAAGTGCCGGTGCACCCTTTCTCCATTTATGAGTAAATGATCCTAATAAACAAGCCATAGGAAATATTTAACCTGGGGTGAGCCCGTAAATTTAGAGATTAAAACCCATCCGTCATAAGTATTCCTATTTGGGATTGCCACCTTAGCAGCGCAGGCCGATCAGACCGAGAAGGATCGTAGGGGATCCCACTTTTATCCCGGGACTCCCACATCGGCCGAGAGTAATAGAGGCTTGATAGACATGATATGAAGAAGAATATCGAGCGGTAACATATCACTAAATGCAGCCCAATTCCAATCACCCTCTGCTGTTACCATATCCGCTACAGAAACTGAGATGTCGCTCACTAACATCGGATTAATAGAATAATCAATTAAGTGGCCAAGTTTCCCAACCCATGGGTCAAGCTAAAAGCGAACGTTAGAACCATTACCTAGATTCCAAGTAATAGCCCTCTTTACATCATCCCAAATTTTAGTCAAGCCATTCTATAGGTGAGAACTACCGTGACGATGTATTGATATAGGGAACTCATTAGGCCAATTATATTTTGATCGTAGCACCTGAACCCATAAGTGATCCGGTCGAGACAGTAAACCGAAAGCTACCTTTATGAGGAAGGCTTCGTTCTGGACATAAACATGACGAATTCCAAGCCTTCATTCAGTAAGAGATTTGCATACATCCTTCCATTTCACCAACGGATACTCCTTTTGTTGTTCGATCCATCCCAAAGGAATCTTCAAATTATGCTTTCAATCTCCGCAAAAATACCCTTGAAAAGCAAGATCGACTGCATAGTATAAGATAGAATAGTCGATAGGACAAATTTAACCAGAGTAATATGGCCAGCTAAGGAAAGATTTTTAGTTTTCCAACCTATCAACTTATTACGAATTTTTTGAACAATGTACTCATGACTAGCTTTCGTCACTCTTTTATGGAGCAGAGGGACGCCAAGATACATGCATAAATCACTTGTTTCCACATACCCAAGGGTGCGACAAATATTTTCTCTTACTCCACTTGTCATATTATCAGAGAAAAATAATTGAGTTTTGGGGACACTATCTTTATGATCAGAATTAGCACAAAAATTAGCAAGCACCTTCTAGATACCTTCCTTTTGATCTAACGTGGCTTTTGCAAAGATAACCAAATCATATGCAAAAAAGAGATGAGATAGGCCAGGTCTATGGCGAGAGAGACGAATCGGTCTCCAAGTACCCACCTCAATCTCAACCTGAATTACATGAGTAAGACGTTCTATACACAACACAAAGAGATAAGAGGATAGGGGTCACCTTGTCTAATACCTCGAGAAAGACTAAAATGGGAGGAAGCAAAACCATTCTACAGGACTTGTGTTGAAACCGACGAGACACAACTCATAATCAAACGAATCAGCTAGTTAGGAAGGCCAAGATCCCGAAGGGTGTTATTGATAAAACTCTACTCTAGCCTATCATATGCCTTTTCTGGATTAATTTTCAAGGCCACCCAACCTAACTCGCCCTTTCTTTTACGCATCAAATGAAGGACCTCCTGAGCTATAATGATATTATCTGTAATAAGCCTGCTTGGGACAAAGCTCGTTTGGTTGTTAGAAATCCAAGATGGTAAGAAAGGTTTCAGAAGATCCACAATAACCTTCGTTACCATCTTATACAAGACATTACAGAGACTGATATGTCTGAATTGAGATATGATAGACGAATCACCTACCTTCGGAGCCAGGACCAGCAGAGTGCGATTCAAGGAAGTATCTACGGTACCCAATTTAAAGATGTACTAGACCTTCGAATAAACACCTTCTCCCACAATATGTCAGTTCTTTTGATAAAATACAGTATGAAGGCCATCCACCCCGGAAGCCTTGAGGGGACTCATGGAAAACATTATACATGTAATATAATACCCCAAAATGTGGTTTATGATTAAATTTCTAATTCGATTGTAAACCAAATTGATAGAGATGTGTTTAGAATAAACAATTAAGAACTTTAGGGCCAATTTAGAATCATGAAACAATAGATGGCTAAATTAAAAATGGACTAAACCGAAGGCTTGACGGAATTAGAGGATTGCATTCTAAACAATAAGTTGTGTGAGGGTTTGAACAAGTGTCAAAATAAGATGAGGACATGAAGGAGGGGTCTCGGCTAGGGAGGATAATCCAAAATATGTCATCTTCTTCATCCTTGCAAAATAAACCGAACCCCATTGTTGAGAGAAGTTAGAGAGGGACCAAGGAATTGCTTCATCTCTTGCTTTCTTGTGGATTTTCATTCGATATAGCTTAATGTGGAAGGTGAAATGCTCTCTCCTTCTTTTATTATTCCATTGATTATGAGAGTTTTTCTTGAATCATGTATTGTTAGTCTTGTTTGAAGATCAATTATTCTAATAAAAAATAAGCTTGTTCGAATGATGTATTTGGTAAACTATCTTGATTTTGGTATAGTTAGAATATGGATATGAAAATCGTTAGACTGATTTGGATAGCTTCAATGGTTGTTTACATGTATATGTAAGTACATATGTAAGTTGGGGACTGTTTTGATTATATAGAAAAATTATAGGACTGTTTTGAGCATGAATAAATGCATATATGAAACAGGACAGAATATGCATTTACATGAACTTTAAGGACTGTTTGAGTATGTATATAAGTATACCTATATGTGTAAGGGCTGTTTTAATAAATATATGGACTATTTCGAGTGGTTAAAATAGGGGAAATGCTTTAAGAATGTATATGTCTACTATTTTAGGTGTATAAGGAAATATGTGGATTGTTTGAATGTACAAGAACATGTTAAGGGCTGATTGTGAAAATATGTATGTACACAAATGCATAATAGAATGTTTTGGACACACATAGAAAAATAAGGGACTGTTTTGGTACATGTAATTGTGTACTTAAGGGATTGAAGTAGTTATGCTTATGCATGAACATTAATGGGACTGTTTTATTTAATTAAAAATTGTAGTGGACTGTTTTGTGTGAATTGTATGAATTCATGAGTACTTGAGTTGTTTTGTAAATGATTGAAAGATAGGGATTAATTCTAATGTATAGTTATACCCTTTTGTTATAATTAGACAAAGAAGGGATTGATCAAGTAGACCAAGTTGTTGAAAAGCAGAAAGGAATTGTGATTCGAGAGCAAAACTAACTTAGATCCAACTGTGAGTGTAGTTTAAAGTCTCGAGATAGGCTTGTAACCTTCCCGAGCATTTTTACTTACTTTAATTCATATTACTTTACCTTTAAGTTAAGCCATGCATACATGTGAGCTTGGAATTCAAAGTAAGAACCTAAGTGCTAAGAAATTTAAGAAATACAATGTTAGAATTGATTATATGCTTATTTTGAAATGCATACAAGTTTGACAAGTGGTCTTTATTACGCAAACCTTTGATTTAGATATGAGACCAAATTTTAGAATCATGAATGGATTATGTACATGTTCGGCATAAAAAACAATAAGCTATGTCATTCGACATTCTGATTATGAAGCTTTATATTCAGTTTCGATTCTGATAAGATATGATTATAATAAAGCCTTGGTTTCGATTCAGTCTTAGGTATAGTTGGCATGCCATAGAGTCCATGTTTGGGGTGGACTACGGTCCTTATGAGACAACAGTAGGAGGGATGTGTTTTGGTCACTTGGCGACAGTATGAGGGATTGACCGGTACTATGAGTACCTTTATGTTGGCGGCAGTTGGTTGGGGATTCAAGTACCTAGGCTGATACTTGATTTCAAGGCTATGATAAAACATTTTAATGAAATCTTACTAATGATTTAAATCGATAACTTATAAAACTAGTAATGCATATTCTGGATAAAATTTGCTTGGTAACTTCTTTGCTAAGAAATCCATGATTTCATTATATGCCATTTTAAGATGAATTTCTTTCAAAATTATAATTGTTTATAATTATTCGAATGAATAAGGACATACCATTCTATGTTAAATGCCTAAGGACTAGTTATCATATGAATAAGTGTAAAATGTTAAGTTTCACTCACATGTTTAACATTATGGTTAATATCTTATCCAAGCTAGAATTTACTTAGTTAATTTCTTTGAGTGAAAGGATTTGATAACTCAAGCATGCTTTAATTGTTTTAAGCTACCTCACTAAGTATTTGTACTTACTTATCCCTTCACCATTCTTCAGGTTGAAGATACTTTTGGTTAGCAATTGAACTCGACAAGATCACAAGAATTTCCAGAAGTATGTTTTGTATTTTCTTTCAACAACTCCTAGTAGGTGGCACATGTCTGTTAGCTATGCATAATGCATTTAGACAATCCTTTTGTTTACACATGTGTATAAGTTAATTAAGTAGTATTTGATATATGTAATGACCTATAATCCTTTTGTGGTTGTTGTTTAATCTGGTTTTGTTATGGCTTAATGTTTGAAGGGTTACTTGGTTGTTAAGTCATGACGAAAGGTGACTAAATGCTTAAGTAAATAATTAAGTTATGCTATGATGGAGTTAGAATGATTGATTGATTGTTTTTATGGCTTATTTGTGAAGTGTTCAAAAGTTGCTTGATGTTTAAGTAAATTGTAATACTTTTGTATGGTTGTTGAGGACTAAATCATGTGAAATTGTTAACCGAATGATTAGTTGTGAATAGGTTATACACGGTTTAACATTAATAAGTTACCCATTGAGGATAATTCGTCTTAAGGATTGAGTATTGTATTGCTTGTTTAACCATGTATGTAATTGATTGGTATTGGATAATCTCAACTTTAAAATTTACATCTTGTTTAAGAATCTAGTCAGAATGAATAATGTGGTTAGGCCTAGGTGTTCAATTCAATAAGATAACCTTTATTTAGAGGTCTATTCGAATGGTGTGGTCGGTTAAGCTGTTGTTTATGGGTTAAGATTCGGTAGTATGATGTTGGAATGGTTCCTTGATGAGTAAGATATAATGTTATTATATTTGTATGAACTCTGTTTGATTAAGTCATAATTTATGGTGGTTTAATGATATTAGTGGATTTAGTTACATTAGTAGGATCAATGTTTACTTACCTTTGGTTAAGTTAATGCATGATATTGTGTCGTTTGTTGGTTATGAATCGTATCTTGATTGTAATGTATGAATTATTGGCTAATAATGTTGAATAAATTATGCTGTTGTATTTCTAAACACTCTTAAAATTATAATCTCCCTTTAAGCCTATATTTTGTTTTCGGCCAAGACATAAATATTAAGTTAACACCTTGTTCTTAAAATAATGAAAGTTGGTTGTAAGAAAGGAAAAATTTTAGCAACATTATTTGTATAACCTTGATCTCGAATAGTGGCTTCTTATGTTGAACCTACCCTTTGTTTGTTCTTTCGACACCTTCTAGTCGGATTTTCTTCTAAAACGGGTTAGGGGTGTTACATGTAAGCTCTTGAAACAAGATCAGCAGAGATATCCAATGCACCTCCTAAGGTGTTAATCGTCTAAACTGACTAGAAATAGGATAACTAGGCAAAACATCACCCGAGGAAGAAAAAAGGTCACGAAAGTAAGAAACCACTAGACTACGCAGCCCATCCTGGTTCGTGCTCCAAGTGCCATTGGGAAGCTTAAGTGTGGAAATGTAATTTCGCCTCCGTCGGCTCACTGTGCATGCATGGAATTATTTAGTATTCCTATCACCCTGAGCAAGCCATTGTGAGCGTGCCTGTTGGAACCATAAAGACTCATCATGTTCAAGAATCGTATCTAACTGAATAATAAGATTCTCGTGAAGCTTGCTCAAAGATCTCAAGCTGCAGGACTCAAGCTTACGGTCAATCCTCTTGATGCGCGCCATAAAATTATTCTTCTTATACTTAATGCTCCCCAAAACTGTTTATTCCACTCACCCGCTTTAGAGGTAAATGCAGCAATATTAGCTTTCATATCACTGGTGGCATCCCAACAAGATTCTAAGAAATATTAAAGTTCGGGTGATCCTGCCAGCATACCATATATCGAAAAGGCCGCTATTGAGAAGGATGGAGACGCGACCCTGGTGTAATAAAAAAATGTCTATGGTCAGACCTTAGTTGGTCCAAGTGCACTACTGAAAAAGCCAGTACCTAAGAGCAATACGCTTCATTAACAAGGTACCTATCAAGCTGTTATAGGAGATTTACATGGCTCCAAGTAAACCTTGGACCCAAGAACCCAACATCCACGAGTCCCATGTTGAACACAAAGTCAGAAAAGAGATTATTCACCCCCGAACCCGTACATGCACCACCATTTCGATCATCACTACTCAATGTAGAATTGAAATCCCCACCCAAGATCCATGCAATATCATTCCCTGGGTTGAGATTATCTAACATGTTCCATAAGTTACGTCGAACAGCAACCTTCGGACTCGCATAAACCGCTGTAAAATAAAGCCACTCTAAAGAGCCAAGAATATCAATGCGACAATAGATAAATTAATAGGAGATTCTCTCAATTTAAACCGAAACTGAGTCTTTGCAAAGAATCCAAACACCCCCGCTAAACCTGTGAGCCACAACACTGAAAGAGTTTGGGAAGCCAAGCCTAGTCAAAATCTTGTCCTCCCGTAGACCATTAACATAAGGTTCAAACAAGGCCGTAACTTGGGGATCATTTATCCTGACAAAATTCCTGAAATGTCTACGAAAAGGAGGGCTTGCAACACCCTGAGCATTCCAACAAAGTATGTTAATCATTAAAAAATTCATGAAGAAAGGGGAACACTAACGACAATTGTATTGCACTATCCAAATTCGAAGAGGTAAGCATTATCCCTTCTTCCAATGGCACTCTAGTGTGAGGCTATAGTGACTCCGACTATTGCATGTCACCAGAAACCACCAACAGTTATCCCACATCCATAGCACTTGGCTGCTGCTCTTCCAAATCCACAGCTACAGCCTGTTGCCCCATAGTTCCTTTTAACTCTTTTTCCTTCACGGGCTTAACCAGGGCAATGTTCACCTATTCCACAATAGAAGGCTTGGTTCAGATTTTAAATTCAGACTTCTTACGAACACTTAATCCCTTGGTTGGCTGATCCTTCTTACATCTCTATTTTCACCCTTATTAGCCACCACGATACTTTCGGACTATTTTTGAGAACCTTGACCATCCTCCACAATTAGTGCTGCTGTATGGTTACCCCATATATATCGGATCGAACAGCTACTCCTTGTATTACTTTCCCATCAACCACCAGATTAGACAGAATTAGAGGAGGGTTATCATTCACGTCATACTTGAACTAGCTCTAAGGGTAGAAATGGCACCCGAACGCAAGGATACTGACTGTGGAACAGGTGAAGATCCTGCTCGCAAGACTGTTTTACCCGCCACTCTTTTCTTCTTAACACTAGGGCCCTTAGAAAATAGTCTAATAAACTTGGCCTACTTCATCTGAGGCTTTCTATGCACTGCCTACTCCTCAATATTCTCTAGCACCTAGAACAAAGAGTTATTAGATGTCCTTAGAACCTCGACATCAGTTCTCTGCACTGTAGGCTCCTTCCGTGGCTTACGACTTCTAGACGAAGCCATCATCCATGGCCCATAGATCTCTGAATCATCACTAAGAACAACTGTAACTTTGGGTTGCTCACCCGAGCCTGCCTGGGATTTGGATGTACCACACCATTCCTTATAATGGCTATAGACCCCACATTTATAATATATCAAATTAAGCCCCTCATACTCAATCTCCTAATTGAAACCATAAATATTTAAACTCGGTATTAAGGGTTTGTTAAGATCAACAATAACTGTCAACCTTGCAAATTTTCCTCTCTCGCCAGCCTTCGTATTGTAGTCCACCTTAATGACTTTGCCAATTAGGTTACCGATCCACCGAAAGAGAGCTTTAGTATAATAAAGGAATGGTAGTCCCAGAAGGTGAACCCATGCAATAATCTGTGAGGGGTGTTTTTCTGACGTAGAGAAAGCCCTACTCCATGGTTGGATTGTTAGATAGCTACTGAAGATAGTCCATGGTCCTAATGTTGACACTTTTGTGTAGTCCTCCTCTTGCGCAAATTTTACCAGGAAATAGTCATTATCTAGGTCGATTAATTGGAAATTACCTACATGAGCTCATAGCGACAAAATTCTTGCGTGTAAAGCCCTGTAGCCAATGGTTTTGCCAAGAAGCTGAACAACAACAGTAGTTTTCATCCTAGCATCAATGGGACTGACCCTTTTAGAGAAGCGAATCGATGGGACTGACCCACTGTGATCAATCTTAACATCCTCAACATTGACCACAATCTCCTCATCCGGAACAACAGTTGTTTGACCTAATGGAGGAGTTGCACCACCTCTCACCGCACCAGCGTAAGAGGGTTTAGATATAGTAGGAGGCACAACCAAACCATTCTCACCAGCAGGAGCCATAGCTTGCTGATCATCTGTTTCCATCATCTCAGAAGGATTTTCCAAAGCCTGGTTGGTTGAAATATTATTAGAATGGACCTCTTTCATATCCATGAAGGGTAAACCTTCGTTATTCTTGACTTTTTTAGTCACACGTTGATCTTCTGCAGGAACATGAGATCCTGACCTTTCAAGGACTGGCGGGAATTCAAACAGACCGCTAGACGAGAATTATCCATCGTCGATCCATCTCCGGTGTTAGCCATAGCCACCGCCGCTGAAGTCTCGTTAGGGTTTTCTATGGGGATATCGTAAGCGCTCATCAGGGTTTTTTAATTGCTATGCTTTTACTTACATTTCTTTATTTGTTTTCAATTAATAGGTTAAAGGACACATGGATGATGACTAATATAAAAAAGGTCCAAATACATAATTAATCATTAAGCTTTTGACCACTTGCACTAAGGCCATCCATTCACACTTTCTTTCAATTTAGTCACTAACTTCTAACCTTCCAATATTATAAATTTGCATTCTAGTCACCTTTACCTATCTTACACTTTAATCTCATAGATTCACATTCTTGCAATTTAGCATTAACTCTTATAAAACTCGAAATTTAAAACTAATTAATATTAATCAAATCAAATAGTTAAAGGGACAAAAATTTAATTGTCGGAAAATAAATTCCGATCATCAAAATTCAAAAATCTACTAAGACGGTTTTTGGTGTGTTACAGTTGATGACTTGAAAGAATGATACACCAGTTAAAAATAATTTTATAAAATGATGTACAATATAAAATTATTTTTATATTGACGTGTCAATTTGTCAAGTCATTTCAAGTTGTTTATCGTTAGTTGTTTGATAGTTTTCATCCATGGAGGGTTCATTTTGACCCAAAATAAAAAGTTGAGGGTTAAAGTGCTTCAAAAAGGATAAAGGCCAAACTAACTATCCAGTCAAACGTTAGAGATTTTTTTGGCATTATGCCTAAATTAAATTATAATTATTTTTAAAATTAAATAAAAAATTTAGTTAACTTATTTGATATGAGTGTCAATATATTTAACAATTTTTTTAACGAAACTAACAAAAAAGTAAAATAATTTGGAGGCTGGTTTTTCATTTAAGTAAAAAAATGCTTAACCTTTTCTAATGGCAGGTCAAAGGACCTACCTACCATGCACAAGAATACATTTGTCCGTAAATATTGAGTCTAAAATTATTAAATCAAATTAAAAGAACGGGAAGTTAAAGGCGTAGGAGCGACAATTGGATGGGTTGGAATAGTTTTGTATTTCTCACTCCGTCCCTAACACTTGCGGGTACGATTTCGAAGAATCTCCATTAAACATTTTGAGAATTTTTTCGTTCTCGTACCCATCCCTTACGGATCTCTGCGGTTTTCAGTTAATCTCCGTACCAAAAAAACAAAATTAATACATTAAAATAAATATCAACGCTAAATCTCTAAAATTACAAAAATAAATGATAAATTTAATTTTAATCGTACGATTTATGACAAATTTCTAAAGTTACTGTCTTTGTTGTTTTTGGAAACAATATGCAGTCTTTTTCTGACCTTTGTTCACTCAAAAATCAATAACTCCTAATATATCACTCGAAATCAAGAACTGATTGTTTTAAACGAATCAAGACTTCTGCATGGTTATAGAAATATAAGGCTCACTTCCTGATTTGTCTTGTAGGATCTTTTGTGATTTTTCAAAATCATTGCTAAAACTTTTTTTCTAAGAAATTTGCTGCCAATTTTTTTATGGCATTTCAACATTCAAATATTCATATTTTTTAAAATACATATCGAAATCGATAATCGTGTATTTTAAACAAAACGAGACTGAATCACGTTTAGAGTAATGTATAGATCACTTTCTAATTATTTTTATAGATTTTACGGAGAATTTCCAAACTTACTTAAGCCGATCGTACTCAGGTTATGGGAAATTAGATTTTTGTTGAAAATTGGCAAATTACCCTTATGACCATCTGACTTTGTAAAATATTAGAGATCTCTGCGATTATTTTTTGGAGATCCCCACGATGATTTATACGGGTACAGTTCGATTATCTCCACGGTTCGAATATAGCAATCCACGTCCCCGTCCTGTTGTCACTGAATTTTAGCAGTACTTATTTTATTCAGTTCAGTTTACTTCGAATATGTGTTTCTATTATTATTATTAGTAGTAGTCTTATTAGATATAAAACCCAAAAAATCAAATAAAGAGTTCAATTACAATAAAGGCCTAAGTCCGGCCCATTTTTTATATATATTATTTTATTATTTTATATTATTATTAAGGAATTTGGATTATTCTTGTAGATCACACAAAATACGTATTATGTCAAATATAGGAAGATTACAAGAGATCCAGCTCGACAAGTATAGAAAGCCAAGTTATGGGCAAAGGATTCCTTACTACGGACTTATGGCAAAATTCCGATAGGATCCAAGAATTTTATTGCCAAGGTGTCTTCTTAAGTATTGACATTCTTTCAGTTACCTTTCCAACGCATCTTGAAACGCCTTAATCAGATGTCGGGAGCTCAAGATATGATTGTTTTACTGAAGACAGCGCGTCCAGAAAAATTGTATACGGGTTCGATACGAGATTTTGATCTTAATACGAATTTTCAATTGATTATTTGTAATTAAAACCATGCTTATATATTTCCCTATTTGTTTAGGATTATATTGAGTATGGTTTGATTCCTTTCCATGTATACCAAACATAAAAAGGGAATATGCTTTAGGATTTTTAGGTTTTTAGGGTTTTTGAAGCCTACAAATAGGCTTCATTCTATTGTAAACACACACACAACTCACAACACATTTCATTCATCACTATTTACCACACTCCTCTGTAATCATCACCACACCATTCTTGATATGAGATTTGTAAGAGAAGCAAGAATTTTGTACTGAATCTTTGTTGGAAATACAATAAGCAAGCATTCTCTTTTCGATATTCATTCTTTTACTGTCTTTATTTTATTTGTTTATAATCTTGTTTCTAATATTTTGAAAAAGGGGAAAACATTCAAATATGTTCTTGGGGTTTTCAAGCTTTTAATCGAAAAAAACACCAAAGAGAAAGTGGTTTTATGTTTTTAAAGATCAAAGTATGGTTTTGGGGAAGAACTGACGATTAACATGTGATGAATGCATGGTTTTGATCCGAAAATTTTTGAAGGAAAAAATAAAAGGTGGTTTTAAAGTTGGGTTTTATACCCAAATGTTTTAAAATAAAATGGGTAAATTACACTCATTAAGTCGCTCCTCCCCATTTTTTCTTTATTCCGCAAAATATCACTTTTTCAAAAGTTTCAAAATGGTCACTATTTTCAAAAATTTGGCTTCTATTTTTTAATTCTTTTCAATTTTGGTCACCAAATTTGTTTCCCTTTACAATTCAAGAAATTTTTAATTGTCATATTGTAAATATTTAATTCTATGTAATTTATTTCTCTTTTTGTGGCTTGTTTGTTTTTTTAAATATTATTTAAACTCTCAAATTGAAATATTAGGTTAAATAAAATTCTTAGGATTTAATTTCAAGAGCCTTAGGTTTAGGTCCTTTAAGTTTAAATTTTATCCTTGTGAAGAGCCTTTAGATTAGATCCCTTAGAATAATCGTTCATCGCTGTAAAGTTAATAAATAAACACTTAACCAAACTTGAACCCTGTAAACAAAACTCACCTAGACTCTTAGGTAAAATTTTAAATCTAATAATAAACACTTAATAAAACTTGAACCCCAATAGGTAAAATTTACTTAGACGAATTTTAGGGTTAATAATCTTCAACTTAGAAAAATAAAAGGTTTCAACACACTAATTACTTTTGGATTTACTGTTTAAAAAGTGAAACCTAATCAATGCGGTGTCCTATAAAAAAGAGGTGGCAGGTTAGCGTCAGAAATGTTGGCGGTGATTAGAGTTCACTCTCCGGATGGTGGGGCTGTTAAAATGAAATCATACTCATAAATGGACAATAAATTAAATTTCATATGAACTTGCAAATTCCGACATCAAAACATTTTGTAATCGGCTAGGTACCAATTTTTAGGCGTTGTGGGGGTGCTAACCTTTCCCCACGCGTAATTGACTCCCGAACCTATTTTTGTGTTTTTCGTAGATCAAAAATGTTGTTTTAATAAAATAAAATTATTTTATTAAAATGACCCGTTTTTAGGTGATCCAATCACACCTTATAAAAAGATTGGTGGCGACTCCATTATTTTTGGCTTTATTTTAAAAAATACGTCGAGACCCTTTAAAAAAGGTTGCGACAGCTTGGCGACTCTGCTAGGGACATTTTGTTTAAAAAACAAAAAAAGAGAGTCAAGACACAAGCCGATTACATTCTGTTTTAATGTCATAATTTGCTAAGTTCATGTAAAATTTAATTTAATTGTCCATTTATGTATATGATCTCATTTTAAGCATTTAAAGTTTGATTATAAGCTCTATACCCGAGCTTCGTCCCAATCGCGTAAGTGAGGGGAAAACGCTTTGCTCATGTAAGAACATTGATTCTCCGTATGAGCCTAGCAAGTACCTTCGAGACTCATATGCCCAATGTCTTCGTAAGGATACTGATCCTTCGTGAAGACATGGGAAATGAGTCCTCTTGAGTTGAACTTGGTTCTTTTGAAGCCTATAATGGGTGAGAATCAACGACCTTGCTACCCTTAATAGGGGACAGCGAGGACAGCGAGGGGACATTTTTAGAACCAAACCGTGTGTGAATTTAGAAGCTCAACCCAATAGAGCCGTGTAATGAACCTTAGAAGTAGAATTTAGTCAAAATTATTTAGTAAGAATAGTCCGTAGAGACATGTCCAGAAATGTTGGAATACGCTGCCCAGTTATTATTCATAAATGAAATTATTTTGGACATTTTATGTTGTAATTCTATTTACTAATCATTTCCTTTTGTCTTGTTTTCTTGTTTTGCATATTTGTTTAATTCTACATCATTTCATATTTAGAAGGGGTTGGTTTCTCGAGACACTTGCTCAATTAGAAAATAGTTCTTGACCATGGATGGAAGGCACCTAAAGAAAGAAGAAGACAATGCGGATGTACGTCACTGGTCTGAGGTCAACCAGCGAGCGAATAGAGATAGTTTGACGGTTGATCATGTGACAGAGACATCAGAGTACACCCACATCATTGTGAAATAGAATAATATGCGTGAGCTATAGGAAGCCTGGGATCGTTTTGACAATGCAACTAAGCAGTTGTTCTATGATACCTATGGCGATATAGCCTACCTGTTGTATGTGAAGGTTGATTAACCATTCCTCAAGGCCCTGGTACAGTTCTGGAATCTGGGGTATTGTTCTTTTACCTTCAATAGAGAGGACATGATGCCCACATTTGAAGAATACTTTGCATTATTCAATCTGCACAAGGTGAGGAAGAACTGGGTTTATCATAAACCCCCTAAGAACAAGAATGCACACTTGAGGCTCAAGTCTTTTGCTAGTATGAGCGATGGATGGGTTAAAGGCCTGATATGGAAGAGTGGGGTAGCTTTTCCTTCCTTTTCTCGAGCATCTGAAACATAATCCATACTCATCCAGATCAGGAAAAAAGAGTGGATCTCTTAGCCATAGCAATCTACAGTATAGTTATCTTCCCGAAGGTCTTGGGTAATATTGATGTGGCTCTATTAGATTTTTTGAACAATTGAAGAGGGAAGTTAATTCGGTGCCAGCAGTACTAGCAGAAACCTCTATCTCTTTAAATGCGTGCCGAAAGATGTAAGGTGTGCGTTTCGAAGGGTGTGCCACTTTGCTTCAGGTTTGGGCCCTTAGTCATTTCTGGAAGTGCCCAACTTTGACTCTGTCCAACTGTTTTCTTCGAACTTCTCTCCACTCTGAGAGTTCTGGCAAAATAATGGCCAGTAGCCAAGAAGGGCAAATGGATTGACATCTTCAAAGATCGTCGGGATCAGGACATCGTATGGAGAGTTTTATAGATGGGCTACACCAAGGTATTGTACAAGTGTGGAGATTATAATCATTTGATGCTGCTGGGCCTGTGGGGTGGAATTGGTTTTGCTCCTCTATTGGTGTCACGACAATATGGCTCTCGACAGTTTGTCCCTTTTACTACTGGTCTTGGCTTGTCCGAGTTTAAGTTCGAAGAGGAATTCAAAGAGAAGATCCAGGCTATTAATGACTCATGGAAGAATTGTTACTTTATGGAGATAGACTATGACAATAAGTGTATGTTCACCCCCAATTATGATGTATGGAGGCATGCCAGGGTGAATGACAAAATTTTGCCACCTACTCTGGGGCAGGTTAAGGCCTTGGAGGAATGTCTAAAGGTCATCCCGTCTGAGGTTGATATTCTGAGAGCTGAATTAAAAAGGGCCAAGGCTGAGATTGAAGACTTGAAAAGCCAGCGTGTGAAGGATTTATTTGAGGCGAGCCTAGATGTGGACAAGTATAAGGGAGAGACAGATCTGGTAGTGAAGCTGTATAAGGACCTAGAAGCAAAATTTGAGATTCGGAGGGTGGATTTTTCTCAAATTTCATGCCACAGTCTGAAATGTTAATTTGAGAAAGACTCCAGAGCAGTGGAGGCAAGGAATTGAGCAAGCTATGGGAAAAGAAAGAGTGAACGGTAAGAGAGAAGTTGAAAAATACAAGCAGATACTGATAGATGAAAAGAAGAAGGGAAAACAAGTGGTCGATAACAAAAATAACAAGCGGGTCCTCGAAAAGGAAAAAGAAAATGTGGATGCATGGAAGAGGAAGGTCCATGACAACAAGATCTGTTTGTTTAAGTTACAAACGATATGTGATGAGACCAGTAAGAAGCTGAAACAGATCCAGACCTTCATTGTTGAGTTACAAGCTAAGGTAACAGGCTTGAATCATTCGCTGTACAGGTTCCAGAATCATCATACTTACATTGAACTCCAAGCTAGTTTGAGTGAGAATGATACATTGAAAAAACAAGTAGAAGCTATGGAAAGCATTATTCAGGAGTACCGAACAAAGATTTTGGTTCTCGAATATATCAATGAAGGGGCAATGATTATTGGTTTACTCAGCTTACAGACAATGCTAGAAGGTTCCAAGAATGAGATGAATTTGACAAGAGCGTCATGACCCAGACATAAGACCTAGCTAAGCTTGTGATGATGTTAGCTTCAAAAGCTACGGTTCTTCGCCAGTACATCTGACCAGTGGGAAAAGTGAGACCAAGACTCCTATGGTTGATTGAAGAAATCAAGGAGCTGGGTATTCGGGCTGAAAGTCAAAATCTTTTGTAATAAGGACCTTTGGCATCCAATAAGAACTACTTTTAGAGCAATACGTTAATAGAATCGATGGCCATTCACCTACATTCATGCATTTGCATTTTGTTTGTTTGTTCTTTGTTCATTGATTTATGTTTTTTACATCATTGCATACATTCATACATAATAAAAATAATTAATTATGGTAAAATTTGAAAAATCTAAAAAAAAGAAAATTTTGCATAAGCACGATACCTAAGCAATGGTTATTAAAGATAGACCGTCATCTTTAGAATTAAAACGTAAGAATACGTGAGCTTGTTAGGATGTTGTTACCAAGATAGTAGTTATTTTAGGGTTTTGGGACCCATATAAAGAGAAAGCAACTAATGGCATTGAGGCCTTGTCAGGAATTGCCTACGCTCACTCTGAGAATCAAGTAAAGAAATACGACGAGTACCCTTAGCCTGAAGGACTTCAGCAATTGAATCTTGTCGGGAAGTAGACTGGTCGAGCTTTGCTAGAATTCACCCATGCTTTCTTGGAATAATGATAAATGATTTTCCTGGAAAATGGTGGAGTCATACCTAGAACCAACCCTTTTGCTTTTGCCTGCGAGCATTAGGGATCTTTTGTAAGGGCCTATATGTTATTCTACTTGTGTAAAAGATGCATTCCCTCTAATTTTCTCAAGTGGCAAACATCTCATTTTTTATGCATTTCATCTTCATCTATTTCCCTTCCAAAATGCATCCTATAGGCAGAGCCCATATTATTGATTGTATGAATGATTCTAAAATCTAATCCCGAGATAGAAGGGCAATAAAATGTGTTCAGGATTAATGGGAAAATCCCATTTTAAGTGAATTTTCCTCTCATACATTGTTGTTAAAGTCCTTGAATAAAGTGATAATTCTAAACATCTACAAACTAAAGACAGCTTCTCTTCAATGATATCTATGTGCGAAATGACATTTGGCATTCCTTCATATCCCTTCATGAAAAAGAAAATAAAAAATATCCGTTGTTGTCCCCTTTGAGCTTGATATTATTCTTGTGTTTGAACCCTAACCAAAGATTACTCCCCACATTAGGGGCAAAGAGGATGAAAAATTGTTTGCAAGTAAGAAAAAAAATATCAAGTTGAATGTCCTAAATTTAAAATAAAAAGGACAAGGAAAAAGGGTAAAAAAGAACAAAAAGGAAAAAAAGGAGGAAAAAAAGGAAAAAATAAAAGCTAAAAGGTGGAAGAAGAGAAAAGCATGGAACATGTGCGAAATCCTTCAAATGAGACATGTGCCAGAAAGGGAAATGAACTCTAAGGTGAAAACCCAAAATGGGCAGTCTAGAGTGATCCATAGAATAAAAGAATGAAGATTTTATCAAAAAAGATTGATCCTTGGTTTAATCACCCTTAAACATGTATTTGAGCCTATATATCTTTTCTTTGGTAACCTGAGCCTAGCTTACATTACAAGCCTTAAAAGACCATTTAGATCACAGATGAATATATGAGAAAATGAGTTTGTTTTTAGAACACATACCGTCTAAGTGAGTTAACCTTTCTTCAGGGACCCCAAACTTCTAATGTCTGATTGAGATTAGAAAAATAGGAATATTGAAATTCGGGGAGTGGGTGACTTAAAGAGAGCCACCTAAAAGTGGGAAACTATCCGGTTGATGGATTCAAGAATCATTCATACTATGAATTTTGGGGCATCTGACTTTGCTTTTCTCAATGTTTTCCATGACCTTTTCCTTTGAACCCTCATCTCTAGCCTTTTTTTTCTTTAAATCCTCATTTCTAGCCTTTTATTTTTCTTTAAATCATCGTTTCTAACCCTTTTTCTTGCATCTTACAAGTAAAGTGACATAGATTCATAAAAATAAAGGTTTTTTGGTATTGATTCCAAATCCAGGAGCGATTGTTTACTATCGCATCAAAAAATAATAGGGGCATCACTGCCTTCATTAGTTTATGGGATAAAAGGTTGAGTTGCCAATCAAGGTTGGAATTCTATCTCTCCGTGTCTTGATGGAAGCAAAACAAGAAGAAGCAGAGTGGGTCTAAGCAAGATATGACCAGTTCAGTTATCTAATGAAAAAAGGGTTGAAAGTTATCTTCCATGGTCAGGTGAATCAAAGAAGAACGATATGAGCTCACGACAAAAAAGTTCATCCGAGAAAGAGAATTCGTGTTAAGAAAAAAATTGCCAATTCAAAGAGATTATGAGGGAAAATGAACGACTAAATGGAAGAATGCTTTCTCAAAAAGAACATTGATCTTGGTCGAGATGGATAGAGATGAGCTTCATAATCGATAAATTCAGAAGTTTTTTTGCCTGAAAAAATATAAAAAAAGAAAGAAAAAAGAAAAAAAATAATATTATCAAAAGGTAAATACCCGCAAAGGGCGCCTTAGATACCAAAAACGAAAAAAGAAAAAAAAAGGTTCAAGATAAAAACCAGCAAAGGGCGTCTTGAAACCAAAGAAAGATCCGAGTTAAAACCTGTAAAGGGCAACTTGGATAGTTTATAGATTAGGCAAGAAGCAAATGAATCTCTCATAAACTTGGCATCTTGGAAGGAATTTTGTGTCCTCATACCTCGTTGACTTGGCAGAGGTAGCACAGGGCAATTTCTGGTATTCTTACTTAGAAAGTTTTGGCCAGTGGCATCTGAATTTTAAATGGGGTATGCCCAGAGTGGGACAAGTTGCATTAGCCAAGGGTTTAAGGCCATCAACATTAATTGGCGTAAGAGGAAGATAAGAAAATGCTTGTATCATTCAAAGACATTCAAGGTAGAAATAAGCTTTGCTGCAAAGATTTACATGCAAGCGCTTCAAAGAGCCCTACAGGGGTAAGCATCTGAGAACTCGCAAGAAGCTTTGAGGATGCTTGATATCATTTTAAGGCCGCATGATTGCTAAACCTTCTCCCATAACGAGAACAATTTTACAAACATTGGAGGAGAGGTCCAATGATGTTAAAGCTTTCATTTAAGCTTCTGAGAGGATGTGCGAGATTCTATTCTCCCAACCATAGAAAGGCTAAAAGAGTGTTGAAGAATATGAGGATAAAAAGTCAGTCCTCCCAACCAAGAATACAAGATAACTAGATTGAGTGAGCAAATGTGTAAAGCTCAGATGTTTTCTTTGAAGCAAAGAGATACAAAGAATAAATAGCTAGCATGGTTGTCTATCTGTTTGAACAAGCAAATGTGCATGGAAGCAAAGAGGAGAAACTCCGAAAAAAGGAAAAGGTGAAAAAGAGAAATAAAAGAAAACAAGATAACTAGATTGAGTGAGCAAATGTGTAAAGCTCAGACGTTTTCTTTGAAGCAAAGAGATACAAAGAATAAATAGCTAGCATGGTTGTCTATCTGGTTTGAACAAGCAAATGCGCATGGAAGCAAAGAGGAGAAACCCCGAAAAAAGGAAAAGATGAACAAGAGAAATAAAAGAGAAAATTTAATAAAACACAAAAAGAAAAAAATTTAAAAAAGGAAAAAGTAGAAAAAAGAAAAAAATAAAGGAGAAAACTTAAAAGCAAAAGAAAAAAGGAAAAAGAAGAAAAAGGAAAAAAGAAGAAGAAAAAGGAAAAAAGAAGGGGAAAAGAGAGAAAAAAAAAGATGAAAAAACAAAAATTAAGAGAAGAAAAGAGAAAAAAGAGAGAAAAAGGAAGAAAAACAAAAGAAAAAATAAAAGAAAAAGTTTAAAAATGAAAAAAGAATATTGAAAGAGAAAAGGACACGCATTCATGTGTTAGACATCCCTAGGAGCATGCTCATCTTAATCATAGCATTTGTTAGATTTTGACAGGTATAAAACCTGTATATTCGTTCGGGCATGAGGAGAATAGAATTGCTTATCTATTCGAGCATGAGGAAAATAGAACCCGCCTATCCATTCAGGCATGAGGAGAATGGAACCTGCTTATCTATTCGATCATATGGAGAATAGAACCTGCATATCCATTCAGGCATGAGGAGAATGGAACCCTTTTTGAACCTGCTTATCTATTCGAGCATGATGAGAATAGAACTTACCTATCCATTCGGGCATGAGAAGAATGGAACCCTTTTTTGAACCTGCTTATCTATTCGAGCATGAGGAGAATAGAACCAGCCTATCCATTCAGGCATGGGGAGAATGAAACTCGTATCTATTCGAGCATGAGGAGAATAGAACCTGCTATCCATTCGGGCATGAGGAGAATGGAACCCTTTTTTGAACCTGCTTATCTATTCGAGTATGAGGAGAATAGAACCAACCTATCCATTCAGGCACAAGGAGAATAGAACCCTTTTTGAACCTGCTTATCTATTCGAGCATGAGAAGAATAGAACCTGCCTATCCATTCAGGCATGAGGAGAATAGAACCCGCCTATCTATTCAGGCATGAGGAGAATAGAACCTGCTATCTATTCAAGCATGAGGAGAATAGAACATGCTTATCTATTCAAGCATGAGGAGAATAGAACCCGCCTATCCATTCATGCATGAGGAGAATAGAACCTGCTTATCTATTTGAGCATGAGGAGAATAGAAGTCGCCTATCCGTTCATGCATGAAAAGAATGGAACCTGCTTATCTATTCAAGCATGAAGAGAATAGAACCCGTCTATCTGTTCAGGTATGAGTAGAATAGAACCTGCTTATCTATTCGATCATGAAGAGAATAGAACCCGCATATCCGTTCAGGCATGAGGAGAATAGAACTTACTTATCTATTCGAGCATGAGGAGAATAGAACCTGCCTATCCGTTCAGGCATAAGGAAAATAGAACCTGTCTATCCGTTCGGGTGCGAGGAGAATGGAAACTTTATTTTTCAGCACAACGCCTATCCGTTCGGGCGCGAGGAGAATGGAACCTTTATTTTTCAGCAACTACCTATCTATTCAGGCATAAGCAGAATGGAACCATGTTTTGACGCTTAATGTCCAGCTTGTAGTCCGGCTAAAAAAAATCAGTTTCTTTTTTGTTCTTTGCTCTATTCCTGTTTCACCAAAATGAGCAAAGAGGGGCAGTTGTTGTCACTAAACTTTAGCCGTCCTTATTTTATTCGTTTTAGTTTACTTCGTATATGTGTTTCTATTGTTATTATTATTAGTAGTAGTCTTATTAGATATAAAACCCAAAAAATCAAATAAAAAATTCAATTACAATAAAGGCCCAAGTCCGGCCTATTTTTTATATATATTATTTTTATTATTCTACATTATTATTAAGGAATTTGGATTATTTTTGCAGATCACACAATATTCGTATTATGTCAAATATAGGAAAATTACACGAGATCCCGCTCGACAAGTATGGAAAGTCAAGTTATGGGCAAAGGATTCCTTACTACGGGCTTAATACAAAATTCCAATAGGATCCACGAAATTTCGGTCCAAGGTATCTTCTTAAGTATTTAACATCTTTCAGTTACCTTTCCAATGCATCTTGAAACGCCTCAATCGAATGTTGGGCGCTTAAGATATCTCGTTTTTCTGAAGACAACACGTGAAGAAAAATCGTATACGGGTTCAATACGAGATTTTGATCTTAATACAAATTTTCAATTGATTTATTGATTATTTGTAATTAAAATTAGGCTTATATATTTCTCTATTTGTTTAGGATTAATTTGAGTATGGTTTGATTCCTTTCCATGTATACCAAGCATAAAAGGGAATAAGCTTTATGATTTTTAGGTTTTTAGGGTTTTTGAAGCCTATAAATAGGCTTCATTCTATTATAAACATACACAACTCACAACACATTTCATTCATCACCATTTACCACACTCCTCTGTAGTAATCGCCACACCATTCTTGATCCGAAATTTGTAAGAGAAGCAAGAATTTTGTACTGAATCTTTGTTGGAAATACAAGAAGCAACCATTCTCTTTTCGATATTCCTTCTTTTACTGTCTTTATTTTATTTGTTCATATTCTTGTTTTTAATATTTTGAAAAAAGGGAAAACGTTCAAATATGTTCTTGGAAGCTTTTAATAAAAAAAACCAAAGAGAAAGTGGTTTTATGTTTTTAAAGATCAAAGTATGGTTTTGGGGAAGAACTGACGATTAACATGTGATGAATGCATGGTTTTGATCCAAAAAATTTTGAAGGAAAAAAGTAAAAGATTTTTTTTTTTAAATTGGGTTTTATACCCACAAGTTATAAAATAAAATGGGTAATTTACACTCATTAAGTCCCTCCTCCCTATTTTTCTTTATTCCGCAAAATATCACATTTTCAAAAGTTTCAAAATGGTCACTATTTTTGAAAATTTGGCTTCTAATTTTTAATTCTTTTCAATTTTGGTCACCAAATTTGTTTCCCTTTTCAATTCAAGAAATTTTTAATTGCCATCTTGTAAGTATTTAATTCTATGTAATTTATTTCTCTTTTTGTGGCTTGTTAGTTTTTTTAAATATCCTTTAAACTCTCAAATTGAAATATTAGGTTGTATAAAATTCTTAGGATTTAATCTCAAGAGCCTTAGGTTTAGGTCCTTTAAGTTTAAATTTTATCCTTGTGAAGAACCTTTAGATTAGATCACTTAGAATAATCTTTCTTCGCTGTAAAGTTAATAAATAAACACTTAACCGAACTTGAACCCTGTAAATAAAACTCACCTAGACTCTTAGGTAAAATTTTAAATCTAATAATAAACACTTAATAAAACTTGAGCCCCAATAGGTAAAATTTACTTAGACAAATTTTAGGGTTAATAATCTTCAACTTAGAAAAATAAAAGGTTTCAACACACTAATTACTTTTGTGACTTCTTGTTTAAAAAGTGAAACTTAATCAATACGGTGTCCTATCAAAAAGAGGTGACGGGTTAGCGCCAGAAATGTTGGCGGTGATTAGAGTTCACTCTCCGGATGGTGGGGCCGTTAAAATAAAATCATACTCATAAATGGACAATAAATTAAATTTCATATGAACTTGCAAACTCCGACATCAAAACATTTTGTAAGCGGGTAGGTACCAATTTTTGGGCGTTCTGGGGGTGCTAACCCTTCCCTACACGTAACTGACTCCCGAACCCGTTTTTGTGTTTTTCGCAGACCAAAAATGTTGTTTTAATAAAATAAAATGATTTTATTAAAATGACCCATTTTTAGGTGATCCAATCACACCTTATAAAAAGATTGGTGGCGACTCCGTTGTTTTAGGCTTTATTTTAAAAATACGTCGAGACCCTTTAAAAAAGGTTGCGACGCGTCCCCATCCTTATTTGAGCTTCGATGGTAAAACTTTTTCCGTCTCCGTCCTCGTGGGTGAAGATTTCGATTATCTCTCATACCCGTTGATTCTGATCCTCACAATTTTCGGTTATTTTCCACACGATTCACTAGTTTAGTATAAAAACGGTCAACGAGAGAGATAATTTACGATTAATATTTTATTGACGTAGCATAACAATATTAAATGTAATTAAAACTATACGAGTTATTTGCAATTTTATATTAAAAACCCTTTTTAATAGTTTTTTACTTAAATGACCCTATGACAATGTTATCTAGAAAAATAACCCCCAAATCGTCTACGTAAGGCATCCTTGCGTTTTGGACATCGCGAACTATGACCTTGCGTTCTACAAATAGCGAGTTCTGTCCGACGTGGGCAGACTTTTCAAATAACGTAATTTAAAATTAGTGGATAAGAAATCACTTTTTTGGAAAAAGCGAGGTCCCCGAGAAATTGAAAGAGCACATTATTGTATCGTGGTAATTACTGTAGGGAACTTGTGCTTTGCAAATAGTGAGTTCCCATTGACCGTTTGAAACCCTAAACCTTAATAAATGTATGTAAAAGGTTAAAATTGTGACTTAATTAAAATCGAACTCAATTGACTTAATTTTTTAATGTGTAAATAACATATTATATTTATTCGAATATATAATTTAGCCTATTTACTTGATGTAATTATATTATTTGAAAAAATCTAAGCATTCGAAAGATGATGTTTAACAGTATATAAAAAAGTAATTTGAACTAAATATTTGTAAGATCCTAAATTTTTTAAAGATGATTTAAGTAGATGGAAAATCTTAATTATTTGAAAAGATCCTAATTATTTGGAAAGATCCTAACTATAAAAATATTTATTTTCTTAAAATAAATATTCTAATTATTGTAGTACATTTGAAATCAAAAAGTCCTAATTTAAATGAATTTCATATTTATGAGGATTAAGATATAATCTAAAAAATATTATTTATAAGAAAATATGGTATTTAAATTTTATTAGTATTTAATAAATTTTTTAAAAAATATGGTATTTAAATTTTATTAGTATTTAATAAATTTAAAAGAAAATATGGTATTTAAAAGATATTATTCGAATCACCAGTAAGTATTAAAAAATTAAAAACCCTTGGAACTCGCTATTTGCAGACAGTAAGTTCCAGTCTATCAGTTGGAATCCGTTCGGACTTAAAAGTTGCGTGTTTTCAACGGACCTCGCGTTTTACAGATAGCGAGGTCCATGAACACCGCTTCACATGGGGCGCGAGGAATCCTATAAATAGGGCCTAGTATTTCAACTTTTATCATATCATATTCTCTTATCTTGTTCTACAATTATTACTCTCTAGTATTTTTAGTTATAAAGTCTTCTAATTTTCGGTAATATGGCGAGATTATTGAGGTTGGACGACAAACATGTGTTTGATTTCTGGTGATCAAACCCCGCGATAATTTTTTAATTAGTTTATTATTTTTTAAATTGTTAATATTTTATTTATTTAGTCATTACTTAATTATTATTTTAATTAGTTAATTATTTTTTTAAATTTTTTGAAGGGGTATGAACGTGCGTTGGTTTGTTACATAAATCGTACGGGACCACCACATTCGGGTATTGTCGAATATTTGCATCAGTTCGGTTTTGGCCATGTTTCTCACCTACTTGATGGTCCGAAGTTGAACCGACCGTTGATAAATGTGTTGCTGGAGAGGTGGAGGCCCGGGACACACATTTCATCTTCCCTGCAATGAGGTAACTATTAAATTACAAGATACTGCATTTCATCTCGGTCTGCTCGTTGACAGCGAGATTATCACCGGCATTGCGGAGGCAGACTGGTAGACCGTGTGTGAAAATTTGCTTGGACTGAGGCCGGCGGCGGAGGATTTAGATGGTGGGAAACTCAAAATAAAATTCTTGGACAACAATTTGATGAACCTACCCTCGGACGCTGATGAAGTAACGAAGATGGTATATTTTTTATTGTTTATTATTATTTATTTATTGTAAAATTTTATTTTATTCAAAATAATTTAATAATGATAAAAAAAGTTTTTGCAGCGGTTTGCTCGTGCCTATATTTTATGAGTTATTTGGGATGTTGATGCCAAACAAATCCCGAAACAAGGTCCATTTGATGTGGTTGCCTCATCTGGACAATACTGTGGAGTCCAAAAACAATTGTTGGGGAGGGGCAGTCTTGGCATATCTTTTTTGGGAGTTATGCAGAACCGTCGACCAGGGCAGACGTGTCATTGGAGGGTGTCTTTGGTTACTGCAGTCTTGGGCATGGTTTGGAATGCCGTTTTTAAGCTTGACGCCTAGAAACCTGACTCCATTCCAATTCCCACTTGTTCGGAGGTACTAATAAATATTTACTTTGTTATTTTGTTTTTAATATTATAATACTTACAAATGTTTTTTGAATTATAGGTGGTTGGGTCAATAACACAGATGGGACTACCGACCACCCAGCGGGATTATCCGCTGTTGATCGATAAGATAGATGGGGAAATTTTTTAATCGATTACATTTTTTAAATATAAAATTAAAATTTTGTAAATCGAGTTTATCTAACTAATTGTATATATTTTGTGTAGTTCTTGTGGACGCCGTACGAGGATCATGATATTAAGGGATGCATTCCGATTGAAATGATGCAGAGTGAGCACGTTTGGATTCTGATGATCCCGCTTATATGCTATGAGATAGTCGAGTGGAATCCTGCGAACCGCATGCTACGGCAATTAAACTATATCCAAGGGATTCCGGATGAGCCACCCAATTTGGACGCATTGCACAGGTTAACACAACAAGGCAAGACAGAAGTCCATTGGGGCCATCATCACGTGGTGTGGATGCAGTAGTAGTTGACCCGTTTCGATAGGCGGCCTTATATTTTGGAACGCATTCGGGACCATAGTGTTACCTTTGAGTATATGCCGTGGTACTATCAAAATGGGAAGCCACATCTACTGTCCCTGGAGGAGCGAGAGCGAGAAATAAAAGTGCCTCCCCAAATCGTCCACAGACACAACATCCCCCGACGTAACGTGGTACCCATACGGGGGAAGATGGCTAGAGAAAAAGAACACAAGCTCCAGGGGCATCATCATCGGGAATAGCGTAGGCACCTCCCCAGTCAGCCTACCGACCAGAGACACTAGTGCTAGAACCTGTGTTCCAGCACTCGACTTTCTCGTCATTTTAACCCACGGGTAGTAGTCCATCGTTCTATCAAATAGGGAGTCCGTCGGAAGGTTTTTTTATAGACGCGTTTCGTTTGCTTATGATGGTTCCCTCAGTCTACTATCTGACAGTGACTTTTGCATTTGTTCCTCCAGTTTATCAGTTTCCACCATTGGCCTCATCGTTCAGAGTCGGTATTATTGATCAGACACCGCAACAGAACATATTCTACATTGGTCCAGTGCGAGTGGTAGGACTGCAAATGTATTTGGGGATGGCGATGATGATGACGATGGTGATGACGATGATGATGACGACGACGATGATGATGGTGGACTTGTTCGAAGGAATCCAACTCAGGTTCATCGTTAACCGCGATGCGTTACGGGTGGACATAGGCGTCATTAGGATGATTATGTAATTTCTTTTGATTTATGTAAAATGACCACATTATTATTTAATCGGAAAAAACTATGTTATATATATAAGTTTATAATTACAATTTCTCATTTTTCATTATAGATACTTAACAACAACTTAGCAACGAAAGTAACTTGATAACATTAGAGGTTTAGTTTATAATTACATTTTTTCATTATAAATGCTTAACTACTTAACAACCTAAATAACTTAACAACCAAAGTTACGAGTTGTTCCTTCGTTTTTTGATGAAGAACCATCTTCATCAAATTTTACATTCAACTCGATGTTCTGACCCCCGACACGAGTATAGCTTATAAACATCTTTCGAAGGTCCCTATCGTTTGATAAGGAGAGCATGTAATGCGCCTCAGAGCCGGGCTCATCAATGGGTACTTTCACCAACAAACAAGACATTTGCCATGTGGTTTCCTCGAGAAGGTGCATTGAAATCAAATCATATAACTCCTCTTTCTTGATCTTGCTGTTGAAGGAGGTGTAAAAATAAGTTTCGGAATAGAATATGGTTGCAAAAAATCTTGCCATGTTTTTGACACGTTCAATTATAGAGGAATGAGTAGAGCTTAAATAATGTCATTATAGCTATGAGGAATTGACGTTTTTATAGACGGGAGTCTCAGGGGTAGGCCTGACCTTGGACCTCACATTTTACAAAGATTAAGGAACCTTAGGATCTCACATTTTACAAAGAGCAAGGAACCTTAGGACCCCACGTTTTACTAAAAGCGAGGAATATTAACAAACTCAAGAATCTCAGGACCTTGCATTCTGCATGACGTGAGTTCCTCAAATGAAACTTAGTTTTGGGACCCTTATATATCAGACACCAGCATTTACTCCAGGTGATCCAGCGTTTACTCCGGGTGATCCAGCGTTTATTCTCAAAATATGTCGCGATGAGGAAGTATTACTGCATTGGTATACTATGATGGTGAAAAGGTCGCCGATGCATCTCTCAGCATCGTCTTTCAGTCCTCAAATACTATAACACTGCAGTTGCCGAGGAAACTAACGTATAATAAGTTGATGAAGGAAGTGAGGAACAATATTCCACATGCTCGTGGAAAGAAGCTGGTGCCGTTAAAGTATAGACTACTAATGTCGTACGAACCCTTAACGTACACAATATACCATGTCACGGACAACGGTGATGTGGAGTTGATGTTGGTTATCCACTTGCAGTATTCAGTTGGAGGTCCCCTAGAGCTATTTACAACATTTTCTGATACTGATGACGAAATTGTACTCTCAAATTGGCGGCAAGCAAATTTTGATTTCAATCCTAATACCAACGTTCAGAGCCCGACAATCTATTTGCGCAAAGATTTCAACTTATTAACCGCACAAAGTCCATACAATGACTTCGTTGAATCATCGTCTGCTCCACGCAACGACTTCGTTGAATCATCGTCTGCTACGCTAAGGTATTCTTGCGTAGCGTATTTTGACTTTGACTTGAACCTGCCACCAAACGTTGACTCTGGTGCATCATCATCACAAAACTACATGATGTCGCAAGACCATGAAGCATTTCATCCGTTCGACGATTTCACATCTAGACGACATTCAAACGTATATCCCTAGTGCGGAGTATGTTGAACAACCTATGGGAGACATTCTTTTGCTGGTTTTGGCGACCTTGATCTTTATCTTGGAATACGTTTCGTGAGCGTTCTCGCGATCGATGATTAATTGCTACATCTTTTGACGTAGTATTCAACGACCCAGACCTATTCTGATTTTTGGGTTTAGAAAACTGTGAGAAAGAACCGGTAAGGGAGTCAGGGCCCGATGGTGACGAGCAAGGCCCCTTCTACGATCAACCAGAAGACCTTGAAATGCTAGACGAAGTAGAGGAATACAATAGATTAGATCATTTAGTCGATGGCAAAAAAGAACATGCCCGACCTACCAATGTTCCACATATTACCAACGTTAAACATCTTGCCATATCGATTTCTGTTTACTAGCCACCATCACACTTTACGAAAATTGATATCGAAGCCTTCAACATTCTAGAACTTCCCCAATTACCAAAACTTACGCAGTACAACCGGCGTGCTAATGGTGAACTCAATATTGGGATGACCTTTTTAACGAAAGAACTCGCCGTGGCTGCCATCAAGAACTACAACATACATAACTCTATTACAACGACTGTGAAGAAGACTCAACCGGATTACTACATTGCAGAATGTGACCACAAGAGGCAGAGGTATAATTGAATGGTTAGTGTATAATGCTTGAAGAAGCAAAATCGGCTATGGCAGATCACAAGACTCGAGGGGCCTCACACTTACACCTTTAACAGACTAAGTCAGGATGATCCTGACTTGGATGTGCACGTGCTCTGTGACACCTTCATTTCACTGGTCAAGGCAAATCCGCGTGTAACGGTTGTCATGTGTATTGCTGCAACCAAATCTCAGTACGGCTACATAGTTGAGTACCACAAAGCATGGTACGCAAGGTGGAGGGCCATACAAAAATTGTATGGCCAGTGGGAGGAATCGTACAGAGACTTGCGATCGTGGCTAAACCTGATGCAGAAACACATAACAGGAATAGTTGTGAAGCTAGAAACTGTACCGGCGTACCAAAATGATCGTATCGTACGGGGAGTGTGTCAATTCCACCAGCTATTTTGGACATTTCCGCAGTGCGTTAATGCATTCAAATATTGCAAGCTGGTGGTTCAGATTAATGGCACTTGGTTGCACAAAAAATACACACAAACTTTTTTATTGCGGTTGCGCAAGACGACAACAGAAAAACCGTTCCCATCGCCTTCGCAATAGTCGAAAATGAAGATCTTGACTCCTGGTTATTCTTCCTTACTAACTTACGAAGACATGTGCTATCTCATATTATGCGTGAAAAAGAAGATGGGTTATGTGTTATTTCTGACAGGGGCACGATGCTTCTATAGGCAATCGAGCATATGGGTCTGTCCTGGAAGCCTTTACATATTCATCACCGGTATTGTTTACTCCATATTTCTGCAAACTACTTACAAAGGTAAAAGAATGAAGATAAACACCAAATTGTGCTTCGAATGGGTACGCCCTCCTCCACTCCTTTCCGTTTAAGATACCTTCATATTTATTATTCATCGTTAACAACTTTATCATTTTTATAGGCCACTCACATTACGTGCAAAAGATTGACAATCTATTTGAAGAACTTTTACTCAGAAACGAATATGGCTATGAATACCTTGCTTTAATCCCGAGGGAAAAATGACTTTGATCGTATGATGGTGGTAAACGATATGGGCACATGACAACGAACTTGGCTGAGGTAGTGAATTCGTCACTGAAGAGAGTGCGGCATTTACCTATCACCTCCGTTGTCAAGGCGACATATTATTGATTGGCTACCCTATTTGCAACCTTAGGAACGCAAGCAGCAGACTATATGGAAGGAGGCCACACAGTCCACCCACACATTCGCGATAAATTTCAAAACTATGCTTAGTATTCAAATGCGGTGACTGCTACCTTCTTTTCGCACCGAGAACATTCGTTTCGTGTATTAAAATATTCGAGGCCGTTGGAAGGCATAAAACACAACTCATACGTGGTTAATCTGGAACAAAGAACCTGTGATTGCAGTGTATTCCAAACATTCAAGTATCTATGTTCGCACATTATTACTGCTTGTTCGTCTGTACAGGTTCACTACATGAAAATGGTTGACCCAGTATACTTACTTGAAACCGTATCCAAGGTTTATGCATACGAGTTTCCTCCAATCAGAAATGAAATTGATCTGACCGCAGTTGATGGTGAACCTATCATATGGCTAGATTTTGGACTATGACGTAAAAAAGAGGGTCGTCCACGATCAACAAGGATTTATTGCGATAAAGATTTGGTCGAACATCGAGAAAAAACTGGACAACCAAAACTATATAGTAGATGTAGGAAACTCGAACACCAAAAGAACAAATGTCCTAATCTCTCAGGCCCCCGTATTAATTAATTGTACGTTCTTATTGTACTAATGTTTTCCTAAGTAATAAGATTTCTTCGTTAAGGTTATAGTTTCCAGTGTTTTCGAAATATTTTAAACGTGATTTTTTACACGGTTTCAGAGTTTAATTTCTTTGTTCCAATACCAATTAATTTTAAAATAAAATAAAATGAATACATAAGCAACTCAATTACACCGATTAATACGAATTCACTCAAACCATTTGCTGCTTTTCTTATACAATTTATTTTATTTATAAAATGTGGAATTTAAGATTCAAAAATAATTAAAAAGTGGACCTCCCGCTCTGTATATAGCAAGGTCAATTGACATGACAATATGTACTTCTCCTACCACGTTAGGAATTTCTTAAGAACTCGCGTTCAGCAGAACGTGAGGTCCATTTAAAATGTGGCCAAATCCTTCGCGTTTTGGAGGGCATAAATGTTTGCCTATATAAGGCATTTGCTATCGCTTGAGAAAAATCTGTATCATATTCGAAGAGATTATACAATTGTTGTTACTAATGGCAACAGATCATGTATTAGGAAAATTGTTTTACAAATTTATTTCCCTAATATTGTGATCTGTTGGTATAAGTAATTGTATTTATACAGTGACTATATTATTTTGGTCAGTTAATAATATTCACGGTATGTATCTTCCGTGTTTTGGTTCAAGATCTACGGCAAATCGCAATATTAGGGAATAAGTGGTCATTTTTAAGTGCCAGGATCAGTCTTGATCTTTTGTTCGAGGCTGCTAATAACTTCTTCGTACGCCTTCATCGTGAAGGCTATAGGAAGACCACCGTATGTAACGTAGTTGGAGCCTCTAGCATCATGGATGATGATGATTATCGGGTACTCACGAAATCCATAAAGCTAATACTTGATTATCTACAATGCGATGATTAACTTCCAAAATAAACCCATCAAACATGATTATCAAGGTATTTTACCTTTTTATTCATGTCCCAAAATAAGCTTTGGAACCATTTTCAGGGCCATTTTTATACCGTTTATAATGTCTGTTCTATGCCAATATCAGTCTGAAATGTAAAGTTAAGTTCCAATTAATTCTAGCATGGTAGTGGTGGAATCTTTTAAAAAATTAAAAGGACCTCGCGCCCTGCAATACCGAGGTCTCCTACCATGTCAGATCTCTGGCCTGCTCCTCTTCTGCCACGTCAGAAATCTCTATAGACCTCGCGTTTGGTATAACGCGAGGTCCTTTCAAAACTTGTCAATATTCACCCTTTACATAGTGGGTTGAGGGCAAAGGAACCACCACCCATCCCTAGCAATTGCAACATCCTGTTGTGGCTGGAAACTTGATATCAAATCTTAAAAAATAAACTGAGTTGCAGCTACTAATGGAAACAAACTACGTATCAGGAAAATTCTCTCACAAAGCTATTTTCTCGATATTGTGGTTTGTTGGTATACGTAGTTGCATTTACATGATCACAACAAGCTTTTGGCGGGTTAACAATATTGGTGAGATGTGTCTTTGGTGTTTTCGTACGGGATGAACGACGAATCACAATATCGGGAAATGATTGGTCTCCCTCTAGTGCCCGCAACCTTCTTAACCTTTTGTTCGAAGAAATGGGTAACTTATTTTTACGCCTCACTCGTGGAGGGTATATGAAGACCACCACATGTAACCGTAGTCAAAGTCCCTACCATTGCGGATGATGAGGATCAGTGGTTCAAAGTGACAGTCTTTCCCGGTACACGAAATCTATGAAGCTTCTGATCTCCGTCTATTTTGTGGAAGAATTTTTCGGGGTTCTATTGACAATTTACAATGTCTGACCCTTATGCCAATATCAACCCCAAATACGCCTTTTGAGCTTGAAGAAGAGCACCGACTATTTAGGGTTGAATTGGCATGATATAATTTACCGTCTTTGTCGGCCACCTTAAATACGCCTTTGGAATTGAATGAGAGCTTGAGGAAGAGCATCAGCTCTTTAGGCGTAAAAATGTTGGACTACTCAGCTAGGGATAAAATTGCTGATGTGCCAACCAAGAGCTTGAGGAAGAGCATCGTCTGTTTAAGCGCGAAAATGTTGTACTACTAAGCTCTAGAAGTAAGTCGTGGGTATGTTAACAAGGTCTTCCGCTGCTTGGACGTGTTGTGACCGGAACGAGTATGGATGATTGGCCGCCTCTATTACGTAATAATTTTATTGTCCCCATATTTTATTGTCTTCATTTTATGTATTTGTTTGAAACGTAATAATTTTATTTTCCCCTACTTATTTTATAAATGCCTTGAAATATGAGACAATGAACTTAAGTTAAATTAACTTCAATTAAAATGCCATTTTAGCTTATCGTTCCTACACAAAACCACATTTTAGAACCTTTTTCAGTGCGATATTTATACCATTTACAACGTATCGTGTGTGCCAATATCAGTCTCAGATGGAAGCCTAGTTCCAGTACTACACCTCTAAGCTCAACAATTACGAAAATTCTCAGATTAAAAACCCAGGAAAATAGCTCGAACATGCCTATGAAGCCATTTTAGCTCGAACATAACGTTTTATTCATGCCAAAAAACAAGCTTTGGAACCATTTTTAGGGCCATTTTTATACCGTTTACAATGTCTATTCTGTGTCAATATCAATCTCAAATGAAAGATAAGATCCAATACTAGGTCTCTAACCTAAAATATTACGAAAATTATTCTAATAATAACCCGAGAAAACACCTCTAACATGCCTACCAAGCCATTTCAACTTCTTATTCTTGGACAAAAACTAGTGTTCTAACCATTTTTAACGCACTTTTTATACATTGTGCAATGTCTCGTACGTGCCAATATCAGTCTCAAATGGAAGATAAGTTCTAATAATACGTCTCTAAGCTTAAAAATTACCAAAATTATTGGGCTAATGGCACGATAAAATGGCTCGAACATTCCTATACACCCTTGTATTTCAGCCTGGATTACGAAGACCTCTCTTTATGCATAATGCGAGGTCCCTTTAATTTCAGTCACGATATATTCAATATCTCAGAGACCTCGCATTTTGGAAAGCACAAGGTCTTATCCAGTAATTTTAAATTATGCAATATAAAAAGTCAACCCACGTCGGATAGACCGTGCTATGTGCTTAATGCGAGGTCATAACTCGTTTTTTTTCAGAATGCGAGGTTCCCTTACGTGGCTGATTTTGGGGTTATTTTTCTAGATAACATTGGTTATGGGTCATTTATGTAAATAACAATTTAAAAGGGTTTTTTTATATATTTATTATTGTTGTACTTTGCAACTAAACTTGGAGGATTTCTTGACACGTTCATTATCAAAGACAAGATCCCACCGATATCATAGTTAACTAGGATTATCAACTAATCCTATCATCAGACAGTTGACTCCACTTTTACCACTCATTATTACTTATAAAACCTAGGACTGATAGTAGTCACCAGTCAAAGGGGCATAAATGTCCAAAGACAAAAGGGAATATAGACCAACTAAAATCAGGGCATTATTATATAAAAACCCTTTTTAAATAGTTATTAACATAAATAACCCCAGCCAATGTTATTTAGAAAAATGGCCCCCAAATTGGCCACGTAAGGAGACCGCACGTTTTGAAAAACGCGAGCTATGACCTCGCGTTCTACACATAACGAGGTCCGTTCGACGTAGGCAGACTTTTCATATTGCGTAATTTAAAATTACTGGATAAGACCTCGCGTTTTCCAAAAGGCGAGGTCCTCGAGATATTGAATATGTCGTGACGGAAATTAAAGGGACCTCGCGTTCTGCAGAAAGCGAGGTCCTCGTAATCCAGGCTGAAATACAATGGTGTATAGGCATGTTTGAGGCATTTTATCATGCCGTTAGCCCGATAATTTTGGTAATTTTAAGCTTAGAGACATATTATTGGAACCTATCTTCCATTTGAGACTGATATTGGTACGTCCGAGACATTGCACAATGTATAAAAAGCGCGTTGAAAATGGTTCGAACGCTAGTTTTTGTCCAAGAATAAGAAGTTAAAATGGCTTGGTAGGCATGTTGGAGGTGTTTTCCCGGGTTATTATTAGAATAATCTTCGTAATGTTTTAGGTTAGAGGCCTAGTATTGGAACTTATCTTTCATTTGAGACTGATATTGGGACAAAACAGACATTGTAAACGGTATAAAAATGGCCCTGAAAATGCTTTCAAAGCTTGTTTTTGAGAATGAATAAAAAGGTAAAATGCCTTGAGAGTCATGTTTGATGGGTTTATTTGGGAAGTTAATCGTCCCATTCGCGTAATCCTTAAGCTTAGAGACGTAGTATCAGAGGCGTCTAATTGTAATTAAAAAGAAGTGTAATTAAAAAATAAGAAGCTAAAAATTGTAGTCATTCAGTAATTGTAATTATAAATCAAGGTGCCGAAGCTAATTATTTTGCATTGAAATGGTTCCAAAGCTTATTTTAGTTGATGAGTTACACAATAAAATTATTAATTTGAAACAAATACATAAAATGAATAAAATAAATTATTGGGTTAGGCCACGTAGACGGCCAAAATCCACCCTAAACACACGGTCAATTGTATCCCTAAACATGCAGACAAAATAAATTTCATAGGAATTCATTTAGATGGGAGGTGCCATAGTTTTTCTGGGTTGCATGGCCACCGAGAGATGTGTCGTTGATGTAGATAAATGGCGCCATAGATCGTCCTAGTTGCTGGAGCCCTAAAGCCTTCTTCCGCGATGTAGACAGTCGAGGATTAGCTTCATGGAATTCATGGGTACCCGATAATTATCTCATCCACGATGCTAGAGGATCTAGCTACGTTACATGCGGTGGTCTTCTTGTAGCCTTCACGATGAAGGCGTACGAAGAAGTTATCAGCAGCCTCGAAGAAAAGGTCAAGACTGATCCCGACGCTTAAAAAGGACCACTCATTCCCTAATATTGCGATTTACCGTAGATCTTGAACCAAAATACAAAAGACACATATCATGAATATTATTAACAGACTAAAATAATGTAGTCACCGTATAAATGCAATTACTTATACCAACAAATCACAATATCAGGGAAATAAATTTGTAAAACAATTTTCCTAATACGTGATCTGTTGCCATTAGTAGCAACAGTTGTATATTCTCTTCAAATCTGATATAGATTTTTATCAAGCGATAGCAAATGCTGGTGGGTTTGTTTGCCCTCGTTTCTGCCTTATATAGGCAAACATTCGCGCCCTCCAAAACGCGAAGTACATATTCTCATGTCAATGGATCTCGCTATATACAGAGCGTGAGGTCCAAATTTTTTTATTATGTTTGAAATCTTAAATTCCACCGTCTATAAATAAATTGTATGAGAGAAGCAGCAAATGGTTTGAGTGAATTCATATTGATTGGTGTTACATTTTTTACACTTGTATTGCAATTGTAAGTAATTGTTATTTAAAACTGAGAATTGTAATTGTAGATATAATCTTTAGATGTTAAGCAATTGCAATTATAACTAATATGTAATTCTAATTAGCAGGTGTAACAAGATCTTGAAAAATAGTTTCGTAATATTTAAGGTTACAGGCCTAGCATTGGAACTTATCTTTCATTTGAGATTGATATTGTCACAAATGAGACATTTTAAATGGTATAAAAATGGCCCTAAAAATGGTTCCAAAGCTTGTTTTTGTGCATGAATAATAAGGTAAAATGCCTTGAGAGTCCTGTTTGATGGATTTATTCCAAAAGTTAATTGGTGTAATTGAGTTGCTTATGTATTCATTTTATTTTATTTTAAAATTAATTGGTATTGGAACATAGGAATTAAACTCTGTAACCGTGTAAAATATCACGTTTAAAATGTTTCGAAAACACTAGAAACTGTAACCTTAACGAAGAGATCTTATTACTTAGGAAAACATTAGTACAATAAGAAAGTACAATTAATTAATACGGGGGCCTGAGCGATTAGGACATTTGTTCTACTGGTGTCCGAGATTCCCACATCTACTGCATAGTTTTGGTTGTCCAGTTTTTTCTCGATGTTTGACCAAATCTTCATCGCAATAAATCCTTTTTGATTGTAGACGACCCTTTTTTTGCATCGTAGTCCAAAATCTGGCCATATAATAGGTTCACCATTAACTGCGGTCAGATCAATTTCATTTTTGATTGGAGGAAACTCGTATGCATAAACCTTGGATACGGTTTCAAGTAAGAATATTGGGTCAACCAATGTCATGTAGCAAACCCGTACAAACGAACAAGCAGCAATGACGTACGGACACGGGTACTTGAATGTTTGGAATACACCGTAATTGCAGGTTCTTTGTTCCAGATTAACAATGTATGAGTTGTGTTGTATGCCTTTCAACGGCCTCGAATATTTCGATACACAAAACGAATGTTCTCGGCGCAAGAAGTAGGTAGCAGTCATCTTATTTGTATATTGCGTATAGTTTTGAAATTTATCGCGAAGGTGTAGGTGGACTCTGTGGCTGCCTTCCATATGGTATGTTGCTTGCTTTCCTAAGGTTGCAAATAGGGTAGCCAACCGATAATATGTCACCTTGACAACAGAGGTGATAGGCAATTGCCGTACTCCCTTCAGTGACGAATTCACTGCCTCAGCCAAGTTCGTTTTCATGTGCCCATATTGTTTACCACCATTATACGATCGAAGCTATTTTTCCCTCGAGATTGAAGCAACGTATTTATAGCCATATTTGTTCCTGAGTAGAAGTTCTTCAAACAGCTCGT
Source organism: Hibiscus mutabilis (assembly GCA_019671005.1). Lineage (NCBI taxonomy): Eukaryota > Viridiplantae > Streptophyta > Magnoliopsida > Malvales > Malvaceae > Hibiscus > Hibiscus mutabilis. The sequence goes on along the minus strand of CM033734.1, from coordinate 39,951,233 downwards.
CAACCTCTTACACGTAATGCGAGTTGCCTATAAAAATGATAAAGTTGTTAACAATGAATAAATAAATTTGAAGGTATCTTAAACGGAAATGAGTGGAGGAGGATGTACCCATTTGAAGCACAATTTGGCGTTCATATTCATTTTAGTACCTTTGTATGTAGTTTGCAGCAATGTGGCATAAACAATACCGGTGATGAATATGTAAAAATTGCCAGGACGGACCCATACGCTCGATCACCCATAGGAGCGTCATGCCCCTATCAGAAATAACACATAACTCATCTTCTTTTTCATGCATAAAATGAGATAGCACATGTCTTCGTAAGTTCATAAGAAGGAATAACCAGGAGTAAAATCTTCCTTTACGACTATTGCGAAGACGATGGGAACAATTTTTCTGTTGCTGTCTTGTACAACCGCCAATAACAAAATTTGTGTGTATTTTATGTACAACCAAGTACCGTCGATCTGAACCATCGTCTTGCAATATTTGAATACTTTAACGTACTACGGAAATTTCCAAAATAGCCGATGGAATTGACACACTCCTCGTACGACACGATTATTTTAGTACGCTGGTACAATTTCCAGCTTCATAACTATTCCTGGTATGTGTTCCTACATCAGGTTTAGCCACGACCGCAAGTCTCTGTGCGATTCCTCCCACTGGCCATACAATTTCTGTATGGCCCTCCACCTTACGTACTATGCTTTATGGTAATCAACTATGTAGCCGTACTAATATTTGGTTGTAGTAATACACGTGGCAACTGTTACACGCTGATTTTCCTTGACCAGTGGAATGAAAGTGTAGCAGAGCATGTGCACATCCAAGTTAGGATAATCCCGACTTAGTCTGTTGATGGTGCAAGTATGAGGCCCCCTCGAGTCGTGTGATCTGCCATAGCTGGTTTTGTTTCTTCAAGCATGATACACGAACCCTCAATTATACCCCTGCCTCTTATGGGAACATTCTTCAATGTAGTAATCTGGTTGAGTCTTCTTCACAGTCGTCATAACAGAGTTGTGTATGTTGTAGTTCTTGATGGCAGCCATGGCGAGTTCTTTCGTCAAAAAGGTCATCCCAATATTGAGTTCACCATCAGCATGCCACTTGTACTATGCAAGTTTTGGTAATTGCAGGAATTCCAAAATGTTGAAGGCTTCGATATCAATCGTCATGAAGTGTGATAGTGGCTGGTAAACAGAAACCGGATGGCAGGATGTTGAACGTTGGTAATATGTGGAATGTTGTAGGACAAGAATGTTCTTCATTGCCTTTAACTAGATCATCTAATATGTTGTATTCTTCTACTTCATCGGGCATTTCAAGGTGTTTTGGTTGATCATAGAAGGGGCCTTGCTCGTCACCATCATGTCCGACTCCCTTATTGGTTCTTCCTCACAATTTTCTGAAACTAAAATCAGAATAGGTCTGGGTCGTCGAATGCTATGGCAACGAATGTAGTAATTGCTCATCGATCGCCAGAACACTCACGAGCCCGCTCACAAAACGTATTACCAAGATAAAGATCAAGGTCTCTAAAACTAGCAAAAGAATGTCTCCCCACAGGTTGTTCAACGTACTCCGTACTAGCGATATACGTTGAATATCGTCTAGATGTGAAATCGTCGAACAGATGAAATGCTTTATGGTCTTGCGACATCATGTAGTTTTGTGATGATGATACACCAAAGTCAACGTTCGGTAGCAAGTTCAAGTCAAAGTCAAAACTGGCTACGAAAGAATGCCTTGGCGTAGTAGATGATAATTCAATGAAGTCGTTGTGTAGAGTAAACGATGATTCAATGAAGTCATTGTGTGGACTCTGTGTGGTTAATAAGTTGAAATCTTTACGCAAATAGGCTGTCAGGCTCTAAAAGTTGGCATTTAGGATTGAAATAAAAATTCACCTCCCACCAATTTTAGAGTACGGTATCGTCATCGGCATCAGAAAATATTGCAAATAGCTCTAGGGACCTCCAACTGAATACTGTAAATGGGCATCCAACATCAACTCCACATCACTGTTGTCCGAGACATGGTATATTCCGTACATTAATGGTTTGTACGACGTCAGTAGTCTATACTTTAACGGCTCCAGCTTCTTTCTATGAGCATCTGGAACATTGTTCCTTACTTCCTTCATCAACTTATTATATGTTAGTTTCCTCGGCAACTTCAGGGTTATAGTATTTGAGGATTGAAAGATGACGCTGAGAGATGCGTCGGTGACCATTTTGCCATTATTGTATACCAATGCAGTAATACTTCCTCGTCGCGACATATTTTGAGAATAAAGGCTGGGTCACCCAGAGTAAATGTTGGTGTCTGATATAGGGTCCCAAAAGTTTCATCAGAGAAACTTGCGTCATGTAGAACGTGAGGTCCTGAGATGCTTGAGATTCCTATGATTCCTCGTTCTTTGTAAAACATGAAGTCTATTCCTAGCTCTTTGTAGAATGCGAGGTCTTGAGGTTCCTGATGTGGCAGGTCAGGGCAAGGCAGGTCATGAAATTCTCGTCTATAAAAAGTCAATTTGTCGTAGCTATAATGACATTATTTGAGCTCTACTTACTCATTCCTCTATAATCGAACGTGTCGAAAAGATGGCAAGATTTTCTGTAGCCATATTCCATTCCAGAACCTATTTTTACACCTCCTTCAACAGCAAGATCAACAAAGAGTAGTTATATGATTTGATTTCAACATACCTTCGTGAGGAAACCACGCGACAAATAACTTGTTTGTTGGCGAAAGTACCCGTTGATGAGCCTGGCCCTGAGGGGCATTACATGCTCTCCTTATCAAACAATAGGGACCTTCGAAAGATATTTAGAAGCTACACTCGTGTCGGGGGTCAGAACATGGAGTTGAATGTAAAATTTGATGAAGATGGTTCTTCATCAAAAAACAAAGGAACAACTAAATGTAACGTAGGTTGTTAAGTTATTTAGGTTGTTAGGTATTTGTAATAAAAAATCTGTAATCCATTGTTGTTAAATAAAACTAAAATCTTATTTTATATGATCTACCATGATAATTCTTGGTTTTGTGCAGGAATAACAATGCATATTTAATAATCTTCAAACTAATACATAAAATACACATGGCCTTTATAAGTACTAAAGTAAAGAATTTGTAATTATAAACTATACCTATATTGTTATCAAGGTATTTATAATGAGAAATTGTAATTATAAACTTATATATTTAACATAGTTTTTTTATTAAATGATAATGCGGTCATTTTACATAAATCAAAAGAAATTACATAATTATCTTAATGACGCCTATGTCCACCTGTACCGCACCGCGGTGGACAATGAACCTGAGCCGAATTCCTTCAAACAAGACCACCACCACCATCATCGTCATTGCCATCCCCAAATACATTTGAAGTCCCACCACTAACATTGGGACCGGTGTAGAATAGGCTCTTCTGCTGTGTCTGATCAACAATACTAGCTCCGAACTATAAGGTCAATATTGGAAACTGATAAACTGGAGGAATAGATGCAGAAGGCACTGTCGGATAGTATACTAGGGGAACCATCATAAGCGGACGAAACGTGTCTGTGAAAAAACCTTCTGATGGACTCCCTATTTGATGAAACGATGGACTACTACCTGTGGGTTGAAATGACGAGAAAGTCGAGTGCTGGAATGTAGGTTCTAGAACTGGGGAGGTGCATGCGCTATTTCCGATGATGATGCCCTGGGAGCTTGTGTTCTTTTTCTCTGGCCACCCCCCGTACGAGTACCACGTTGCGTCGGAAGATGTTGCGTCGGCAGACGATTTGGGGAGGTACTTTTGTTTCTCTCCCTCGCTCGTCCGGAGATAGTAGATGTGGCTTCCCATTTTGATGGTGCCACGACATATACTCAAAGGTAACGCTATGGTCCTGAATGCATTCCAAAATACGGGGCTGTCTATCGAAACGGGTTAACCAGTGCTGCATCCACACCATATGATGATGGCCCTAATGGACTTCTGTCTTGCCTTATCGCATTAACCTGTGCAATGTGTCCAAATTGGGTGGCTCATTCGGAATCCCTTGGACATAGTTGAATTGCCGTAGCACGCGGTCCGCAGGTTGCCACTCGACTATCTTGTAGTGTATGAGCGGGACCATTAAAATCCAATTGTGCTTACTCTGCATTATTTTAGGCGGAATGCATCCCTTAATATCAAGATCCTCGTACGACGTCCATAGGAACTATAAAAAATATATAAAATTAGTTACATAAACTCGATTTACAAAATTTTATTTTTATATTCAAAAAATATAATTGATTAAAAAAATTTACCCCATCTATCTTATCGATAATCCCGCTAGGTGGTCGGTAGTTCCACGTGTATTAATTGACCCAACCACTAATAATTCAAAAAATCATTTCTAAGTATTCTAATATTAAGAAACAAAATAACGAAATAAATATTTATTAGTACCTCCGAACAAGTGGGAATTGGAATGGGGTCAGGTTTCTAGGCGTCGGGCTTAAAAACGACATTCAAAACCATGCCTAAGACTGCAGTAACCAAAGACACCCCCAATAAAAAGTCTTCTAGGTCGACGGTTTTGCATAACTCCCAAAAAAGATATGCCAAGACCGCCCCTCCCCAACATTTGTTTTTGGGCTCCACAGTAGTCTCTAGATAAGGCAACCACATCAAATGGACCTTTTTCGGGATTTGTCTGGCTTCAACACCCCAATAACTCGTAAAATATGGGTACGAGCAAACCACTGCAAAAATAATTTTTATCATTATTAAATTATTTTGAATAAAATAAAATTTTACAATAAATAAATAATAATAAACAATAAAAATTATACCATCTTTGTTACTTCATCAGCGTCCGGGGGTAGGTTTATCAAATTGTTGTCCAAGAACGTTATTTTGAGTTTCCCACCATCTAAATTCTCCGCCACCGGCCTCAGTCCAAGCAAATTTTGACACACGTCCGACCAGTCTGCCTCCGCAATGCCGGTGATAATCTCGCCGTCAACGGGAAGACTGAGATGAAATGCAACATCTTGTAATTAATAGTTGCCTCACCGCAGGGAAGATGAAATGTGTGTGTCTCAGGCCTCCACCTCTCTAGCAACGCATTTATCATCGGTCTGTTCAACTTCGGACCGTCAAATAGGTGGGAAACATGGCCAAAACCGAACTCATGCAAATACCAGACAATATCCGGATATGGTGGTCCCATACGGTTGATGTAACAAACCAGCGCACGTTCATACCCCTTCAAATTAAAATTAAAATACGTTCACACCCACTTATATTAACAATTTTAAAAAATAATTAACTAATTTGAATAATAATTAAGTAATGACTAAATAAATAAAATATTAACAATTTTAAAAAATAATTAACTAATTAAAAAAATTACCGCGGGGTTTGAGCGCCAGAAATCGAGCACATGTCTGTCGTCCAGCCTCAATAATCTCGCCATATTACCAAAAATTCGAAGACTTTATAAATAAAAATAACAGAGAATAGTAATTGAAGAACAAGAGAAGAGAATGTGATATGATAAAAGTTGAAATACTGTGCCCTATTTATAGGATTCCTCGCGCCCCATGCGAAGCGGTATTTATAGACCCCGCTATATGTAGAATACGAGTTCTATTGAAAAGACGCAACTTTTCAGTCTGAAAGGATTCAAACTGTTAGATTGGAACTCGCTTTCTGCAGATAGCGAGTTCTAAGGGTTTTTAATTTTTTAATACTTATTTGGTGATTCGAATAACATCTTTTAAATACCATATTTTTCTTTTAAATTTATTAAATACTAATAAAATTTAAATATCATATTTTCTTTTAAATTTATTAAATACTAATAAAATTTAAATACCATATTTTCCTTTAAATAATAACTTTTTTAGATTATATCTTAATCCTAATAAATATGAAATCTATTTAAATTAGGATTTTTTTATTTCAAATATCCTATGATAATTAGAATATTTAATTTAAGAAAACAAATATTTTTATATTTAGGATATTTCCAAATAATTAGGATATTTTCAAATAATTAGGATATTTTCAAATAATTAAGATTTTCCATCTACTTAAATCATCTTTCAAAAGATTATGATCTTACAAATATTTAGTTCAAATTACTTTTTTATATACGGTTAAACACCATCTTTCGAATACTTAAATTTTTTTAAATATTATAATTACATCAAGTAAATAGGCTAAATTATATATTCGAATAAATATAATATGTTAATTACACATTAGAAAATTAAGTCAATTAGGTTTGATTTTAATTAAGTCATAATTGTAACCTTTTAAATACATTTATTAGGGTTTAGGGTTGCCTACGGTCAATGGGAACTCGCTATTTCCAAAGCGCGCATTCCCTACAGTAATTACCACGATACATTAATGTGCCCCTTCAATTTCTCGAGGACCTCGCGTTTTCCAAAACATGACTTCTTATCCACTAATTTTAAATTACGTTATCTGAAAAGTCTGACCACGTCAGACGTAACTCGCTTTGTTGAACGCGAGGTCATAGTTCGCTTTTTCCAAAACGCGAGGACGCCTTACGTGGACGATTTAAGGATCATTGTTCTAGATAACATTGTCAGAGGGCCATTTAAGTAAAAAAAACTATTAAAAAATGGTTTTTTATATAAAATTGCCTAAAATCAGACTTGCCATTTAATTCTTTTTCTGATCTCCTTTCTCATGACTTTTTTCTCTCGACGTATTATTTTAACTACCGTCAGCGACTCTACGTCCAAATCATAATAGATACGATAACCCCATTCTCCTCATCAACAACAATTAGATTTTTTTTCACTCTTAGACCACAATTGAGTTGAAATCTAACCTGGCGTTGGGATAACAATGTAAAGAGGTATTTAAGGGGAAAGAAACTGTTTAAATGTCAAAGTCGAGCAGAAATAGGGTGAAAACAGTTGGCATGCTTAGCTTAACTTTGGGTCAGAGTTTTAAATCTCAGACCGAAACCGAGATCTCAACCGAGAAATCTTGGTATCGCCCCCGTCCAAAACCGGTTTCGGCAAAAATCACGGTGGGTAACAGATTCACGTCGGTAACGGTCCGTCGCGGCCGCAATTTAACATTGAAACGGTTGATAGCGGCAATAATGCCAAAATTTTGAAAAATTGGGTAAATTATATGGAGTGACATTGAACTTTTTAAAGTTCTCAGTTTGGCTTCAATACTTTAACCCGTATTCAAATTGATCTCTTAAACTTTCAAAACTTCTTGATTAAGCCTTTAAATTTCTATTTTATCACAATTAAGTCCTTAAAGATTTGATTTTTTGTTAAATCTAGTCCTTAAACATTATATTAATTTTATTTTCCTTTTACTTAATAATAAAATTAGAGTATATATTGAATATGAGTATTGGAAAAGAAAATCAAATAAATAAGAATAAAGACTTATATTTAATGTGGTATAATTGTTTATTAATAAAATTATAATTATTTGATTTTTTATAATATGATTATTGTTTATTATTAGTTTTTATAATATGTTTATTTAATTTTTATTATTTATTAATATTATTAATTATTTTTATTATACTAGTATTTTTTATTTTTTGTTTAGGTTTATTCACATGTTTAGTCCTTTTATTGGTGCACATTGTTTATTTAGAATATTCATATGATTTTATTATCCAAACTAAACTAAACAAAACGACAATACAATCTAGAATTCTTTAACCAAAATCACTTTCACTTTCAAATTCATATTAAGAAAAGTTCATAAGTGTTAAAAAATACTCTAAAAATTATTGAAATTGACTTTTTATAATTATAATTATAATGTTTTATAATAAATTATGCAAAATAAAAAAAAAATCACGACCGCGACATTCGCAGTGATCGCAATAACCTCCGTTATATCCGAAAACGTGATAATCGCGATGTAACAAAAAATGCGACCCCGACTGAGATTTAAGTCCCTGCTTTGGGTGTTCAAAAATTGGGTGAAAACAGCTGTATGCTTAGTTTTTCGCTACTTTTCCATTTTGGGGTTTATAATCAGATTACCAACCACAATACCAATCGCGGCGCTAACTGTTGCCTCGAGTTTGATTTTTTTTTTTGTTTGGTTTTGAATTTTTTGAAATCAATGTACTTCAAAGTTCTTTTACCGTGGATTTAAAATTAACTTATTTAAAAGGCTTTATCATTGACTTGATTGATGAAGTCGGTGCTAACTGCTGCCTCGACTTTGTATTTTTTAGTTGAAAATTTTGAAATCAATGTACTTCATAATTGGGATGTGTATTTCAGATATAAATCGGATTCGATTCTAAAAATTGGATATTTAAAACTTTAGATGGGTAAAATAGAGATTCACATCTGATCCAAAAAAATTGAATATCCAGATATTCGGATTGAGTATTCGAATATTCGATTATTTGAATATTCAATTATTCAAATATAAAATTTAGTTTAATTATTTTTTTCAAATTTTGGCGGTTGTATATATGAAATTTCGAATATAACGAGTAACAAAATATCAAATATAACAAGATTTACATATATGAAAATTTTAATTTTTTTGAATTTTCGGATATAACAAGGATCAAATTACTAAAAGTAACAAAATTCCTATCCATGAAAATTTGAATTTTCTGATATTTCGGATAATCCAAAATTTAAAATATTGCGATCCGTATCCGATCTGAAAAATAAAAATTAAATCGGATATCCGATATGAAAATAAAAACTAGATCGAATATCTAAAATTTCGTATAAGATTAACGGATTGGGTCATTTATATAAGATATTTTTACACAGTCCCTAGTTCAAAGTTATTTTACCTGTGGATTTAAATTTAATCCCAACGGATATAACTGTAAATACAGTACAAATATATATGTGTACAAAATTAGTAGTTGAGAATTATACTCATGAAATGCCTATTATCATTTATCCAGCGTTGTTGTGCCAGCATAATATAAAGAAAGATATAATGTGAAATATTCGAATAATTGATATCAAAGAAGATGATAGAACAATTGCTAGTATGAATAATAAATTGTTAATACTAAAAATTCCTCGATTTAAACAAATCCAAATTGAAGCTGTTCAACGTAAACATGGAAGCTAAGAAATTGACCTTCCAAAAGGTCAAAGTTCACATTTTCAGAAATATGTATTCATGAACGCTGAATTTCTGTTTTTTATTTTTTATAAGTATGATTTTGTTACGAGAAAATTATACAAAAATGATATTAACATGCACCTTGTTAAAAACCCAATAAATATAGTTGGAGAAAAAAATACAATATATGAAACTACAAGGGACGAACACCAATAACGCAACTTAAGAACTCACCAACCTAGCCAATACAAAGGGCAGCAAACACGAAACACATTCACAAACAACACCGCAAAAACAGTGAACCTCTAGCAAAATCATAAGCGCAAAATCGACGTCCAACACCAACGCAAGAGATCACTCCGCAATCACCTAGAGCCATGGAGTATGATCAACCCCTTTAGCTAAGGCATCCGCAAGGCTATTCACTTCTCTATAAATGTGATTAAAGTACACACAACCAATTGCAACACAAGCGTCATCAATAACATGGAACTGTCTTCACAAACGCCATGGACAAGGGTTCCAATGTGGCACCCACGACTTCGATTCGACCACTATTGAGTGGCCTTTACCCCACTTAGAGTAACGCGATAATTAAAGAGCCCCGGCAATGGCTTGAACTTCGGCTTCATTGGACTAAATTATCCCAAGGGCCCCTAAGAAAATCGTTAGTATACAACTAACATCATCTAGGAAAATACCTCCAGACCCTACTGGTCCCAGTTTACCTCTAACTAAGCCGCCAATATTGAATTTTAGCGTACCTCGAGGTAGGGGTAACCATGACACCCCCTTATGCGGCAATCGGACTAGCAGCTGAATCTCACAACTCCTTGGAGACAACCACCGTTGTGATTCCAAAATTTTGATCAAGTGCTTAGAGGCTTTAACCTAATATAAGGATTGCATCATCAGTAAGAATATCAGCTCCTCCACCGATAAAATTTTCTGATTGAAGATACAACCATTTTGCTCCAACCATAACGTCCAAAACAGAGTCGAACATCCTTCTTACCACCATTATCAGGTTAAACCTGAAAACACGCCATTAAAACGAGAAATTCAAACAACAAATGAGGCATAATCCACTCGTGCCGCCACCATTGAAAAAAATGCTCCACACCCCTCAAATAACCTCACAAGAGAAGATAATATGTTCTAAATCATCTAGTCCTTGTCGGCACCAAACACAAATTAACTCCCGTCACCCACACTTATAGCCCTAGCTCGCAAAAAAAAAAAAAGAGTCGGGAGATAGCCAAGCATCATGGACCACAAAAACACTGTACCTTGGGTGGGATCTCCATCTTCCAAACCATAAAAGTATCCAAATCCACCTCCTAAATGCCAAACAATGCCATCAACGACATCAAACTTTTCACACTAAACTGGCCATCAACGTTCAACTACCAAACTAATTGGTCTTTTACCAAACTCAAATGGTATGCCAATACAATCGATTTTAACTGCATCAATTGTTGCTGCTCAAATGACCGTAACTCTCGCTCAAAAAAGGTCCACCAGATATCATGGTCAAACGAGCCATTTATGGCATACTCCTTAACTAAAGCAACTTTGTTGGTTGACAAATGAAACAATCGAGGGAAAATATGACTCAACGGAAACTCAGCGCACCATCGATCCCGCCAAAATAAAACTCGAGCACCATCACCAACATGCCAAAGAAATCGCTCATGCCCATTGAATCGTTGCACTTTCTCATTATTTTGAACCATGATAATATTATAACACTCATCACCCGGTCTAGAAGGAATAGACTTGAGTGATGAATGTCAAATTGATCACTAAAGTGATCTTAAATTGAACGAACTAAAAACACGTATATTTTCAAAACTTTTCATCCACGGAGATGAAACAACGAGTCTAGATGCATTACTGAATCCTGTATGGTTTAATTAAGTAGCATATAAATTTTCATCTAAAACGGACACTTCTAACCAACACGATTTAATCACATCACAAGATTAATTACTAAAACGTAAATATTGAAATTCTTGGGTGAAAATAGAAATTAAGCTTACGTCAATCATAAACATGCTTACATGTAAAAAAATTAGCAAAAAATGGGGCACAATAACTCCTCCAATTGAAACATGGAAGTAAGAGGACCAAAATATAAGGAATCAAACTTTTGAAAGGATCCCATTAACTTACTAACCGCCCGTACCAGTACACAATTTTTTCCCAGATTCTAGTAGTCTACTTCAGTACCAGTAGAAGGGATGTCGTATCAATTCTCAAACAGGCATATCGGTACGCGAAGCAAGACGTACCAATACCCACTAGACAAAATTGTAGATTCGAATATGCAATTTTAATTCGATACCCCTAAAATCAGGTTCAAACCCCTTAAACATGCTCCTAATGTTAGGTGGACATAATTGACATATGATCATATGCTTGCATCATAAATTAAAACAACTAATATGGAAAAGTCAAGGATCTAGAGGCAGAGTCCTAAACATGCATAATAAGCAATACCAAAATGCATGAATTATCATATTATGAAGTCAAGCCACAAGACCTATCATATGACCAATATGAGATTTTAAAAGAAAGTAAATAGCCGAACCATCAACATGGCTTAAAATGACCATTTAACCAAAATCATATACGTCACATGTAACCCCCTGACCCGACCTAGATGCAAGACCGAACTGAGCGAGTTATATTGGGCTCACCGAGACAAACCCAAAAGATTTATATCGAAAATGGTCCATTTTTTCTGTTATCTTGTCTAAATGCATAATTAAGTCCTAGGCTGATCATGCTGGAAGCGGTGAAATTTACAACTCAATCGGGTGTCGAATTGATATCCAATTGGATGAGAATGCACTTTAGGGACCAAATAGCAATTTTGGAAAATTAAAAGGACTTACTTAAACCTAGTGTTACCATACCTTAATTAATCAGGTTTCATACATTCAGATTAAACTTCAACTTAAAATAATCATCCAAACTCATTTAATGCATGATCAAGAAATAGGGACTAAACTATAAAGATTCAAACTTCAGAAAGCATTTCACCAGAAATAACAACCTGCGTACCGGTACACTATCTTCCAGTATTGATACAAGTATAAATTATAAAAGGGTATCGGTACGGTCCTCAAGCATACCGATACGGGCATTTGATATCCAAAATAGGAGATTCCAATAGCCAAAAGGCGTACCGATACGGTTGCCCATGTACCGACACCAGTGTTAATTTCCAGCTATGCGTACCGATACGGTTGCCCGTGTACCGACACCAGTGTTAATTTCTAGTAGCCGAGACAGGTCCCGCGTACCGATTGCTGAGGACCTATACCAGTACGGACATGCCTGTAATGACCTCTTGGTCGAACATATGATACTTTGGCTCAATCTAACATGCCCCAAACATCAACGAAACATCTTATAACAAGTCTAGCAATATTTCCACAATCAAATAGACATGGTAGAGGATCATTCACATCATAGCAAAACCAAACAAAGATCCTATAGGCATGATCTCTACCCAAGCATGCAAATCACATCCCAACCTTTCAAAGCAAGATACTAAGCACCATACAAATCCAAAACATCAAATGGAACTTGTCCAAGCCAGGGAGTAACCAAAACAACCCTCCCAATTACAACTTGGTCACATTGCCAAAACATCGTATGAAGGTCAGAAAATAAGTATTAAACCATTTAATATATGCATAAAATAATTGCAACACATGTATCATGGATTTCTAGCATAAACCTCAATTTAAGCTTTCTCATGCTAAATCCACAAAATAGCATGCTTAAAGAGCATCTCATGTATAAACCATATTATACAAAACATAATCTATTTCTCATGATACATTATATCATATATTGGCATTCAAGTGACCCAAAACCAATTCCATTCTATTTTATAAAAACACATCGGATACATGGATTTCCAAGTGGTTCCTTCTACCACTTCACATACATCCTCGAACCAGAGTACCTTCAATGGTTATGATGTAAAAATCCACCAGCGGGAGAAGTGGCACACTTTTGACCCTTCGACCGCTGCGGTTCTCATGGTGGAGCATGGCACACTCTTGACCTCTCGACACACATGAGGTGACTTATTATAGTGTACTTTAAACCCTATGGCTAGCCAACTATATCTGATAATTTTTAATCTCAGTCACTTGCCAATATACTCAATAAACTATATTACCTCACTGTTTTACATATGCATCAAATCAAACCAAACAATTTCCAATACATTAAACAATTTGTCATAATAGCAGGTAATCAAAACCATAAACATGTGCATGAGATTGTATTTTGTAAAACTGAAAACGAGAGGGAGAACAACCAATACTTACTTCCGAGCTTAGACAAGTGTTTTAGACTTAATCTAAACTCCCAAAAATCATCTTCAAACCTTTTAAAAGCAGTAAACCATGTTTCCACTCACCAACAACACAACGCTCCACTAGTCATTGCAAAAATCAAAGCTTCCGAAGCCTCCGCAACCTCTCTAAATGCTAAAGAGTCTATCTCCCCCACTTTACCCATACCAAAATAGAGGATTAATGCATTTCTATGCATCTCTAAACATAGCAACACCCCTTCTCAACTTTGCCTCACTAAAAACCATCAAACGCTCCATTAAAACAACCGAAATCACTATCAAACTCAATCTAAGAAAAGCTCAGCCATAACCTATTGACTTTAACATCTTAACATCATCAATTAACATCCAAAAGCAACAACATATCATCCTTATATCTCCAGCAACCTTTCAACACCAAGATCATCTCAAAATCTAACTATTTACAACCTAAAAAATTAGCAATTCTCTTAGTTTCAAGATTCCTTTTATTAATCTCTTCTCATAACATTAAAACACATCTTATATGTGATCTAAATCCATTGGAATCAATACGAAACAAAACCACATCAAGATTCATCCAATTTCTTAACAAAACTCAATAAAAACCTTTTAAACATAATTTAATCATCAACTCATAACAAAAATAAATTGTAAAGGATCAAGAACTTGAGAATTTCAATAAAGAACCTTTAATTAGAGGAGAGAAATGAAAATCACCTCTAATTGCTAATTTCTCCCTTAATTGGCAAGATTTGAATGAAACCTTCAAGAAAACCAATAGGATTTGATGTAGAAATCAAAGGAATCAATTAGAAAATAAAAAAGAAATAAAAAAGAATGGTTCCTGAGGATTTTGGAGTAAAATTGGATAGTTTGGCTGCTGAGAAAGTTGAGAGAAAAGTTAAGAGCAAAAGTAATTACGTAAGAAAATGAATATGGTTATTTAACATCTTTTTAATCAAATCTATTTTATTTTCATATAAAAACCATTTAAAAGCCTTTTAAAAATAGCCCAAATCAATGAAAAAATCTGATTAAAAACTTTGGTAAATTAGCTCCTTAAAGACTCTAAGTTTTGACCTTTTTACGATTTAGTCACCAAAATACTTTTGAGTACTTTACATTTTAGTCACCAGACCAAAATGTCCCAAATTCGATTTTAATTCTTCAAATTGAGTTTTCTAAAACCCTTAGAATATTATTTTAGGAAAAAACTATTTATTAAGAATTAACACGCGAAACTAGCTCGAATCGCCTAATTCGGTTCTCCCGAGCCGCCTAATCAATCTAGATAACATCTAGGCCCCAAATTCAGGGCATTAAAACTCTCCCCCTCTTAAGAAATTCTGTCCTTGAAATTTACCTGATGCAAAAAGGTAAGGAAACTGGTTCTTCATGTCATCCTTACTTTCCCACGTGGCTTCCTTCACACCACGATGTTGCTACAACACCTTTACCAACTTAATGGTCTTTCCACGAAGAACCTTGCTGCTAGAATCCATAATTTTCACCAATTTCTCATCATAGATCAAATCCAGACTCAACTCGATCTCTTCAACAAGCATAACATGCGATGGGTCCGATCTATATCTCTGAAGCATCGATACATGGAAAACATCATGTATCTTCTCCAACTCTGCAGGCAACCTCAACCTATAAGCAACTAGACCAATATGCTTCAACACCTCAAAAGGCCCAATGAACATTGGACTCAACTTACCCTTACGTCCAAACCTCATAACCTTCTTCCAAGGCAAAACCTTAAGAAACACCCTATCACCAACAACAAACTCAATTTCCATAAGCTTCAAGTCAGCATAAGACTTTTGTCGATCTGAAGCCACTTCCAACTGATCACTAATAAGCTTCACCTTCTCATTAGTGTCATTCAGCACATCAGGCAGGGAAATATACTTCTCACCCGCCTTAGCCCAACAAAGTGACGTGTGACACCTCATATCATACAAAGCTTCATACGGAGCCATTTGGATATTAGCCTGATAACTATTGTTATAGGCGAACTCCACCAACGATAGTTGCTTCTCCCACGTTCCCTAAAAATTAACGATGCAACACCGCAACATATCTTGCAACACTTGGATAACGCATTCAGACTGACTATTCATTTGAGGATGATACGAAGTACTAAAATTCAACCGCGTACCTAAAGCTTTATGCAAACACTCCCAAAACCTTGCTGTAAAGTGCGGATCCCTATATGATACTATAGACTTAGGCACCCTATGCAACCTCACAACTTCCAAAATATACAACTTAACCAGTTTATCCAAGGTATACATCGTATGCATGGCCAGAAAATGTGTACACTTCATAAACCTATCCACAATTACCCATAAAGAGTTCTTCTTTGATGGCATCAAAGGCAAGTTGGATACAAAATCCATGGTAATTCTCTCCCACTTCCATTTCAGAATCTTCAATGGTTGTAACAATCTAGAAGGAAACTAATGCTCAGCCTTAACACGCTGACATACCATACATCGAGCAACAAAATCTGCTACATTATTCATCAAACTAACCCAAAAATATTCATTCTTTAAATCCTAAAACACCTTTGTACTTCCCAGATGCATAGCAAAAGGACTAGAATGAGCTTCAGTCAAGGTAGTGTACCTTAGCTCCTCATTTTTCGGCACAACCACTCAACTCTTGAAACATAAAACACCCTCATCATTAAAACAAAAATCTGTTTGATTGCCATCCATAATATCCTTAACATGTGGTACCAATGAATCATCATACAGTTGTTTCTCCTTGATCCGCTGCAACAACGATGACTTCACTTGTAACTCAGCCAACAAACTACCATCTCGCGTCACACTCAACTGAGAAAACATTGTCCTTAACTCTACTACAACCTTTCTACTCAAGGCGTTGGCTACAACATTAGCTTTACCCGGATGATACTCTATCGTCAAATCATAATCCTTGAGCAACTCCAACCATCTCCATTGCCTAAGATTTAACTCATTTTGTGACATAAAATATTTTAAACTCTTGTGATCTGTGTATACAATACACTTCTCACCATAAAGATAATGCCTCCAAATCTTCAACGCAAACACCATCGCAGCAAGTTCTATATCATGCGTAGGATAGTTGCGCTCGTGCACCTTCAACTGTCTAGATGCATAAGCCACAACTTTACCCCCTTGAATCAACACACACCCCAAACCAACATAGGGTGCATCACTATAAACTACAAACTTTTTCCCCAGCTCAAGTTGAATCAAGATCGGAGCTTACGTCAAAGCTTCCTTCAACTTATCAAAAGCTTACTGTCTACTCTCCGTCCATTCAAAACTCACATTCTTTTGCAACAACTTCATCAAAAGAGTAGCAATCTTCGAAAAACCCTTCACAAAGAGACAATAATATCCTACTAACCCCAATAAACTATGAACTTCTGCACTAACTTAGGTTGCTTCCAATTCACAACAGCCTCAATCTTCTACGGATCCACACGAATGCCTTCAGCCAAAATAACATGACCAAGAAAAACCACTTATTTAATCCAAAACTCTCACTTGCTCAACTTGGCATAAAGCTTATTATCCAACAAAACTTATAACACAATCTGTAGGTGTCGATCGTGATCTTCCTCAGTACGAGAGTACACAAGAATGTCATAAATGAATATTACCATGAATTAATTTAAAAATTCATGGGATACTCAATTCATCATATCCATGAAAGCTGCTGGCGCATTAGTCAGCCCAAACGGTATCACTATGAACTCGTAATGCCCATAACGCGTGCGAAAAACTATCTTTGGCACGTCTCTATCCTTCATCTTCAACTGATAATATCCAGGTCTCAGATTAATCTTAGAAAACACCGTAGCACCCCAAAACTGATCAAACAAATCATTAATCCTCGGCAAAGGATACATATTCTTAATCATCAGCTTGTTTAATTATCGATAATCAATACACATTCTTATCGTGCCATCCCTCTTTTTCACGAACAACACTGGTGTTCCCCACGGTGATACATTAGGCTAATGAAACCACGATCCAACAACTCTTGAAGTTGCGTCTTCAACTCCACCAACTCATTCAATGCTATGCGATATAGTGCAATTGACACCAGAGCCGTATCTGCATACGTCTTGATGCAAAACTCTACCTCCCTATCTAGTGGTAATCCAGGCAACTCCTCTGAAAACACCCTTGGAAAATTGCAAAGGGTGCTGATATCCTGGGCATGCACCTTCTTCATATTTAGGTTCATAACATAAGTCAGATATATGCTTAACCCCCAAGCTCTAACAACTTTTGCACTTCTAATGCCGAGACTACATTAGACAAGAATTTAACATTCTTGCCCTTAACCACACCTTATAGTACTCAACAAGTTTCAATGAAACTCGCTTGGTCTCAAAATTGACCACAACCCTATGCTTAGACAACCAATCTATACCCAATATCATATCAAAACCATAAAATGGCAACTCCATCAAATCTGTCGTAAACACGTGACCCTAAACCATCAAAGGACATCTCCTAAACAACCTCCTAGCAACTAATGTATCTCCAAAAGAACTAGTTACTCGCATACCCACATCAAACACTTCTATATGTATATCAAGCAAACGTGCATGTTCGCGCAAGATGTATGAATGTGTAGAACCAGAATCTATCAAAGAAAGTAATGATATGGACTGCAAAGTAAAAGTGTATGCAATCACATCTATATAATTTCTTCCCACACGATGTGCGTAGATCCTCGCCGGTCCACCACCCTTAGGTTGAACTACCACTGTATAAGCAATTGTCCTCTGACCTTTCTCCCTACGCTGAAAACTACCTCAACCGTGCCCATGGCCTCTCTACGGTACAATAGCAGGTGTAAGAACCTTTTCTTCCCTAGCCAACATCAGACAATCACGCCTAATGTGATCTCACGAACCACAGCTCCAGCATGTACCAAGGGTACCCCAACACTCCCATGAATGTCGCCTACCACACCGCCCACACTGAGGTGCTCTGACTGTGCTGTCCACGCCCAGAACTACTCCCACCATGACTCTGATCAGGGCTATACCTCCTATCTCGATACTTTTTATATCGATCTCTATCAGCATCTGACTCATCAATGCTCTTTCCAGCAGAAGAACTCCCCTAACGTGAGGATAATCCCAGATTCTGTTCTATGTCCTTAGCTCGAGAAACCAGGACATCAAACTCGGTGTAATACGTAGCCAACATATAGGTCTTCACTTCCTTAACCAGCCCATATTAGAAATGATCACATCGCTGACGCTCATCGGGAACTAGCTCAGGACCATACTGGCTCAACCAAACAAATTGAACTTCATGATCTGATAAGACATGCTATGTAGCACCCTTGACCCAGCCTAGACGCCTGACCGAACCAAAAGAACTATATCAGGTTTGCCAAAGCAAACTGAGTAAAGATTTCAAAAACTGGCCCATTTTTTTCTTTTATCTTGTATAGATGCATATTTACAACCCTACATGAATATACTTGCAGCGAATGAGAGGCCAACACAATCAGGCGCCGAAACGACATCTAATTTGACACAATTACAATTTAGGGACCAAATTGCAATTTCTAACATTTATGAGGACTTAACCCATTTTAAAGTTACCAAACTTTAATTTAGCAGATTTCATGCTTACATATCAAAAATCAACTGAAAAGCATTACCCAATCTCACCCAATTGCAATCGGAACAATCAGGGGCTAAAACGAAGGAAAACAAAGCAGCCCTTCCATGACATTAATAGAATTAACTACCTTCGTATCAATACGCTAAGGCCCGTATCGATACGGTATTTCAACTTTGTTTTGGTACGCCAAGCACCGTACCAGTACGCCACTTCGAATACAAAAATTGCATTTAATTTCTTAAAACACCATACCGATATAGTCATCTAGTGTTTCAGTACGCGAGATCATTCCAAAAAGTGAAATTCCAGTAGCAATAAACCGTATCGCAATGCCTACACCCGTACCGAAACACCCTGCCCAAAATTGCCTAGCCGTACCGATACGGTCCCCCGCGTACCGGTACGCCTGGGCCTGTAATGTCAAATTTGGCTGGTTTTTACTCGAATCTAGATGCATTTGGGTCTTAGCAACTTGCATACAAGGATACAAACTGTAACACCCCCTTCTCCTATCCGTACACCGGATATGAGTCGGAAATGCTATGACTTCTTTATTCAAAGATCAAGGTAATTTAAAATTTTCAGAAAACTTCCCGATGGTCACCCATACTAAAATTTCTCTAGCCCAAGCACGCTTAACTTTACTTAAAGTCGACATAAATTATTTATTCAAGTTCTAATCATGAATCAATAATCTTAAAACCCAAAACAACTTTAAAGGCCAATCTCAACTCGAATAACATTAGCAAGCACACATGCCACTATAAAAATCAACCTTAATTAGGATGTCATTATTGTGATTACCTGTTGAGCTTTCCAATATTGATGCAATGCTTTTCTCCCTATCATCTTGATTTACCTACGTGTGTACAATCAATCACACGTTAAGTACGAACTTAGTGAGGCAATAAAGGAAATTAATAACAATAATTTAAACTTTATTCAAGTTCATGGCTACGTTTATATAGCATAATATATGTCATTGTCATAAGATTTTCATGTATGCCCGATTATCATAATATGCCTTATATGCATCATGATCACTATATAAATATTATCATCATACCAATCATGTATCAACATAATATAAACCAGATATAAATTTCTTACCGATATCCTTGCCATTTGCCCTGAGTGTTCATATAAATATGTCATGAGATTTCATATACTCTCTAACCTCTTTACCATTTACTATCCCTTTATTTATAGCCCGATTATCAATGATTTCCCGGTTTCCCAATTTCATAGCCCAAATATAACCTCGAGGACCCTGGGTACGCGAGTCAAATATGCACCGAAGTGCTAACCCGCACGTTTATAAGGCTGTGTTAACCATTATCCCACACATTTATAAGGCTTTGCTAACCATTATCCTGCACATTTATAAGGTCGTGCTTACCATACACTAAGTGTACTTTTAACACTATAGTGTTATCCCGAATTCCCAATTATGCAATGTGCTGTTGGACTCTATGGCATGCCAACTCTACCCTGTCCCTCAATGACTCCTTTGGGCAAATTCCCGAATTTATTCCAACCATGGCAATGTATATCAATATAATTTAATATTGGGCAGTTCATACCCGAAATAACATTCATAGCATACCATCATGAAAAACTAGTGATCAATGCATTTGTTTTCAACCCTTGACATATTTAAAATATGTCAAATATATGATCAATGACATAAATATCATGCCAACATATAAATCATGTAGACTTATCGCAAGTCTTACCAATGATATATAAAACAACCATGTATCATGTTATGTATGTATTGCACTCACCTGGGTCATTTATTAGCACGCCTCACTAAATTCTACTCGATCCTTTCTTTTATAGAACCTTGAACTTTCTTTGATTTGGCCTTGACTTAATTATTCACATGATTAAGATAAAATATTTGTTAGATTCAAATCTAACAATACCTTAACCATGCGGTCTAACATAATCATTCGAATATAAAATTTTCAATTATTTTTACTTTCTTCCTTGTATTTTATCAAACTCATTATGGTCCCTAGTGATCAATTTGAACTTCTAATAATTCTTCCGAGCTTGTGCTACCGTTAAAGATTTACTTATACTAAGCATAATACATACCGGATCTTAATATCCATTATACTGGAAAAACTAGATTTGATAACGGCTCTAACGGTATAATCCACATAAATTAATAAAATCTACAAAAATTATGAAAATTCTTCAAACTCCCGTCACAGACAGAAACTACTCTGTAAATTTTCTGACCTTCATACGATTAAAAATTCATATCTTTTAACTCGGAACTCAAAATCAGTTTCCGTTTGTTGGATACGAAACTAGACAAACACATCTTTACAACGGTATTAAATTCTTCATCTAACCATTTTTTGTAGAATTTATGGTGAATTTTCAAAGTCACTGCCAAAATTCAATCTTCATCATAGTATTCCATAACCAACTTCTAATTTATACTAACTTCTTCTTATTTTTCTACTTATCAATTTAGTCCCATCACTTGTTTCAAAACATCAATTTATCATCTTCTTCATCAAATAATTATTCAAATAATTCCCTCTAATTTTCTTTCTTTGCCCAAAATAGTCACTAAAATGCAAAGGTAAAGATTTAAACTTCTTAACTTTGCAATTTAGTCCTCAAATCAACACTACTACCTTAATTCTATTATTTTAACCAAAAATCAGATTTAATCCCCATCCAAGAATTCATTGCCTATTTGGTCACTTAATTTTGACAATTTGTCAAAATGGTCCCTAATTCAATTCAACATCGGTTTAGCATTCTAACATCAATTTCACATATCCAACATCATTAATAACACAAATACACTCCAAATTCTAAAAATTCAGATTTGGTCCTTCAACTTTTCAAGTTGCCGAAATGGTCCCTACACAATTTAACTTAGGGTTTTGCTTCCAAATAACAATTTATGCTTACTAGATCATTATTTCAACATCACAAACCCTAAATTAAACTTAAATCCATAAACCCTAATCATCTTCATAATAATCAAAACATGTAAAACTTAAATCCCTACTCAATATCATGATTTTAACATCATACTAGCTTGATTTGAACTTGAATTCAACCATGGAATCATAGAATCTCAAAAGCCCCAATTTGACCCATAAACCCTAATTTATTTCTCATGTAAATTCTCATCAATCAAGCATGGATTCCATGAATTATTGATATCAAAAGATAGATCTTGAAGAGTAGAACAACTTTGTAGTTGAAGAGATTACCTGAAATCGAGTTTCGGGGCTTGAATCGAGCTTGGAAATTTTTTTTTCTCTTTCTTTCCCTAGCCCTCACGTTTTTGGCTAGAAAAGAATGTTCATCTTTTCACCATTATTTTACACATATATCTATTAAATGAATGTTAAATTCATTTAATAATGAAATTACAAATTTGCCCTTTTTATCCAATGGTTGAGATTGATTTTATCATCAATCAAGGGCCAAGATTTAATCTTCCATTTTCTCTTTCCAAAATTGCCCTTATAACTTTTTAAATATTTCAAAAATGCCATTGGGGCCAAATGACCAATTTGCCCTTCAACTAGTTTTTATTTACTAGTTTGCCATTCTTGTAAAAATTCAACTAAATCTAGTTGGAATCCAACCAAATACAATAAAATATTCATAAAATAATATTTTATGAATTTTTTCATGTATTTTGAATCAGTCTCCAAAATTTCCATTCGATCCAATATACCGATAAATAATCCTTTACACAGATGTTTATAACCTTTCTCTATCATATGGCAAAATTTTTACAACACTTGGAAATGACTTTTATAACCTTTCTTTGTCATATGGCAAAATTTCATAATTTTCCAGTTCGATATGGGTATCTGAATTACACTTAAACTTTAACTGCGATTTTCCCAATAATCAAAATATCAGATCGAACCAATAATTCCTCATTTGATTCACACCCTTAGGTGATCTGTTTATTTATGAAATAAAAGCCCTTAATGTTTGGGAAATTACAACTTTAGTCCCCAAACGTTTCCAAAGTTTATACTTTAGCCATAAAATTTCCAAAATTTACATTTTGGTTACTACCTCTTTAAACTTCAATTCCCATTCCAATTTTCCTTGGAATTAAAACAAACTTTAAGAACACCTTATTCAATTCACTATCCATCACATGAGACCTTTAAACCTTAGAAATTTCCTTTCCAAAACCCATAATTAAAGAAAACCCAACTTTCGCATTTTTTTCATTTTAATCACTAAGTAACCTTTTAAGCTATTATCTTAGTACTAAATGACCCTTAATCAACTTAGTAAATTTTGGGGTATTACAATTCTCTCCCCTTAAGAAAATTCGTCCTCAAATTTTCAAAACGTATTTGTTTTAAACAAGTGCAGATACTGCTTTTCCATTAAATCTTTTACTTCCCATGTTGCTTTTTCCACTTGGTGATTACGCCAAATGACTTTCACCAATGGTATTTACTAGCTGGTATAAAGTGAGCAGATTTAGTTAACCTATCCACAATTAGCCAGATAGAATCTTTCTTACTGGAAGTCAATGGCAATCTTATCACAAAATCCATTGTAACTCTATCCTATTCTGCGGAATAGAAATAGATTGCAATTTCCCTGATGGTACTTGATGTTCACCTTTCACCTGTTGACAAGTCAAGCACTTAGCAACAAACTCTGATATCATTCTTTTTCATACCAGGTCACCAATATCGACCCTTCAAATCTTGATACTTTTTTTGGATGCATAGTCAAGGGACTATAGTGTGCCTTAATAAGCAAATCCCGTTTCAACTCAGCATCTTTAGGAATATACACTTTATCTTTATAGTAAAGACATTCATCGGGTTTAATCTCAAAATCTTTAATTCCACCCGATTCCACTTGCTTTATCTTGGTTATGCAATCTTCATCTCATTGCTGACTTTCTTTAATCCGATCTAAAAATGATGATCTCAATTACAACTCTGCCAATAACGAACCATTTGAATTTCCCTTTAATTGAGCATTTAAAGCTCGTAATGTAGCGAATGTTTTCCGACTCAAAGCACCTGCTACAACCTTTGCTCGACCTGGGTGGTAATCAATATAAATCCATTATTGGATTAAATCCAATCTTATACTTAGTCTCTCGATTAAGCATCAAGTCTGATTGCTCCTCTTAAGCAACCCATTTAAAATTTCCAAACAATAGGAATACTCTCCTAACCTATCCTTGATGCTCGGTATCCATAGCATAAGTTAAATCATTTTCATATTGATAACAAATTCCAATAAAATTCTACATGCTCATGCATGCCAATTATCACAACACTCACATAATTGGTTTTGTAGTTTTCTTGAATCTCAAAAATTAATTATAAATGTCAAAGAGTTCCTAATTTTCCTTGTCTTAATCTTTTTATGCAACTATGTAATAAATTCAGCTTGGCATTTTTGTCAGAAATCCTCACCACTTTTTTAAAGGTGGTTATATCGATTTACTATTCCTCTTCACGAGCTATGACCTCTATTTAGATATTTTCTTATTTTGAATCATTTCCATTGCATCCAACATAATTTACTGCTTCATAATTTTTTTTAAATACATAGGGTAGTCAGTACTTCTTTATACTTGACCTCTAGCCCTCTATGAACTGTCACAACAGACTCTCCTTTTGTCTGTAGAAAGCAGTTTAGAAGCAAATCAACTCAGTTTATTAACTTGCACTCATACCCATAAATAATCCAATTGCTTAAATTAAGATGCAAGAACTCCATTGCATCTCTAGGATAAACTTTGTTACAGAACACTGAAAGAAAGAACTCTAGCTAACAAACTTTTGAGTATGTACCATATCATTACTTTATTAAATACGGGTCTAATCCTTTCAAACGAGATACTACTTATTTTTAGTCTCCTCTGATCATCAATACAGAGTTCCTTCAGCTTAACTTTTATATCCTTAGACTAGTGATTAATAATCATATAATCTCCATCAATATCTTTCTGAAAATCTAGTATGCTAGAACTCTTAATTCTTTTGCAATCAGTGCCTAAGCAGGCTGATTCAAAATCAAATCTAATGTCTGGAAGAAAAGCTCTTAATCTAGAACATGCATATCATGTTACCCTGGTGCCTCTGCACCATGCTAAGCTGAGGGTAGAGCATTATCATTAACTTTATCACTCTCGTGAATCTCTTGTTGATTCACTTGCCTAAACACCTGACACAAATCTTTTCTCATACATTGGAATTTAACATTACTATCATAATGAAGTAAGCAATCGCATCCATTCCAACAAGTAAAATCATCAGTAATTCTGACATCCTAGTGGCATGTATACACTTTTGACCTTTACCATACTTCGTTTAATCTCTAGAACCGGCTAAACCTATAGCTCTAATACCAATAAATGTAACACCCTCTTCCCCTATCCGTACACCGGATATGAGTCGAAAATGCTATGACTTCTTTATTCAAAGATTAGGATAATTTAAAATTTTCAGAAAACTTCCCGATGTCACCCATCCTAAAATTTCTCTAGCCCAAGAATGCTTAACTTTACTTAAAATCGACATAAATTATTTATTCAAGTTCTAATCATGAATCAATTATCCTAAAACCCATAACAACTTTAAAGGTCAATCTCAACTCGAATAACTTTAGCACGCATACATGCCACTATAAAAATCAACCCCAATTAGGATGTCATTACTGTGATTAGATGTTAAGCTTTCCAATATTGATGCAATGCTTTTCTCCCTCTCATCTTGATTTACCTACGTGTGTACAATCAAACACACGCTAAGTATGAACTTAGTGAGGCAATAAAGGAAATTAATAACAACAATTTAAACTTTATTCAAGTTCATGGCTACGTTTATATAGCATGATATATGTCAATGTCATAAGATTTTCATGTATGCCCGGTTATCATAATATGCCTTATATGCATCATGATCACTATATAAATATTACCATCATACCAATCATGCATCAACATAATATAAACCGGATATAAATTTATTATCGATATCCTTGCCATTTGCCCTGAGTGTTCATATAAATATGTCCCGAGAGTTCATATACTCTCTAACCTGTTTACCATTTATTATCCCTTTATTTATAGCCCAATTATCAATGATTTCTCAGTTTCCCAATTTCATAGCCCAAATATAACCTCGAGGACCCTGGGTACGCGAGTCAAATATGCACCGAAGTGCTAACCCGCACGTTTATAAGGCCATGCTAACCATTATCTCGCACGTTTATAAGGTCGTGCTAACCATTATCCTGCACGTTTATAAGGTCGTGCTAACCATTATCCCGCACGTTTATAAGGTCGTGCTAACCATTATCCTGCACATTTATAATGCTGTGCTTACCATACACTAAGTGTACTTTTAACACTATAGTGTTATCCCGAATTCCCAATTATGCAGCGTGCTGCTGGACTCTATGGCATGCCAACTATACTCTGTCCCTCAATGACTCATTTGGGCAAAATTCCCGAATTTATTCCATCCATGGAAATGTATATCAATATAATTTAATATTGGGCAGTTCATACTCGAAATAACATTCATAGCATACCATCATCAATAACTAGTGATCAATGTATTTGTTTTCAACCCTTGACATATTTAAAATATGTCAAATATATGATCAATGACATAAATATCATGCCAACATATAAATCATGTAGACTTATCGCAAGTCTTACCAATGATGTATAAAATAACCATGTATCATGTTATGTATGTATTGCACTCACCTGGGTCATTTATTAGCACGCCTCACTAAATTCTAATCGTTCCTTTCCTTTGTAGAACCTTGAACTTTTTTTATTCGGCCTTGACTTCATTATTCACATGAATAAGATAAAATATTTGTTAGATTCAAATCTAACAATACCTTAACCATGCGGTCTAATATAATCATTCGAATATAAAATTTTCAATTATTTTTCCTTTCTTCCTTGTATTTTTCACAAACTCATTAGGGTCCCTAGTGACCAATTTGAACTTCTAATAATTCTTCCGAGCTTGCTAACTCACATTTAAATACCAAATGTTTCAAATTCTATTTTCTGACAGCTTGTGTTACCTTTAAAGATTTACTTATACTGGGAAGAATACATACCAGATCTTAATTTCCCTTATATTGGAAAAAACTAGATTCGATAAAGGCTCTAACGGTATAATCCACATAAATTAATTAAATCTACAAAAATTATGAAAATTCTTCAAACTCCCGTCACAGACAGAAACTGCTCTGTAAATTTTCTGACCTTCATACGATTACAAATTCATATCTTTTGACTCGGAACTCGAAATCAGTTTCCGTTTATTGGATACGAAACTAGACAAACACATCTTTACAACGGTATAAAATTCATCATCTAAACATTTTTGTAGAATTTATGGTGAATTTTCAAATTCACTGCCAAAATTCAATCTTCATCATAGCCTTCCATAATCAACTTCTAATTTATACTAACTTCTTCTTATTTTTCTACTTATCAATTTAGTCCCATCACTTGTTTCAAAACATCAATTTATCATCTTCTTCATCAAATAATTATTCAAATAATTCCCTCTAATTTTCTTTATTTGCCCAAAATAGTCACTAAAATGCAAAGGTAAAGATTTAAACTTCTTAACTTTGCAATTTAGTCCTCAAATCAACACTACTACCTTAATTCTATTATTTTAACCAAAAATCAGATTTAATTCCCATCCAAGAATTCGTTGCCTATTTGGTCACTTGATTTTGACAATTTGTCAAAATGGTCCCTAATTCAATTCAACATCGGTTTAGCATTCTAACATCAATTTTACATCTCCAACATCATTAATAACACAAATACAATCCAAATTCTAAAAATTCAGATTTGGTCCTTCAACTTTTCAAGTTGCCGAAATCATCCCTACACAATTTAACTTAGGGTTTTGCTTCCAAACAACAATTCAAGCTTACTAGATCATTATTTCAACATCACAAATCCTAAATTAAACTTAAATCCATAAACCCTAATCATCTTCATAATAATCAAAACATGTAAAACTTAAATCCCAACTCAATATCATGATTTTATCATCATACTAGCTTGATTTCAACTTGAATTCAAT
Organism: Hibiscus mutabilis; assembly: GCA_019671005.1. NCBI lineage: Eukaryota > Viridiplantae > Streptophyta > Magnoliopsida > Malvales > Malvaceae > Hibiscus > Hibiscus mutabilis. The sequence goes on along the minus strand of CM033734.1, from coordinate 39,922,981 downwards.
CATGGAAACATAGAATCTCAAAAGCCCCAATTTGATCCATAAACCCTAATTTATTTCTCATGTAAATTCTCATCAATCAAGCATGGATTCCATGAATTATTGATATCAAAAGATAGAGCTTGAAGAGTAGACCAACTTTGTAGTTGAAGAGATTACCTGAAAATTGAGTTTCGGGGCTTGAATCGAGCTTGGGAAATTTTTTCTCTTTCTTTCCCAGCCCTCACGTTTTTGGCTGGAAAAGATGTTCATTTTTCACCATTATTTTACACATATATCTATTAAATGAATATTAAATTCATTTAGTAGTGAAATTACAATTTTGCCCTTTTTATCCAATGGTTGAGATTGATTTTATCATCAATCAAGGGATAAGATTTAATCTTCCATTTTCTCTTTCCAAATTGCCCTTGTAACTTTTTAAATATTTCAAAAATGCCATTGGAGCCAAATGACAAATTTGCCCTCCAACTAGTTTTTATTTGCTAGTTTGCCATTTTTGTAAATATTCAACTAAATCTAGTTGGAATCCAACCAAATACAACAAAATATTCATAAAATAATATTTTATGAATTTTTCCATGTCTTTTGAATCAGTCTCCAAAATTTCTATTCGATCCAATATACCGATAAATAATCCTTTACTCAGAAATAAACTGTAGTATTCATCCTGAATCAAACTAAAAATATTTCCAACACTTGGAAATTACCTTTATAAACTTTCTCTATCATATGGCAAAATTTCATAATTTTGCAGTTCGATCTGGGTATCTGAATTCCACTTAAACTTTAACTGTGATTTTCCCAATAATCGAAATATCTGATTGAACCAATAATTCCGCATTTGATTCACACCCTTAGGTGATCTGTTTATTTATGAAATACAAACCCTTAAATTTTGGGAAATTACAACTTTAGTCCCCAAACTTTTCCAAAGTTTATACTTTAGCCATAAAATTTCCAAAATTTACATTTTGGTCACTACCTCTTTAAACTTCAATTTCCATTCCAATTTTCCTTGGAATTCAACCAAAATTTAAGAATACCTTATTCAATTCACTATCCATCACATGAGACCTTTAAACCTTAGAAATTTCCTTTCCAAAACCCATAATTAAGGAAATCCCAACTTTCGCATTTTTGTCATTTTAATCACTAAGTTAGCTTTTAAGCTATTATCTTTGTACTAAATGACCCTTAATAAACTTAGTAAATTTTGGGGTATTACAATTCTCTCCCCCTTAAGAAAATTCGTCGTCGAATTTTCAAAACGTACTTGTTTTAAACAAGTGCGGATACTGCTTTTCCATTACATCCTTTGCTTCTCATGTTGCTTTTTCCACTTGCTGATTGCGTCAAATGACTTTCACCAATGGTATTTACTTGTTCCTTATTTCTTTGACATACAACTCATCATACTTGCTCATCTAATAATCCATTCTAGCTGGTATAAACTGAGCAGATTTAGTTAACCTATCCACAATTACCCAGATGGAATTTTCTTATTGGAAGTCAATGGCAATCTTATCACAAAATCCATTGTAACTCTATCCTATTTCCACTGTGGAATAGAAATAGATTGCAATTTCCCTGATGGTACTTGATGTTCATCTTTCACCTGTTGATAAGTCAAGCACTTAGCAACAAACTCTGATATCATTCTTTTTCATACCAGGTCACCAATATCGACCCTTCAAATCTTGATACTTTTTTTTGGATGCAGAGTCAAGGGACTATAGTGTGCCTTAATAAGCAAATCCTGTTTCAACTCAGCATCTTTAGGAATATACACTTTATCTTTATAGTAAAGACATCCATCGAGTTTAATCTCAAAATCTTTAATTCCACCCGATTCCACTTGCTTTATCTTGGTTATGCAATCTTCATCTCGTTGTTGACTTTCTTTAATCCGATCTAACAATGATGATCTCAATTACAACTCTACCAATAACGAACCATTTGATTTTCTCTTTAACTGAGCATTTAAAGCTCGTAATGTAGCGAATGTTTTCTGACTCAAAGCATCTGCTACAACCTTTGCTCGACCTGGGTGGTAATCAATATAAATCCATTATTGGATTAAATCCAATCTTAAACTTAGTCTCTCGATTAACCATCAAGTCTGACTGCTCCTCTTAAGCAACCCATTTAAAGTTTCCAAACAACAGGAATACTCTCCTAACCTATCCTTGATGTTCGGTATCCATAGCATAAGTTAAATCATTTTCATATTGATAACAAATTCCAATAAAACTCTGCATGCTCATGCATGCAAATTATCACAACACTCACATGATTGGTTTTGTAGTTTTCTTGAATCTCCAACATTAATTATAAATGTTAGAGAGTTCCTAATTTTCCTTGTCTCAATCTTTTTAAGGAACTATGTAATAAATTCAGCTTGGCATTTTTGCCAGAAATCCTCACCACTTTTTTAAAGGTGGTTATCTCGATTTACTATTCCTCTTCACGAGCTATGACCTCTATTTAGATATTTTCTTATTTTGAATCCTTTCCATTGCATCCAGCATAATTTACTGCTTCATAATTTTTTTTAAAATACATAGGGCAGTCAGTACTTCTTTATACCTGACCTCTAGCCCTCTATGAACTATCACAACAGACTATCATTTTGTCTGTAGAAAGCAGTTTAGAAGAAAATCAGCTCAGTTTATTAACTTGCACTCATGCCCGTAAATAATCCAATTGCTTAAATTAAGATGCAAGAACTCCATTGCATCTCTAGGATAAACTTTGTTATGGAACACTGAAAGAAAGAACTCTAGCTAACAAACTTTTGAGTATGTACCGTAACATTACTTTATCAAATACGGGTCTAATCCTTTCAGACGAGATACTACTTTATTTTTAGTCTCCTCTGATCATCAATACAGAGTTCCTTCAACCTAACCTTTATATCCTTAGACCATAGATTACCAATCACAGAATCTCCATCAATATCTTTCTGAAAAATCTAGTATGCTAGAACTCTTAATTCTTTTGCAATCAGTGCTTAAGCAGGCTGATTCAAAATCGAGTCTAATGTCTGGAAGAAAAGCTCTTAATCTAGAACATGCATATCATGTTACCATGGTGCCTCTGCACCATGCTAAGCTGAGGGTAGAATATTATCATTAACTTTATCACTCCCATGAATCTCTTGTTGATTCATTTTCCTAAACACCTGACACAAATCTTTTCTCATACATTGGAATTTAACATTACTATCATAATGAAGTAAGCAATCGCATCCATTCCAATAAGTAAAATCATCAGTAATTCTGACATCCAAGTGGCATGTATACACTTTTGACCTTTACCATACTTCGTTTAATCTCTAGAACCGGCTAAACCTGTAGCTCTGATACCAATAAATGTAACACCCCCTTCCCCTATCCGTACACTGGATATGAGTCGGAAATGCTATGACTTCTTTATTCAAAGATCAGGGTAATTTAAAATTTTTAGAAAACCTCCTAATGGTCACCCATCCTAAAATTTCTCTAGCCCAAGCACGCTTAACTTTACTTAAAAGCGACATAAATTATTTATTCAAGTTCTAATCATGGATCAATTATCTTAAAACCCATAACAACTTTAAAGGCCAATCTCAACTCGAATAACTTTAGCAAGCATACATGCCACTATAAAAATCAACCTCAGTTAGGATGTCATTACTGTGATTACCTATTGAGCTTTCCAATACTGATGCAATGCTTTTCTCCCTCTCATCTCGATTTACCTACATGTGTACAATAAAACACATGCTAAGTACGAACTTCATACGATTAAAAATTCATATCTTTTGACTCGGAACTCGAAATCAGTTTCCGTTTATTGGATACGAAAATAGACAAACACATATTTACAACGGTATAAAATTCATCATCTAAACATTTTTGTAGAATTTATGGTGAACTTTCAAAGTCACTGCCAAAATTCAATCTTCATCATAGCCTTCCATAATCAACTTCTAATTTATACTAACTACTTCTTATTTTTTACTTATCAATTTAGTCCTATCATTTGTTTCAAAACATCAATTAATCATCTTCTTCATCAAATAATTATTCAAATAATTCCCTCTAATTTTCTCTCTTTGCCCAAAATAGTCACTAAAATGCAAAGGTAAAGATTTAAACTTCTTAACTTTGCAATTTAGTCCTCAAATCAACACTATTACATTAATTCTATTATTTTAACCAAAAATCAGATTTAATCCCCATCCAAGAATTCATTGCCTATTTGGTCACTTGATTTTGACAATTTGTCAAAATGGTCCCTAATTCAATTCAACATTAGTTTAGAATTCTAACATCAATTTCACATCTCCAACATCATTAATAACAAAAATACACTCCAAATTCTAAAAATTCAGATTTGGTCCTTCAACTTTTCAAGTTGCCGAAATCATCCCTACACAATTTAACTTAGGGTTTTGCTTGCAAACAACAATTCAAGCTTGCTAGATTATTATTTCAACATCACAAATCCTAAATTAAACTTAAATCCATAAACCCTAATCATCTTCATAATAATCAAAACATGTAAAACTTAAATCCCAACTCAATATCATGATTTTAACATCATACTAGCTTGATTTCAACTTGAATTCAATCATGGAATCATAGAATCTCAAAAGCCCCAATTTGATCCATAAACCCTAATTTCTTTCTCATGTAAATTCTGATCATTCAAGCATGGATTCCATGAATTATTGATATCAAAAGATAGAGCTTGAAGAGTAGAACAACTTTGTAGTTGAAGAGATTACCTGAAAATCGAGTTTCGAGGCTTGAATCGAGCTTGAATTTTTTTCTCTTTCTTTCACTAGCCCTCACATTTTTGGCTGGAAAAGAATTTTCATCTTTTCACCATTATTTTACACATATATCTATTAAATGAATATTAAATTCATTTAATAGTGAAATTACAATTTTGCTCTTTTTATCCAATGATTAAGATTGATTTTATCATCAATCAAAGGCCAAGATTTAATATTCCATTTTCTCTTTCCAAAATTGCCCTTATAACTTTTTAAATATTTCAAAAATGCTATTGGAGCCAAATGACCAATTTGCCCTCCAACTAGTTTTTATTTACTGGTTTGCTATTCTTGTAAAAATTCAACTAAATCTAGTTGGAATCCAACCAAATACAATAAAATATTCATAAAATAATATTTTATGAATTTTTCCATGTCTTTTGAATCAGTCTCCAAAATTTCCATTCGATCCAATATACCGATAAATAATCCTTTACTCAGAAATAAACTGTAGGATTCATCTTGTATCAATCTAAAAATATTTCCAACACTTGGAAATGACTTTTATAACCTTTCTCTATCATATGGCAAAATTTCATAATTTTCCAGTTCGATCTGGGTATCCGAATTCCACTTAAACTTTAACTGCGATTTTCCCAATAATCGAAATATCAGATCGAACCAATAATTCCGCATTTGATTCACACCCTTAGGTGATCTGTTTATTTATGAAATAAAAACCCTTAACTTTCGGGAAATTACAACTTTAGTCCCTAAACTTTTCCAAAGTTTATACTTTAGCCATAAAATTTCCAAAATTTAAAAGTTTATACTTTAGCCATAAAATTTCCAAAATTTACATTTTGGTCACTACCTCTTTAAACTTCAATTCCCATTCTAATTTTCCTTGGAATTCAGCCAAACTTTAAGAATACCTTATTCAATTCACTATCCATCATATGAGACCTTTAAACCTTAGAAATTTACTTTCCAAAACCCATAATTAAAGAAATATCAACTTTTGAATTTTTGTCATTAAGTTAACTTTTAAGCTATTATCTTAGTACTAAATGACCCTTAATCAACTTAGTAAATTTTGGGGTATTACACAAACAACCATAAATACCTAAGCTCACATTTATACTAGGTTTAAACATCCAAATCAATCTCATGCTACCAAAGGATCACTCTAAAGGCATGCTTCATATTCCAATTTGCCAAACATACCAAAATGTACAAATAGACTATTCTCAACATAAGTATCATGTCAACACAACCAACACAGCATAATACACTTGCGCAAACTATCACAACATGGCAAACAACAAGGAAGCTCTAGATGCATACCTAAGCAACCATTCATCCACAACTATAAGCAAGGATTAACATCAAGCTTAGCAACATCAAACCATCCTCAAGGACCAGCATAAAAACATACTTAAAATTCATAAGGAAACATAATTACAATTCCCAAATACCATGGAGAACACATTGCCTTATTAACCAAAATATAAACCGAGTTCATATCAAACTTGTAAATGTCCTTGGATCACTTAGCCTTACCTCTTGCTGCCCCCAAACCTTAATGTTCTGCATCATTAGGAAAAAATAGAGCGTAAGCACACTTACTTCGGAAGGATGCTCATAAAACAATGATGCATTAAACCATTTGAAAACCATATGCTTGTTTTCCAAAAACATGCTTACAATCAAATCAAAGCATAATAACCTTTATGCAACATCATGTACATTCCATGCTTAAGTCCTCAAAGCATTAAATCATAAACCATGCTTAAATCCCAAAGCATTAAAAATTAGGTTCAACACATGAACTTTGTCATATATTGGCATTTATAGTGACCCAGATAGACTACCTCTATCCTATACATATTGGATACAAGGATCCCTCATACCATGCCTAGTTAAGCTGCATGATATCCCAAAACTTGCCTTGTTAAACCACAAGATTTGTCACCTTTGCCTCGTTAAACCGTGAGATTCCACCCTTGCCTAGTTAAACCGCAAGTATACTGACCTTGCCTAGTTAATCCGCAAGATCACCATCAATTTGGGTTGCCTAGTTAAACCACATACCCTAAATGAGGTTCCCAATAGTACGAGTGGCCTTGTTAAACTGCCATACCTCAGGGACCCATGGCCACGATCGATTTTGTTCATATTTTATAGTGCACTTTTAATCCTATGGCATGCCAACTATATCTAATTGTTTTCTCACCTTGTCTCAAAGCCAATATATCATTTGCAAAACGACTTACTTAATTTTTACAAAGCATTATACAAAACACCACATATGCAAATCTCATTGCCAATGCAATAACACCATTCCCAACCAGAATGAAAACCGATTCTCAATAGCAGTTAGTATACTTTCAAACCCCTGTATATGTACTCAAAATCATGCATTTCCAGTAAGTAAATCATACCATGTTTATCACCAAAACATGAAAACAACATGCTCATATCCAAGCCGATATTCAAGAGAGAAATAAGGGAAACTTACTTCCGAGCTGAGGTAAGTGTCTCACACTTACCCTAAACTCCCAACAACCTTTACAAACCTTTGTAAAGCATTTAAAACTAGTTTCCACTCACCGATATGCTTCGTATTCCTTGCCAATGCGATACAAGCTCTTGGCAAGCAACAAAACAACGTCAAGCTTTTTCGCCTTGATTATCCCCTGTTTTAAACACATAAAACCAGAGGATAAATGCATCATTATGCATTCAAACCACTGACTCAAAGCAAAACCCCGCAACTCTCAGGTTGTCCACTTAGAAACCATCTAAAACAAACCGAAATCATCATCAAACATTTTTGAAACTTAACGCAGCCATAAAACAACGATTCAACCCATCAATCAACATCCAAAAACCCTTTCCCAACATCATTTTACTTCCAGCAAAGATTAAATTTGAATATCATCACAAAAACTCAAATCTAACAACCTAAACAATTAGAGATCCAAGAGTTTCGGGATTCTATTGATAAAAAAAATTATCAACATCATAATACATCCAAAATATGTATTAAATCAATCTTAAACACTAGAAATCAGATCCACTTCGAATATTACCTTGTTTCATCAAATTTCACCCAATTATCTCAATTAGACATTGATAAAATATTAAAATCAGCTTACAATTCATAAATCAAGGATTAAATACTTGGGAATTTCAGTAAAGAACCATACAATAAAGGAGATCGCGGACCTTACCCCTATTGTGAGATTTCTCCCTCAATTGGTTTGATAAAAGCTAAGAAAACACAAGATTTAAATGAGATTTTATAAAATCAATGTTAATTAATCAATTACAAATCATAAGTACAAGTTAAAAAGACTTCTCACCTCTGGATTTTGATGAAACCTTGAGTGTTTGGCTGAGGAGAGAATGTAGAGAAAAGTTGAGAGAAAAGTTACGTGAATTGTCTTTAAAAGGCTTAACTAACTTTCTAACTAAAATCCCCTTTTAAATAACTTTAAAACACATGTCAAAATATCTTTAATTAAGGGAGAAATCATCAGAAAAAACTTGTTAAAATAGATCCTTAAAGATTCTAAGAATCTGACCCTTTTCATTTTAGTCACCTTTAAAACAGTTTTCAAAAATTGCATTTTGGTCACTAGCCAAAATGTCTAATTTTCAAATCTTATTTTCCAAAATTGATTTCACCATTATCCTTAATATAATTAATAATGATTTTAGAATATTGTTACACAATTTTATCACCTTCAAAAATATTTAAACCAATTTAATCCTGAAACTAACCTGAAACTCTAATACTGGTCCATCGGACCTTCGAACCAACCTTTAAAACATCTAAGCCCAAAACTGGGGTGTTACATGCTACCCTAGACCAACGCCATGAACTCCTGCTTCTTTTCATCTTGGTATCGGAAACCCATATACTTCTTTTGGAAAGCAGCACAAAAGAACTCCTATGTCACATCTACAAGCGCCATCCCCGCGATAGAAGTCGTCCACCAGCTATAGGCATCTCTCTGAAGCAAAGACACTATACAAACCAATTTACGAACATCTGTACACTCCATCTATACAAGAATCTTCTCAGTACTGGCAAACCACTCCTCAGCTGCCTCTAGAGTTAAACCCCTAAACTTGATAGCTTTTAAACTACGCAAATGCTCCAACGAAAGTCCCATATTAATAGCTACTGCAGGTGCCAGTGCAGGTACTTGTACTCCAGCTGTAGCTGCCTGAAATGCTCTAGTCATCGCCTAAATCAACAGTGTTTTATCCCCAAAAATGGTCCTTGCAGTGATTGAGGCACACTGCCCTCAACTCCAGCACCAACAAGAGGAATCAGTGGAGGAGGAGGCAACTCATCATTATGTCCATCCACAACACTACCCATATAAGCTCTCGTCTCTCATCTTGGTCCTATTTCTCGAAAATATAAGTCTAAAGCATGATCATGTAACAAAACAAAATAATTAGGCCATCTTGAAGCAAGAATCCAAGTCGCTCATGTTTCAAAACAAAAATCATTTTACACTTGTAGTAATAAGGCAATGTGTCCTCAAGTTTTTACACCAATATAGCACATTTCAATCATAAACACACAAAATCAAACACCGAGCATGCTATTCAACAAATTTATTCAACAAAAATACACCAAACAACCATAACTCACCTCCCAACAATCATAACTTGGCTCTGATACCATAAAATGTAACCCCTTTGACCCGACCTAGATGCAATACCGAACCGAGCAAGCTACATTGGGTTTGCCGAGACAAACCCGAAAGATTTATATTGAAAATGTTACATTTTTTCTTTTTCTTGTCAAAATGCATATTTAAGTCTTAGGGTGATCATGCTGGCAGTGATGAATTTTACAACTCAATCGGGCATCGAATTGGCATTCAATTGGACGAGAACGTACTTCAGGGACAAATCGTAATTTTGGAAAATTAGAAGGACTTACTTAAACCTAGTGTTACCAAACCTTAATCAATCAGGTTAAATGCATTAAAGTTAAATATCAACTTAAAATAATCATCCAAACTCATTTAATTGCATGATCAAGAAACATGGACTAAACTGTAAAGATACAAACTTCAGAAAGTAATTCACTAGAAATAACGACTTGCGTACCGGTACACTATATTCCCATATTGATACGAGTATAAATTACAAAAGGGTATTGGCACGGTCCTCAAGTGTACTGATACGGGTATTCGATATCTAAAATAGGGGATTCTAGTAGCCAAAGGGGGTACCTATATGGTTGCCCATGTACCAACACCAGTGTTAATTTCTAGCTACGCGTACCGATACAGTTACCAGGTGTACCGGTACGCCTATGCATTTTGCCCAAATTTGAGCTGAGATAGGTCCCCCCATATCGATCCCTGAGGACCCGTACCAGTACGAACAGGCCTGTAATGACCTCTTGGTCGAACATATAACACTTTGGCTCAATCTAACATGCCCCAAACATGAACCAAACATCTTATAACAAGTCTAGCAATATTTCCACAATCAAATAGACATGGTAGAGGATCATTCACATCATAGCAGAACCAAACAAAGATCCTATAGGCATGATCTCTACCCAAGCATGCAAATCATATCCCAACCTCTCAAAGCAAGATACTAAGCACCATACAAATCCAAAACATCAAATGGAACTTGTCTAAACCAGGGAGTAACCAAAACAACCCTCCCAATTACAACTTGGTCACATTGCCTCTTATTACTACTAAGTGTTTATAAAACCATACTTGAGATAGCTTCGCCCTTGGATTGTCTCTTGCTTACTCGTTGTCCAAAAGTGCTTACTTCTCTGCATTGATGAGAAAAGAGAGCGTAAGCATATAAGCTTAGTGAGGAAATCTAAAAAAAACACTCATCAGTGCATTTAAAACCATTTTGTTTTCAAATAAGTATTAAAGCTTATGCTAAAACATCTCATGCTTCTATAATCTTTACAAATATACACTTTTAAATAATTGCAACACATGTATAATGGATTTCTGGCATAAATCTCAATTTAAGCTTTCTCATGATAAAGCCACAAAATAACATGCTTAAAGAGCATCTTATGTATAAACCATATTATACCAAACATAATCTATTCTCATGATACATTATATCATATATTGGCATTCAAGTGACCCGAAACCAATTCCATTCTATTTTATAAAAACACATCGAATACACGAATTTCTCAAATGGTTCCTTCAACCACTTCACATACATCCTCGAACCTGAGCAGCCCTTAACGGTTATGATATATAAGTCCACCAGCGGGAGAATTGGCACACTCTTGACCCCTCGACTGCTGCGGTTCTCATGGTGGAGCATGGCACACTCTTGACCACTCGACACACATGAGGCGACTTATTATAGTGTACTTTAAACCCTATGGCTAGCCAACTATATACGATACGCATAGCTGAAAATTAAGCATGGTTTCGGTACACAGGTTGCCGTATCGATACGGTCTTTTGTTACTAGAATTCCAATTTTACGAGATCACATACCCGTACCGATACGGCTGAGGATCGTATCGGTACACCTTTGTATTTTAGCCCGTATCGAAGCGGAGTGTACCTGTATCGGCACGTAGATAATTAATTTGGTTAATATGCTTCCTGAAGTTAATTTTCTTTGCAATTTGGCCCTTATTTCTTGTATATGCAATTAAATGAATTTGGATGGTTAATTTAAGTTGCAATTTAACCTGGATGCATGAAATATGACTAATTAAGGATTGGTAATTTTAATTTTACATAATTCCTCATAATTAGATGAAATTACATTTTAGTCCATATAATGCAAAATCAAACAATTGGTTGTAAATTTGACGCCCGATTGAGTTGTAGTCTTCACCATAACCAGTATGATCACCTTAGGACTTAACGAAGCATTTAGATAAGATAAAAAGAAAAAATATACCATATGAATGAAAATCTTATGGGTTTGTCTCGACAAACCTTAATATAGCTCGCTCGGTTCAGTCTTGCGATTAGACTAGGTCAAGGGGTATATCTCAGCCAACAAACCACCATCTCACGTCACACTCAACCAAGCAAACATTGCCTTCAACTCTACTGCAACCTTTCTACTCAAGGCGTCGGCTACAACATTAGCCTTAACCGGATGATACTCTATATAATCTTTTAGCAACTCCAACCATCTCTGTTGCCTAAGATTCAAATCCTTTTGTGACATCAAATATTTCAAACTCTTTTGATCAGTGTATACAATACACTACTCACCATAAAGATAATGCCTCCAAATCTTCAACCAAACACCACCGCAGCAAGTTATATATCATGCGTAGGATAGTTGCACTCGTGCACCTTTAACTGTCTAGATGCATAATCCACAACTTTACCCCCTTTCATCAACACACACCCCAAACAAACACATCACTATAAACTACAAACTCTTTCCCCGACTCAGGTTGAATCAAGATTAGAGCTTGCGTCAAAGCTTCCTTCAACTTATCAAAAGCTTGTTGTCTACTCTTTATCCATTCAAAACTCACATCCTTTTGCAACAACTTCGTCAAAAGAGAAGCAATCTTCAAAAAACCCTCCACAAAGCAACGAAAAAATCCTACTAACCCCAAGAAACTACGAACCTCTGTCACCAACTTAGGTTGCTTCCAATTCACAACTGACTCAATCTTTTGTGGATCTACACGAATACCTTCCGCCGAAACAACATGTAACACTCCAGTTTTGGGCCTAGCGGTTTTAAGGCTAGTTAGAAGGTCTGGTGGATCGGGTTAGAGATTCGAGTTGGATTCGGGAGCAGATATTTTTCTGAAAGATAAAAATATGGAAAAATGTTTAAAAATCCTATTTTAATATAATAAAAATATTGGTGAAAGAAATTTTGGAAAATAAGCTTTGGAAGGGTGACATTTTGGCTAGTGACCAAAATGTATTTTTTGAAAACTATTTTCGAAAGGTGACTGTTTTGTAAAGAGTCGAAACTTTGAATCTTTAAGGAGCTATTTTACTATTTGGTTTAATCAGAGTTTTCTCTTAATTAGGATTATTTTTAAAAGGGTTTTAATTAAAGGAATTAATAAAGATTTAGTTAAAAAGGTAGTTATTTTTCCAAATCACAATTTGACGTAACTTTCTTTCTCTCATATTTTCTCTCAAAATACTCTCAGCCAAAGACTCTTTTTCCTATCAGAGATTCAAGGTAATGATCTTGTTTCTTTATCCTTTTATTTTCTAAATGATTCTTTAACTTGTTTTCTCAAAAATCTTATTGAATCTCATTGTTTTTCTAGAGGAAAACATCCAATTAAGGGAAACTCACTCATTGGAGGTAAGTTTTGTTCTTCTCCTCTAATGAAAGGTTCTTTACTGAAATTCCCAAGTTCTTCAATCTTTATATATGTTTTCTAAAGGATTTTAATTGATTAATTATGGAATTTTGCTTAATTGAGAGTTAATTGGTGAAATCTTGTGATTTCCGAAGTGGATCTATTTTTCCAGTGTTAAGGATTGATTTCAATCTTATTTTGGATGTATTATATTGTCGATAAGTTTTTTTTTTTAACAATGTAATCCCGAAATTGGTTGAATCTCTAATTGTTAGGTTGTTAGTTAATGGTTTTTGGGTTGTTTTTGGAGTTTAATCATTGCTGAAAGTAAAAGGATGTTTTAAAAGGGTTTTTAGATGTTATTTGATGAAGTTTGATGTATTGAATAGTTATATTATGGTTGGGTTAAGATTGAAAAGTGTTTGAGGTTGATTTCGGTAAATTTTGGATGAGTTTTGAGTGGGCATCTTGAGAGCTGCGGGATTTGGTTTGAAATAGAGAGTTGGATGCAATTTAATGCATGTTTCCTCTGGTTTTGTTTGGCCAAAACAGGGGATAATCAAGTTGTAGCATCTTGAGATGGTTTGTGGCTTGTTGGGAGCTTATTTTGTGGTAGCAAGCAAGACGAAGTGAAATCGGTGAGTGGAAACGGTTTTAAAAGTCTTTCAAAGGTTTGAAAGTGGTTTTGGAAGTTTAGGATAAGTTTGAAACCCTTACCTAAGCTTGGAAGTAAGTTTTCCCTCCTTTGCTCTTTAATATCGGTTCGGATATGAGCATGTGTAATTCATGTTTTAGTCGTAAACTTGGTTGGTTTTTACTTACTGTAAATGCATGATTTTAAGTACATATGCATTGTTTGATAAGTTTGTTAAATGCTAGTGAGCATTGGATTTTATTTCGGTCGGGATTGTGATGTTGCTATGTCAATGTGATTTGCATATGTGGGGATTTTGTGTAATGCATTGTAAAATAGTGAGTAAATGGTTTTGTAAATGATATATTGGCTATGTGACAAGGTGAGAAAACATTCAGATATAGTTGACATGCCATAGGATAAAGTGCACTATAATATGTTAAAAATGGATCGTGGTTAAGAGTCATTGAGGTATAGCAATCGGCTATTCGGACTATGTTGTTATCACTTGGGTTGAACGGTTGGTTCCCCTTGTTGACGTAAATATTGTGGTTGGCAAGGTTGTGAAGTCATGCGGTCGGCATGGGGTAGTCTTGATGATGGTCGGTCATTAAGGGAGATTTGTGTATCCGATGTGTAAAGTTAACGGTCGTTTAACTAAAGATTAGCAGTCGGCTAATCAAGGATAGTGGTCGACTATCCGAGGTCACTATAATTGCCAATATATGAGAATTCTATTGTTGAATCTATTTTTAATGCTTTGGATTTAACCATCGTTTTCTATTTAATGCTTCGGGATTTAAGCATGTGGAATATATATTGTTTTGCATATGGTCGATATGCATGTTTTAATTTGGAACCATTTGAACTTGCTTAGGTTGTAAGCATGGTTGAAAACAAGTGTTGGTCTTCAAGGGTTTTAATGCATCATTGTCTTAAGAGTATCCTCACTAAGCAAGTGTGCTTACGCTCTATTTTTCCTAATGATGCAAAGCATTAAAGGCTTGGGGCAACAAAGGCAAAGTGTAGTGATCCAAGAGGTAAAGCAATTTTGAGTATGAACTCGGTTTGTGTTTTCGGTTAATAAGGCAATGTGTTCGCCATGGTTTTTGGGAGTTGTAATTCTGTTTCCTTATGGATTTTACGTAAGATTCTATGCTGGGTTTTGAGGATGGTTTGATGTTTCCAAGTTTGAAGTTAACCCTTGCTTGTAGTTGTGGATGATTGGTTACTTAGGTATGCATCTAGAGCCTCCTTGTTGATTGCCATGTTGTGATGGTTTGAGAAAGTTTATTATGTTGTGTTGGCTTGCTGCACATGCGGATAAGTATTGAATTGAACAACATGGTATGTTTGGTGAAATGTTTTAGGAAGCATGCCTATAGATCATCAAGTTAGTATGAATGCCATGTTTGGTTAATGTTTTTGTGTTGCTTTGGTGGGAAATGTATTTTGGTAATGTTGTATATGTGTTTAAAGCATTTAAAAGTGGTTTGGTTCCCATTAAAGTGTGTTTAAACAGCAATTTGGGATAGTACAGGTCCAGGCATATCGAAACAGGTGACCTCGTACCAGTACGGCTAGGCCATTTCAGGCATAGCGTTTCGATACGCGGGTAGGTGTTTTGATACGGATAAGCCTTTCTAGGCATAGCGTTTCGGTACACGAGTAAGTGTTTCGAAACGGTCATAGGCATTTTCCCAGGCATTTTGATACGCAATCAAGCATTTCAGTATGAGTTTTAGCTACTAGAATATGAGTTTTTGAAATCGCAGGGGCGTATCGAAACACTAGTAAGCGTATCAGTACGGCTACCGTTAAGTTGGTTATTTTGGAATCTTGAAGGTTTTTGGTTCTTTCATTTTGTAATTGCAATTGTATAAGAATGGAAGATCGCTTTGACTTGAAATTTGTCATGTGAGCTAGAAAATGGACTAATTAAGGATTGGTAACTTTAATTCCAGTTTTGGTCCTTAAAATGATCAGTTTTGCAATTTAGTCAATGAAAAGAATATTATGCAATTGGTGGTTTTCTCATGCTTTGAATTCTCTAAAAATTCACTCGCTGCAAGTATGAACTTGTAAGACTAATAATTTGCATCTAGAGAAGATAAAAAGAAAAAAAGACAGACTTTTCGTAACCTTTCTCCGGTTTGCTTCGGCAAAACTAATGTAGCTCACTCGGTTCGGTCAGGCATCTAGGCCGGG
Organism: Hibiscus mutabilis; assembly: GCA_019671005.1. NCBI lineage: Eukaryota > Viridiplantae > Streptophyta > Magnoliopsida > Malvales > Malvaceae > Hibiscus > Hibiscus mutabilis. Next base: position 39,907,039 of record CM033734.1, on the reverse strand, counting down.
TTGAGGGGGTTACACAACATGATCAAGAAAAACCACTAGTTTAATCCAAAACTCACACTTGCTTAACTTGACATAAAGCTTATTATCCAACAAAACTTGTAACACAATCCGTAGGTGTCGATCGTGATCTTCCTCGGTACAAGAGTACACAAGAATGTCATTGATGAACACTACCACAAATTGATCCAAGAATTCATGGAATACCCATTCATCATATCAATGAAAGCCACTGGTGCATTGGTCAGCCCAAACGGCATCACTAGGAACTCATAATGCCCATAACGTGTGCGAAAAGCTATCTTCGGCACGTCTCTATCATTCACATTCAACTGATAATATCCAGATATCAAATCAATCTTAGAAAACACCATATCACCCTGAAACTGATCGAACAAATCATCAATCCTCAGTAAATGATACTTATTCTTAATCTTCAACTTGTTTAGTTGCTGATAATCAATGGACATTCTCATCGTGCCATCATTCTTTTCACGAACAACACCGGTGCTCTCCATGGTGATACACTAGGTCTGATGCAAACACGATCCAGCAACTCCTGAACCTGCACCTTCAACTCCTTCAACTCCTTTGGTGCCATATGATACGGTGCAATTGAAACTGGAGCCGTATCCGCATACGTCTTGATGCAAAAGTCATGTATAAACTATATTATACAAAACATAATCCATTTTTCATGATACATTATATCATATATTGACATTCAAGTGTCCCAAAACCAATTCCATTATATTTTATAAAAGCACATCGGATACACGGATTTCCCAAGTGGTTCCTTCGACCACTTCACATACATCCTCGAACCGGAGTAGCCCTAAACGGTTATGATGTATAAATCCACAAGCAGGAAAATTGTTACACTCTTGATCCCTCGACCATTGTGGTTCTCACGGTGGAGCATGGCACACTCTTGTCCCCTCGAACACATGAGGCAACTTATTATAGTGCACTTTAAACCCTATGGCTAGACAACTATATCCGATAACTTTTAATCTCAGCCACTTGCCAATATACTCAATAAACCACATTACCTCATTGTTTTACATATGGATCAAATCCAACCAATTTCCAATACATTAAACCATGTATTCTAGTATTCTCAAAACACATTTCATAAACCATTTGTCATACTCAATAATCATCGCATATGATCATTTGCAACTTCTTTCGTTTCTAAAATTTGCGTATAATAGTAGGTAATCAAAATCGTAAACATGTGTATGAGATTGTATTTTGCAAAATCGAAAATGAGAGCGAGAACAACCAATACTTACCTCTGAGCTTAGACAAGTGTTTTAAACTTAATCTAAACTCCCAAAAATCATCTTCAAACCTTTTAAAAGCAGTAAAACACGTTTCCTCTCACCAACAACACAACACTCTACTATCCGTTGCAAAAATCAAACTTCCAAAGCCTCTGCAACCTCTCCAAAATCTAAAGAATCCATCTCCCCTACTTTACCCATACAAAAACAGAGGATTGATGCATTTCTATGCATCTCTAAACACAACAACACCCCTTCTCAACTTCGCCTCAGGAAAAACCATCAAACACTCCCTTAAAACAACCAAAATCACCATCAAACTTAACCTAAACAGATTCCAGCCATAACCTATTGGTTTTAACATCTTAACATCATCAATTAACATCCAAAAACAACAATATATCAACCTCATATCTCCAACAACCTTTCAACACCAAGATCACCTCAAAATCTAATTATTTACAACCTAGAAAATTAGCAATTCTCTTAGTTTTAGGATTCCTTTTATTAATCTCTTCTCATAACATTAAAACACATCTTCCATGTGATCTAAATCCATTAAAATCAATACGAAACAGATCCACATCCAGATTCATCCAATTTCTTAATAAAACTCAATAAAAACCTTTTAAACATGATTTAATCATCAACTCATAACAAAAATCAGTTGTAAAGGATCAAGAACATGGGAATTTCAATAAAGAACCTTTAATTAGAGGAGAGAAATGAAAATAATCTATAATTGCTGATTTCTCCCTTAATTGACAAGATTTGAATGAAACCTTCAAGAAAACCAATAGGATTTGATATAGAAATCAAAGAAATCAATTAGAAAATAAAAAAAGAAATAAAAAAGGAATGATTCCGGAGGATTTTGGAGTAAAATTGGATAGTTTGGCTACTGAGAAAGTTGGGAGAAAAGTAGAGAGCAAAAGTAGTTACGTAAGAAAATGAATTTGGTTATTTAAGATTTTTTTAATCAAATCTATTTTATTTTCATATAAAAACCATTCAAAAGCCTTTTAAAAATATCCTAAATTAAGGAAAAAATCTGATTAAAAACTTTGGTAAAAATTATATCCTTAAAGATTCTAAGTTTTGACCCTTTTACGATTTAGTCACCAAAACAATTTTGAAAACTTTACATTTTAGTCACCAGACCAAAATGTCCCCAAATCCGTTTTTAATTCTTCAAATTGAGTTTTCCAAAACCCTTAGAATATTAATTAAATATTTTCTAGCATTTTCCATGTTTTATTTTAGCCAAAAACAATTTTTTAAGAATTAATTCCCGAAACTAGCTCGAATCGCCTAATCCAGTTCTCTCGAACCGTCTAATCAATGTAGCTAACATATAGACCCAAATTCGGGTGTTACATCATACTTGAGGAATAATAAAACATATAAAATCATCAAGGGACATCAATAAAAAATCAACCAAAAATCAAACCATAACAAATTCAAAAACCAAAAAATACAACTGCGAGAAATAATGGCCCATATTGCCTTATTACAAGTTTGCACAGCCAAAAACATAGTCTTTAATTTTGTCTTAGGAACACTCCTTTGCTTTGATCAACAGACATGTATGCTCTAATCCACTGCATTAATGAAGAAAAACGAGTGTAACCTTCATAGTTTAGTGAGTGCTACACAATAAAACATTCATTAGCGCATTAAACCAAAACATAATACATATGCGCTTAGCAAGATGAACAAAAATTAGAATTTTAATATTTAGAAAGTCCCAATTTCAAATCATGTTTTCTCATATCAAATCTCATTTTTAGAAGTGAGATATTGCAATACTTCTTGTGACTAAACAATTCATATAAAACCATCGGATACATGGATCGAACTTAATAAATAGTGGGTTTATACCCCATTCTCTCATACGTTCCTTGGTTGTTAGAAACCCTTCCTTTTCAGTTACAATCAACAAATGATTGTAGACAATTCGTCCTTACGAACAACAACCATAGATACTCGTCCTTATGGAAACAAAAGTCACGATCAATCGATTAGACACTCATCCTTACATATTCAGTTCTCGCATAAATTTAGAGTACTCATCCTATGGGATGCCAACTATATTCGATCTTTAACTCACAATGCCCCAAGCTAATATATATCTTTAAAAACACATTTGCTTTTTGTTTTTTCTCATGCGATTCTCAACTCAATATTATCAAACTCCGTTTCTCAATGGCAACTAATTCAAAACATATAGGAAACGATTATTAGCACCCTCGGGTTCTCTCATGCTTGTAAAAACATAGAATTATTAAATATATTACATTAAAACATGAAGCTTGTCATATTCAAATCTTTAAAACAAATCATATATCGCTATTCATCACGGAATGGTTCATAGCGAATATAAGAATGGTTAGAACGGAGTTTAATATAACTTGTTAGACTATTATTAAACTCCCACAAATGATTTCAAACCTTGCAAAGTAACGATGTTTAAGTTTACACTCACCCACAAGCTTTTGCCTTGACGCCGAAAGCTTTGCCGAAAGTGCTGATATCGCCGAACAATTGCTAAACGTCCGCAACCATTCCCAAAGCATCTGCAACTCAACCAAAATATAATTCCCCATCAAAATATATTCTAAAATTTCCAGCAAAACCAGTCTAAATTAAACTTCCACCCAAAACTCCCAAAGTTGCTGAAATTCAACAAGATTAAAGCTCCATCACTTCCCAACTTCAAATCAATCCTTCTAAATTCAATTCTAAGCCAATTACACTCTAAAAGTCGTTAATCCACCTTCCAAAATAGTATCTAACCTTAGGTAATCCAAATCATCATAACACAACCAATAATCATTAAGAACTCCTAACTTGTTTTAGCCAGTTTAATTAATTTCGGGATTAATTCTACAAAATTAGGATTAGATTACTTCTAAACCATAAGAATAATACAAAACCCAATATAAACATCTAGATTTATACAAAAGTTCAAGACTTCATCATATAAATTCTGAAAACTAATTTCGTTATTAAATCCCGTTTTTCTTTTAAAATACAACTAAAACATGACTTTAATGCTAAGCATATGGAATATCAATGAGAAACATCACCATACTTTAATTTGAAGGAAAACCAAGTTTTGGATAATATCCCCTCCAATTGACATGAAATACCAAGTGAAAACAATGAAAAGAAAATGTGATGATTTACTAGAGTTTAGAAAGAATTTTGGAAAGAAATGATTTAGAAAAGATTAGAAATCCATGGAATTTTGGTGAAAGTGTTTGGGCATTAAGAAAATGAATTCAGAGAAAATGAAGAACTCATTCTTCTCATTTTGATGAAAAATAACTACCGTGAAATCATTATTTAAAATAGAGGGAAAAGTGATTAAAACCCATATGCCTAAATTGCTTCTTAAAGATTCTTAGCTAGCATTCCTCTTTGATTTAATGAGTAAAACCACATGTTAAATCCAATCAGATTAATTAAAGCCATTCAAACAAAACATTTTTATTTAATAAAACCATTTTATAACTCGAAATTATTAAAACATATTGATAAATCAAAAACCACTTTATCGAACCTTAATTAAATTTTTAGAATTAATTAATTAGCTAAATTCATAATTTAATTCTAAACGACTCGATCGACTTATCCAAAACTTCTAACCTGGATTTTGGGATGTCACAACTCTCCCACTAAAAAGAATTTCATCCTCAAAATTTCCAATGGAAGCAAATGCGGATATTGCAACTTTATCTCGACCTTGGTTTCCAAAGTCGCTTCCTCTACTCCATAATTAAGCCACAAGACTTTTACCAACTAAACGGTCTTGGCACGCATCTCTTTGGTGTTCGTATCCAGAATCAATATCAGCTCTTCCTCATAGGTAAGATCTGGACGAATCTCAATCTCTTCTAGTGACACAACATGCAAAGGATTTGAAAGTTATCTTCAAAACATAGACACATGAAATACATCATAAATGCAGTCGAGCTCAATCGACAACTTGAGACGATACGCAACCGGACCAATCCTATCAATTGTTTCATAGAATCCTATAAACCTTGGACTTAGCTTACCCTTACGTCTAAATCTCAAAACCTTCTTCCATGGTGAAACCTTAAGAAACACCTGATCACCAACCTCATATTCAACCTCTCGTCGTTTGAAATCTGGATACACAACTTCTGTCTATCTGAAGCCGCTTTCAAACGATCATAAATAAGTTTCACCTTATATTCCATTTCTTGTACCAATTACGGACCAACAACCACATGTTTTTCACCCATTTCAGCCCAAAAAACGGTATCTTAAACTTTCGTCCATAAAGATCCTCAAAAGATGTCATCTGAATACTTGACCAAAACTATTATTATAAGCAAAATCCACAAGAGGTAAATATTTCTCCCATGAACCTTCGAACTCATTGATACATCTATGCAACATATCTTCAAGTATTTGTATCACTCATTTTGACTGACCATCAGGCTGTGGATGAATAGCGGTAATAACGTTAAGCCTTGTACCTAAAGCCACTTGTAAACTTTCCCAAAATCAAGAGGCAAATCAAGGATCCCGATTAGAAATAATCATTTTTCAAAACCTATGCAATCTCACAATCTCAACAATATAGTGCTCGGCTAAATTTTGCAAAGTGAACGTGGTACACACTCGGCAAGAAAATTGCACTCTTGGTGAACCGATCGACAATCACCCATATAGAATCTTTACGCATGGATGTCAAATGCAAACTTGAAACAAAATCCATAGTGATTCTTTCCCTCTTCCATTTCAAAAGCTGAATAGTTTGCAACGATCTAGAAGGAAATTGATGCCCAACTTTAACTCACTAACAAATCATACATTTTGACACAAATTCAAAAATATCCTTTTTTCAAACTATTCCAATGATGAACCTCACAAAGATCTCGATGCATCTTTGTACTACCAGGGTGCATAGAAAATGGTCTAGTATGCACTTAAGTTAAAATAATACATCTTAAATCTGAATCATCAGGTACACAACTATGTCCTTTAGAACACAAAACCCCTTCTTATTAAAATAATACTGAGCTTAGTGAACATTTCTCTGAGCTCAATTGTAGTCTTCCTACTCAAAAAATCCGCAACAACATTTGCCTTACCAGGATGATACTCAATCATCAAATAATAATCCTTCAACAGTTCAACCCAACGTCTTTGCCTTATGTTCAACCTTTTTTGCAAGATAAGATAATGAAGACTTTTGTGATCCATATAAATGATACACTTCTCACCATAAAGCTAATATCACCAAATCTTTAATGCAAAACAATAGCTGCCAATTCCAAATCATGCGTCGGATAGTTGCGCTCATGCGTCTTCAATTTTCTTGACACGCTACAACCTTATTCTCTTGCATTAAAACATATCCAAACCTAGAATATGATGTATCACTTTAAACTATAAACTCAATTCCTAGCTCAGGTTCAATTAGAACCTAGGTTTGAGTTAAAATCGTCTTCAACTTTTCAAAACTTTACTCAAATGGGACGCTCTTTCTCTATAACTTCATCAAAGATGCAGCAATTTTAGAAAACCCCTCAACAAACTCTCAAGCATAACATGTAAAAACCAGAAAACTATGAACTTCCAACATCGTCTTCGATTGCTTCCAAATCAGGACAACTGCAATTTTCTATGGGTCCACTCTAATATGTTTTGTTGATACCATATGACCCTAGAAAATTGCCTCCCTAATCCAAAATTCACATTTACTTAACTTGGTGAACAACTACTACTTTGTCAAAGTATGATGAACAACTCGTAAGTGCTGATCGTGCTCCTTCTTAGTACGAAAGTACACAAGCTTGTCATCAATAAACTCTACTACAAAATGATCCAAGTACTAATGGAATACTCAGTTCTTCATGTCTATGAATGCAACAAGTGCATTTTTCAAACCAAAAGCCATGACCATGAACTTATAATAACCATATCGTGTCTGAAAAGTAGTCTTCAACACATCTGATCCCTTTACCTTCAATTGATAATATCCCTACCATAAATCAATCTTTGAAAATATAGTTGCACCACAAAATTGGTCAAATAGATCATCTATTCGTGCCAAAAGATATTTATTCTTTATCATCAATCTATTCAACTCCTGATAATCTATACACATGAATAGGTATAGAATCCATCAAAAATAAATACCTACTTGATCTAATGATTTTTGTAGTAGCGGTAAGTAAGGTTGATCCCACAAAGTTGATAAGATATTAAGTTATAAATGCAATAATAGTAAAAGAGGGTTTTTGAGTTTGTGATCAATTGAAAAACTAAAGAAAACAAAGTAAATAAAGGAAATTTTAATAATGGTGAGGATTCTAGTAGGATAGATCTTGGAATATTAATTCAGTATTTTAGATCATTGATCTTCACAAGGATTAGTATACTTTAATTCCAAATAACTTGGTTAAGGTTAATAAGTGAAGCATATTATACAAACTAATCTTTCTCATATAGGTAATCGCCAAGATAACAAGTATGATTACAACTTATTATCAAGGTTAAATTCTTAGAGCCAGCACCTAAGATTAAATATGTATCAAATAGCATTATCGAGCAATGAGACCCAAGCACACATACTATCAAAACACCAACGCTTATCAAGAATATGAAATTATATCTTCAAACCCACCAACGAGTTCTTACCACTTTATCAGGATAGACATGATTGGTTGTGCTTATAGATTAATAAACCAATGAAGCATCCAATCTTAAGGATCAAGATATGCGTATTAAATAAATTTGTTAGATATAAAAATACTTGAAATAAAAGAGAATTATGAATAACAAGAATATCTCACTAAAAATATTTGAACAATATCCTTGATCCTAACTTGACTAGAAAAGGAGGGGTTTAGCCACTCATGGAGTTGGCGGCGGCAAGTAGGGTTTTTTTTTGCTTGAGGGTTGAAGGATTCGTCTTTCTATTACCTTTATGATCATATTTATATGAAAGTCTTTTATATAAATAAGGGGAAGGAATTACATTAAAATACAAAACCCTAATCCTACAATAAATCCAATAAATGTAATAAAGTAGAAGTCCACTTGGAGTAGGATCTCTTCTTCTCTAAGGAATTCTGACTGTGCCCGTGCCTTATCTACCGAACGCTACCGCCTTACGCGAGTAAATATCCCAAAGTGTCTAAATTGTGCAAAAACTCTTCTTTTACGCATGAAATGTTCTTTAGCCATTAAAACACCTGAAAGATCAAATAAGAACAAAAAGAAGGATTTGGGATAGAGTAGTGTGCTAAAACATAGGAATTTATATATGAAGAAAATGCAAGTATACAACTTATCATATATCCCTACTCTTAGATTATGCTTGTCCTGAAGCATATTGAAATTCGAAACCTAGCATCATTTTGGTGAAGAGAAAGGATAAGAGAAGTAATAAATTTATGATTGCAATTTAGCACAAGCAAATAATCACCCAGGTAATTATCATGAAGTCAAAGATGGAATAGAATTAAACGGACTAAAAAAGGATTCACACAATTTCCCGCAAGGTGTTTAAGGGACAACTACACTCAAGTAAAATCATGTAAAAGAGTCTTACCATAGAGTAGCAAATGTATCACATCTCCACCATTGATTTGGGTCGAATTACAAGATCAAAAGGTCTTTGAATTTGGTTATAACGAGGCTAGGAACAAGGTATGATAAGAAAGACTTTTGGGCTTTCTGAATCAAAGAACTCATACTTTTTTTATTTTTCCCAAGCTTTGTATAAATGATATTTAGGAGAACGAGGATTCAATCTTTCCACACTTTTGTCTTTTCTTTTTTGATTTTTCTTTTTGAACAAACAAGACAATTTTATTTTTTTCTTGTTTTTCAAGAATTTCTCCCTTTTTTATTTGCATGAATTTTCTAAGTAAGTGTAGTGTGTAGTTCTCTAATTACGGGTTCAAATCAAGGAAATCAATAAAAATGGATCTGGCTTGTAATATAGTTAATTTCCAAACAATAGACTTATACTCAAAAGTGGTTCTCTAATGGTCATATTTACCAAGGTAGACTTTTGGCTCAAGGTTCATACCTAAGTGCCTAAATCATCTCAAGTAATTCGATCCTATGTGGTCTCAACACGTATAACATTGTAAGTTGCAGAAGAAACTAATCATGCTTGACAATTACTTAATAAAAAATATGAAGCATAAAATATGTATGCTTATTAGGCTCAAATCTCACAAAATGACTTTTGTTGTGTCAAATCCCTCTATCCAACTATCGAATCAATTAATCAAGCAATGATTTGCAAGGTTAACATTTTCTTATCAATCCTATTTTACTCTCTATATCAGTCTCATTTTTACTTTGGGATCTCGAGTCTAAAAAATTTCAACATGTTGATTTTAAGAAAAATTTCCATGTGAAAAGAATAATTCTAAGTTATCAATAAGCATGAAATTCACATATTATATCCCTATGTTTAGAAAGAAATCAAGCATCAAAATTAGCACCACACTTAAACCAAACATTGTCCCTAATGTTCCTAAATCCACATGCAAAAAGTAAAATAAAACAATTAAAAGTTTAAGGGAGAAGAGTGCTCCCTTCTTTGGCATGCGGCAATTCAAGGTGGGTATGGAATTGGAGGGTTAAATCTTGATTGCTTGAAGAATGCCCTTTGTTTGGCCTCCATTCTATGCATCCTATACTCAAAACTATCTAAACAGTCCTCGACGGTGTTGGTGTATGAAGAAGAGGCTTCCATCGTGGCTCCCCAACTGATTTCATCACATAGTTCCCTCTTTAATCCTTTTCGAGCAGTCCCATTGTCTTAAGGCAATGGATGTTGATTGGTTCCATTTGTCTTGCTACATGCATGTTAGTATTATCGGTAAACAAGCCGTCTTTGAAAGCCAATTAAAAAAATATAAGAACCAAGGATTAAGGGTTTACTCTATCTTATCACCACAACAATTAATTGTGGGCCAAACTAATATCCGATGACCTTTCTACCTTTCACCATGCACGAAAGGAAGAAGAACTCGGCCATATTCAAGATGCTGCCTGAATTCACCCTACCGGAGAACGATTAGGATAAGAATCAATGAATGTATTTCAATGCTGGGTTCTTGAGTTCATGATCCTTTGAGTGGCTTGGATTGTAGCCCGAAGTGCTCGTCGTCCACTCTTAGAAGAGGGTAGATTGCTCGAAATCTGCACTATACTCATGAAGACTTAAAATATAGTCATTAGATTGTGAATATTCTTTCAAAATAAAATCCATGGCCAAATTAAATTATGTGATATATAATGAAAATTGTTTGTTCAACAAACATAATTTAACTATGTTTGGTGCATTCAAATCAATGTATCCCCTTTCTTGAACTCATATATTATGTAAAATTCCCACAAAAAAATGTCATAAATTGGGCAAGTAATAACCATGTATTTTCCCAACCAATTATAGCAAAATACTCTTCACTTTATCTAATAATCCAAGTTGCGAGAGAGATTCGGGATGAACATACTAATAACCTTGGATTGTTTGTTTTTGAACTTCAACTAACCTTTTCTTTTGTTTTGTAGAAGAGAATGACAAGTTACCGATGTTTGCTGCAGCGTTGGAGGGCCCTTGTGCATGGCGATGTGACCAGGTGCGAACTGAAAGTGCAATGAGCAACTCTTCTTCTGACGCCAACGATGATGCTCTATTAGCAACGTGGGATTGAGTCCTTCTCGCTTAACTCTTGGTGTGTGCCATCTTGTAGTTTTGGAGAAGAAGTTTCTTGCAAGAATGAAAACCTTTGAAAAATTGTTAAACCTAATGTTTGGAGAAGAATGAAATAATGAGAGAAATAAAAGATAAAAAGTTTGAGTTAAAGTAAGTATCTTCCCCATTTTTCTTCTCTTTTTTCGGCACTTAACTTGTAGGCAAAGGAGTCCAAAAATTTCTACAAATTTTTAGATTCCCACCGGTGGCAAAATTTTCCCGCAAAACGTTTTCATGAAAATTTTTAGAGCACGGGCTCACCTTATTCTGATAGTGCTACCCTTGTATCAAAAAAGAAAGAAAAACATAAAAACTCCCAAAAAGCAAAAATGTTTATGAAATAAACTAAGGATAAAATGATACGAGGATGAAAGGTGTCAAACTTTTCATCTTAGACAAGCAGTTTAAGCTTCTTTTCAAGTTTGGAACGTCTTCCAGCATGTAGCGACATTTTAAATAGGATTCAGACATCTTTGGGTTGACATGTCTTCTTACAAGACAACTTGAAAAACCAAGAGTTCTTACGAAGAAATCCCATGTCCTCAAGTTTTTCAAGAACACTTGGGTCAGAAAAAACCATATTGGTGGTCCAAGTAACCCACATGCCTAAAAACATATTTGAGGCCCAAATAGACTTTATATTAAATAAATAAATAAATGCTAGAATAATCAGCTCCATGTGCTGATTTTAGGAGCTTCCTCTTAAAAAGCTATCCCTTTAGTTTTTCCTAAACATTTACTGAACTCTTTTAATCAGCTATTTATGTGCTGATTTTTAGGGATTAAATAGCTGATTCTTAGGGTATTTTGTTGTCTCCTTTAGAACATAAAAAGAGGTAGCCTATTCTCTTGTAATAACAACTTGAACAACTTTCTTTTTGAGAATAAATGTTATTGAGAATATTTTTGCAAGTATTGTTTCTTGTGCCTTCGAAACTTGTCTTCAATACGATTTCCATCTAGTTTTCGTGGAAAATCCATCTTCACACTCCGGGTCAATCACGATCAAGATGGTTCCTAAGACACCACTATCTTCATCATCTTCCTTGCTGCCAATTCCAGATTTGGATTTCTAAAAATTTCCATATTTGTTCTTTAAGTTTCTTGTTTGATCCTTTTGTTTTCCTACCATATTTATAATATTCTACTGCCATCTCATATCATTTGGTAGATTGCTAGTGATTCTTTCTTCACACTCTGGGTTTCCAAGATAATTAATTCTTGGAGGGTCGGTTAGAGCCTATAATGAAGGTTGCTTGATCAATCGCGATCAAGAGGGTTCCTAGGATATCAACAAATCCACACCATATTCGCCATCCAAATAGCAAGATCCATCCACACCATCTCTTCTCCTCCATATTGCTATGTTTCATCATTCACCTCTTCTTTTCAAGCAAGGGAAATTATTATTATCAATTTATTCTAATATTTCCACTGCCATCTCCGTATCATAAAATCATGGGTTACCTCCCATGAAACGCCTTTGTTTAAAGTCTTTGGCTAGACTTGATTCCCTTTATTCTTCATATTATGGTTTAAAGATGTTCATCATGTGGTTTGTCTTTGATTGGTTTAGATTCTTTCCACTGTGGATTCCATGGAGGTTTGTCAAGATGAATGGTGAGGTTATGCTTGTTGGGAGGCTTAGTGTTGGTTTGATTGATTCCTAGATCAAGATTGACCTTTTGATAAGATGGATGAGAGATGTCCTGCATCAAAGGATTAGTAATATCCAAAAAAAATAAAGAACATGCATCATTAGGATTTTCATATCATCATAAATAATTAACTTTATAAGTTCTCCATCAAATTCCATGGTAAGTGTACCATTACACAAATTGATTATTATCTTGGATGTTTTCATGAACGACCTTACTAGGAAGATCAAGTTAGGGTTAGAAAGATCATTTTCTTCCATTTCTAGGACCTAGAAATTAGTGGGAAATACAAGTCCTTTGACTTGTACTAAAACATCCTCCAATAATCCCATGGGGTAGACACTCGATCGATCGGCAAGTTGTATAGTGACACTTGTTTTCTTAAGAGGATCAATTTTGTTTGCAGAATAAATAGAATAAGGCATAACATTAATGAATGCTTCTAAATCTAACATGGCCTTTTTCATTTTTACTTTGCCGATTTGACATCAGATAGTGAACATACCTAGATCTTTGCATTTTTTGGGTAATTTATTTTGAAGCATAGCATATAAATTCTCACCCATTCTTACCTTTTTATTTTCGTTCAACTTTCTCTTGTTGGTGCATAATTCTTTGAGGAATTTTGCATAATGAGGGATTTTCTTGATTGCATCGATTAAGAGAATATTTACCTCAACTTTGTAAAATGTCTCGAGAAGCTCTCTTTCTTGTTCTTCCTTCTTCATATTTGAGAACCTTTGAGGGAAATGAGGTTAGACCACGATTGGTTGGATCACATTTTGTGAGTCGACATATTTTTTTTGGGCTCATGATTTTGCAATTTGCACCTTTCTTGAGAAATGGAGTTCGCCAAAATTTTGACCGTTTGCTTATTTTGTTCTCCTTCTTCATCACCATTGGCATGAGGGTGGGTGGTTCCTGCAAGTTTTTGAAACTTCTCAAAGTAATTGCATTCACATTCTCCTTAGGATTGACAATAGTTTGAGAAGGCAACTTACCTCGAGATTCAGATTGAATAAAAGATGAAGCGATTTGACTTACCTAGATTTCAACATTTTTAATACTTGACATTGTCTCTTATTGGAATTGCTCTAAGTTGTGGGCAAGCTTGTACCCCACGTCCTCTAACGGGCTTTTGCCGATGATGACGGTTATGGATCACGAAAAGCACTTTGTTGAGGTCTTTGTTCATAACTCAAATTTGGATGATCTCTCTAGCCTAGATTGTATGTATTTGAGTATGAATTGTACCTTCTTTGGTCGTAAGGTCCTCCAATGGCATCATCACTCTCAATAATCTCATCTTGGAGCGCGGGACATATATCGGTTGGATGATCATTACTTGTGCAAATCCCACAAGCCTTGACTTGTTGTGTATTACCTAATGCCAATTTTTGAACAAGAGAGGTTAAATTTGAAATCTTATCTTCAAGGGAAGAAATATTTACCTCATTCACTCGTCAAGAGATGGTGTCATGTTAAGGACTGAATTGTTGAGAGTTTGTGGCCATAACATTGATTAGGTCCTTAGCTTGGGTAGGAGTCTTGTTCATGATCGCTTCTCCAATTACAACATCCATCATCCTTATTTCCATGGGTAACCAACCTTTATAGAAATATTGGATGAGTAGTTGATCAGAAACTCCATGTTGTGGACAGCTTGAACAAAAGTTGCTTGAATCTTTCCCAATAGGCGTGAAGCATCTCGATGTCTTTTTGTCAAACCTCACAAATTTTTCTTCTAATGTTGGCGGCTCTTGAAGCGGGAAAATACTTCTCATGGAAAAGTCTTGTAATACCCTAAAACTAGGCTTAGAATAATGTTATCACTTTTGTTCCTAAGTAATTTTAGCCTATTGTAAATCAAGGTGACTAAATTAAGAAGTTAGGACTAAAAAGAGAGAAATAAAAGAAAAGGTGTGGTTTGTGCAAAGACTAAAATGTATGGCTAGTAAAACGGAATGATTGCATGGTAAGAAAACAAATTCTTGGTGACTTGCACACATGTCAAATTAAGAGAAAGGCAAGCAAGAGGGGTCTCGGCCACTTGGTTAAACCCTTCTCTTGTCTTCTCAATTCTCCTAAGAACCGAACCCCCTTAGTTATGAGAGAGAGAACTTTGAGAAATCTATGAATGCTTCTTCAACCTAGTCAATTGTTTTAGTGTAAAACCGGTCTTGCTTGGAGATTAGGTGATGATAACCTTTTCTTAATCCTTGTTTAAATTCTAGCTTGATCAATGTTTAAATGTTGATTGTGATTCATGAATATGTTAAGGAGTATGATGAGTACAATACATAATATGAATTTTGGTGCTTGGAATGATAATCTAGATGTAACTTTGTAAAAGACCATGGATGACTTTTTAGGAACATTCGAATGAAGACATGAAAGAATTGATGAAGTAATCATAATTGTCTTATAACCAAAAATGTTAGATTAGTGGAATTCAACATCTTAATACTTGAATTATTATGAAGTTCGGTTAAGAATGGATTGATTGTGTAAATTGTCTTGTGAATATATATATATAAGTATATGGAATTATGATGGCTAAAGGACTAAAATGTATTAAAATAAGTGGTTAGTAGGTTGATTGGTGAAAGTGTAAATGTATATATATAAGGAAATGAAACTATTCAAATGAGTAGAAGCATGTTAGGGACTATTTTTTTAATACCCTGAAAGCATGATGCACTGATCGAGTGTATAGGTATTTATATACAAAATTTGGGACTATTTTTATAGTGTAATGTAAGGTGTAAACTGATTTGAGGTAGTTTTAAAACAGAGGAATTTCATTATGGGTGTAAAAGGGCTGAATCTTAAGTATAAATGACTATTTTTGAGTGTTCTTGGTTGTAGGAGACTGTGCTAGATATTAAGAAAATAATTGGACTGTTAAAACTATCCGAGCATGTTGTTCAAATTACTATTCATATTGCTTATACTTTAATTTAAATTATGCTTGTGCTCTACGCTTGGATTTGAGGTGAGTACTTACGTAAGAGTATGTTATGATATACTTGGATGAGAAATGCTTGATAAGTGTTGAGGTTTATAAAATGTTTATAAGATAATGTTGGAAAGGATGCTTGTTATGTAAATGTGCATACTTGAGCCATGAATAATTATGTTATGACCATGATTAAGAAAATATAGAGCTATGATCAACTTTGATTCAAATAAGATATGACAATGTTTAAGCGTTGGTCTCAAGTCAGTCATAAGTACAATTGGCATGCAATAGAGTCTTTAGAGCTCATATTTGGGGTGACTACGGTCCGGGACTATGGTCCCTATAAGGTGACAGTAGGAAGGATGTGTATGATGGTCACTTGGGGACAGTAGGAGGGTTTGACCTATACATTGAGTATAAGATTATTTTGGAGATAGTTGGTTGGAGACTCATGTTCTTAGACTACTTGATTCTCAAGGTTGTGTACATGTATATATATATACAGAAATCTTGAAAGATTACATGTTTGTTAATATGACATTGTAGTAACTTGCAACATAAGGATAAAAATAGCCTTATTAATTCTTATTCATCCTTGATATGTAAAATGTATATGTTGAAAGCATGATATTTATAATCCTTTGTTAAATGGTGTAAACTACTTGTAGTCCCGATTGAATGCTTTTCTTATAGATATGTATGTACCTTGACAATAATTGGTAGATTAAGAAAGTTACACATGTAAAGATCAAATAGTTACTCCAAGTTGGTTAATTCCTCATTCAAGCTTAGATTTATACTTGTTTAGATGTTAAAGAAATATTAGCTTTGACCATGACTTAGCATCCACTTTAAGCTGCCTCATTATGGGTGTACTCATGATTTCTTTCATTACTTTCAGGGTAAAGACTCATTAGAAGTTACTCTTGGAGCTTGAGTTGGAAACAAGTACATAAAGTATGTTTTGTAATCCCTTTTGTTAGAACTCCTAGATGGCTGGCAACATGTTTGTATATCATATAGTTGTTCCTAGATTTGGGTATGTAATGTTCATGCATTTGGAGCAATCAAATAATTGTATTAGCTTATCTCATGTTTAATATGGTTATGTAGTTAAGTTGGTATGTATTGGCCTTGAGTAATTATACTTATGTATATGAACTAGTGTGTTTTGTAGTTGTTGTTATTGCTTGATCCTTGTTTGATATTGTTGAGAATGTTTAAGTAGTTATTGTTTGATTTAAGCACGTGATGAACCATATATGAAGGTATGTTTTCGAAAGGTAACTTGTAGGGTAAGCTATGTTAATATAGTTTCTTTAGATGAAGGAAATGATATGTTCAAGTATTATGTAGTATATATGATGATCTTTTTGTTAATTGGATGCTATGTTATTGGAACGTACATGACTAATGCTTAGTATAATAAGTTGCATTTAACATTCTAAAAACATTAAAATCCTTGGTACACGTGTTCAGTTACAGTATAGTGAACCTTCTAAATTTATTTAGCCAAACCAAAATTTTATAGGACTGGTAATAAGAAAAATATGTTATGTTAGTTAGATTTAAAATACTGTCATAATTAGTTTTGAAGATTAAAGAATTGGATTCGGTTGTGTTATAATGTTTGTCTCTCTTTCGATTGATAGTTCTCATGTAAGATGAACAATTAAAATTACAAATAATGAACATTGATTATTTGATATGAAGTATGCTTTTCTTTTAATTTGATTTTATACCCAAATTTTATGTTACCTTTATTTGAATGGCTATGTGTCTTCTTGGTTGGTTGATATGTCTTCTTCTTTGGTGAGTGTTGTGTAAATGCTTATTGGTTAGAAATACTCCTTAGATAGTTCATCTCCTTAACCGGTTTAGGGGTTTTACAAGTCTCGCCATATCTGTCCATGTTTCAACCGATTCAGATGGTATGTAGTACAACCAATCTTTGGCATGGTCGGCTACAAAGAATGGAAAGGCTCGTAGCGTGATTTGATCTACGATGACATTGTGGGACTTTATGCTCGAACACGCCACATAGAATTCTTTCAAGTGCTTGTGTGGATTTTCGTTCTCAAGTCCCCTGAAAGTAGGAAGAAGATGAATTAGTCCAGACTTAAGTTTGATTGGTACCTCGGGGTCTTGGTAATCAATGCATAGTGGTTATATGACAATCTCGGGGGTGGCTAGTTGGCACAGGGTTTGTTCGGCAATGTCATCGACTTCAAAGAGGTTGCCCACTAGGTTTTCTTACGTTTCTGATGCTTCTTGTGTGGATGATTTATTGCCTTTCCTTGTTTCTTTCCTCAACCTCCTTGCAGTTTTCTCGATTTTAGGATTGAACAAAAGATTGTTATCTGCACCAAAAGAGCGAAGCATAAAAATAGAAAAAGCTAAACTTAAACTTCTTGACATCACTCCACGGAAACAAAAAAATTTTTGATAGGTGTTGAATCCGTCAAAAATAAATACCTTCTTGATCTAATGATTTTTGTAGTAACGCTAAGTAGGGTCGATCCCACAAAGAGTGGTAAGATATTAAGTTATAAATGCAATAATAGTAAAATGGGGTTTTTGAGTTTGTGATCAATTGAAAAACTAAACAAAGAAAAGTAAATAAAAGAAATTTCAATATTGGTGAGGATTTTAGCCAAGATATGTCTTGGAATATTAATTCAATATTTTAGATCATTGATCTTCACAAGGATTATTCTACTTTAATTCCAAAAGCTTGGTTAAGGTTAATATGTGAAGCACGTTATACAACTTAATCTCTCTCCAATAGGTAATCACCAAGATAGCAAGTATGATTACCACTTATTATCAAGGTTAAACTCTTAGAGCCATTACATTAGAGTAAATACGTATCAAATAACATTATCAAGCAACGATACCTAAGCACGCATACTATCAAAACCCCAACGCTCATCAAGAATATGAAATTATATCTTCAAACCCACCAGTGAGTTCTTAACACTTTATCAGGATAGCCGTGATTGGTTGTGCATATAGATTAATAAACTGATGAAGCATCCAAGCTTAAGAATCAAGATATGTGTATTGAATAAATTTGAAAGATATAAAAATACTTGAAATAAAAGAGAATTATGAATAACAAGAAGATCGCACTAAAAATACTTAAGCAATATCCTTGATCCTAACTTGACTATAAAAGAAGGGGTTTAGCCACTCATGGATTTGGCGGCGGCATGAAGGGTTTTTGGTTGCTTGAGGGTTGAAGGATTCGTCTTTCTCTTCCCCTTTTGATCCTGTTTATAAGGAAAGTATTTTACATCAATAAGAGGAAAGAATTACATTAAAGTACAAAACGCTAATCCTACAATAAATCCAATAAATGTAATAAAGTAGAAGTCCACTTGAAGTAGGATTTATTCTTCTCCAAGGAATTCTGACCGTGCCCATGCCTTATCTGCCGAATGCTATTGCCTTATGCGAGTAAATCTCCCAAAGTGTCCAAATTGTGCTAAAACTCTTCTTTTACGCATGAAACATTCTTTAGCCATTAAAACACCTAGAAGATCAAATAAAAACCAAAATAAAGGCTTTGGTATAGATTAGTGTGCTAAAACATAGGAACTTATGTATGAAAAATACACAAATATATGACTTATCAACAGTCTCATGGTACCATCATTCTTATTGACAAGCAACACCAACGCTCCCCAAGGTGAAATGTTCGGTCGAGTAAACCCACAATCAAATAACTCCTAAAGTTGAGCCTTCAAATCCTCTGGTTCCATGCGATATGGTGCAATGGACATAAGAGTTGTGCCAGGGTATGTCTCAATACAAAACTCAACTTCTCAATTTAGAGGCAAAACATGAAACTCCTTCAGAAATACCCAATAAATCCCTAAAGGTGCGAATATCCTGAACCCATATACCTTTACTTTATGGATTCATCACATAAGCCAAATAAGCTTCTTAAACCAAACTTAACATCTTTTCCACCTTAATAACCATAATGACATTAGACATAAAACTCATCTGTTAGCCAACAATATCAGCCATATAATTGTCATCAAGCTTCAAGGTTATTCACTTCAACTCAAAATCAACTCCATCACGATGTTCCGACAACCAATCTACACTAAGAATAACATTGGACCCATGAAAAGGTAACTCCTTCAAGTCTACTAGAAAAATTTGTCCTTTAACATTTAATGTACATCTTCCATACAATCAATTTACTATCACTGTTTCACCCAAAAAACTCGTGACAACTCCGACATTAACAATCTCAACTAGAATACCCAATGCATTCACATGCTCTCTAAAAATATATGATCGCAATGTAAAAGTATCTGTAATCACATCCATAGCATTACGGACTTCCCTATGCGCATAATGATGAGTCATTAATATAGTCTCATTTTAGCATCTATAGTATGAGCATTTGCATTGTTTATTAAGTGTTTTATTGAAATTTGTAGGTTTTTAGTTATTTCATATTTTGTGGTTTATATTTTAAATATGTTGCAATTTTAGTACTTTTGTTATGTTTTCAGTTTTTTTAATAAATTATATTTTGTATTAATTGCAGGCTTAGATATATTGAATTTGGTGATTGCAATTATGACACAAATGAAGTTGAACCCAAAGATTATCAACGGTGAAAGGAATTGGGCAAAAGCTGAAATTGAGAAAATAGACTCATTAAACTTGTACTAAATTTCTGCACTCAATATGTTGCACGGTTTTGACTATAACTTGAGCTCTAGAACTCGAAAATTGGCCTGTGAAATACCATTTGAAAGCGTATTGAGTATACTACATTTTCATAGTAATTGGGAAGCCAAAACAGATCTGGAAATGACCACAAAATGCAGAAAACCGAAATCTTACAAGTGGGGACACCATGACAACCACTTGTTAATATTTAAAGATATCATCAAATAATTGAAAGATTTTTTTTAAGTAGATGAATTGGCTGGAAATCCACTATCCTTTGTCATCTAGCATCACAAATTTTCTATAAATAGGCTTTAGTTTTGCCTTGGAAATCATCTTGGTAGATTGGTTGTAACCTTGTTGTTCAAAAAAATTCAAGATCACTTTTCTTTCTTTTATCTTTATAACTTTCTTTCTTATGTTTGGTTTTTGCAACCCAAAATTTATTTTCTTTAAAGTTATGGTGTCTTTCTAAGTCAAGTTGTTGAGGTGAAAGGATGAAGCTCTTGGTATATACTAAAGGTTAGTTTGAAATTCTCAATATATACTAAAACATGTTAGATTAGTATATGATGTTAAATTTAGTTGGTTAATATTCATGTTAGTAAATTAAGAACCTTGTTTCATTTTAGACAAGTAATTTGGCACAATAAATGCTTGTTATAATTAACTTGATTTATTGTAGACAAAACAAATTGGCATAATGAACACTTGGACTTATTTATTAATTTTGATTGCACCAATCCATATAACACCATATGCTATACCTTTGCATTTTTTTGGACATTGTTTATTGCTCTTTGGACTTTGACTATGGACATTGGACTTTCATTGCAAGATCTTCCGATTGGATTTCATTTCATCATGTGGACTTCAATTGAGTAATAAGATGAATAAAAATTAATCTTAGTGTAATACCAAGAGTGGATTCTCAAAACCTCAACATCTTTTATTTATATCGTTGTTTATTTATTTTTAATCAATTATTCTCTTTGCATAATTTTTTATTTAAACTTATAATATTGTAATTTCTAAACAAAATTTCCCTGTGGATTCAACCTCGGACTCCCGAGAATTATTACTTGACTACAACCTGCACTTGGGTATACAACTAAAAAGAGCTGGTCAAGTTTTTGGCGCCGTTGCTGGGGAAGGTAAGATTTAGAATTCAAGTTTATATATATTATATTTAATGGACGATTTTACCACCTATTTATGTATATATTAATTTTTATGACGGTTTGGCAGCGAGATTTTAATTCTCGTCGTTTGGTTAGAAATAATTTTGAAACTCTTTTCGAAAATTTGTTTGAAACACCTCCAAATTCACCTACCATGGCTGAAGATCAACTTGTTCTCAATAAAAATGGGAATATACAAGTGCGCTCGATGCGTGATTACTTGCAACCCCCTCGAACTTCACTACCTTCATGTTTTATGTTTCCCCCAAATGCAAACAACTTTCAGTTTAAACCAGGTATGATATCTTTACTTCCTACTTTTCATGGCATAGAATGTGAAAGTGCTTATGCTTTCCTTAAAGATTTTGAAGATGTATGCGTCACTTTTAATGACCAAGAATGTTTAAATGAAATTATTAATTTAAAATTATTTCCTTTTTCTTTAAGGATAAGGCAAAAATTTGGCTTAATACGTTGAAACCTAGGTCAATTGATGCTTGGCAAGAAATGCAAACTCAATCTTTAAAAAAGTTTTTTTCCAACATATAAAACTAATGTTTTAAAGAAACAAATTCAAAATTTCAATCAGAAGCAAAATGAAACATTTTTTCAGTGTTGGGAACATTTTAAAGATTTATTAAATTCTTGCCCACATCATGGTTTTGAAGAATGGCATATCATAAGTTTTTTTCTATGATGGTTTGACTACTGAAACTAAACAAATTGTTGAAACAATGTGCAATGGTAATTTCATGAGTAAACAACCTGAAGAAGCTTTTGATTACTTAGATCATTTAGCTAAAAATTCTCAATCTTGGCACACAGATAATTCTATAGAAGGATCTGTTAAACCTAATCTTGCGCATAATAAAGGAAAATATCACCTTAACCAAGATGATGATTTAAGTGCTAAGTTTGCTATTTTGTCTAGAAGACTTGATGCCATAGAAACTAGGAAAATAAAAGAAGCGAATTCAGTGAAAAATCAAGATAGTTGTGATATTTGTGAGATCATGGGGCACCCTACTCTTGAATGTCAGAATATTCTAATTTTTAAAGAAATGCTGCATGAGCATGCGAATGTAATAAATACATCCTCAAACCCTTTTCCTTCTCCATATTCTGAAACTTATAACCCTCAATGGAAAAATCATCCAAACTTTAGTTGGAAAAACAATAAGCATCCTCATGTGCCCAAAAATCAAAAGCCTTCGTACGGTTCATCTAATTTATATAGGTAAAAAGTCTTGATGAGACATTGCAAGTTTTCATGCAGGAACAGAAAAATTTTAATATTCAAACATCACAAGTTATCAATGAAATCAAAACAACACTTTTATCACTGACAGCTTCGTTGCGCACTAAAGAAAAAGGTAAGTTTCCTGCTCAACCTCTTCCAAATCCTTCTAATCAATCTCTTGTTTCTTGTTCTATTGGAACACAACAAGAAGATGTTAAATCTATCACAACCCTCCGAAGTGGTAAGAATGTGGATAAAACTATTCCATCAAAAATTCAAGAGTCCTCATCTTCTTCAAAATGTAAAGGTGAGAATAATGGTAAGTCTAAAAACATTGACATAGAAAAAGAGAAATGTTTAATTCCTGCTCCTTTTCCCTAGAGATTACAACCAACAAAGAATTAAAAAAATGTTGAATTCTTAGAACTTTTCAAACAAGTTAACATCAATATTCCTTTGTTGGATGCAATCAAACAAGTTCCATCATATGCAAAGTTTTTAAAAGATATGTGTACTATCAAAAGTAAATATAATGTGCAAAAGAAAGCATTTTTAACAGAAACTGTAAGCTTGATCATTCAACATCTTACCCCACCCAAATACAAAGACCCTGGATGCCCGACAATTTCATGCATTATTAGTAACACTAGAATAGAGCGTGCTTTGCTTGATCTTGGTGCTAGGGTTAATCTTTTACCTTTTTCGGTATATCAACAATTAGGTTAGGGTAAACTTAAAGCAACGCCTATTATACTCCAACTTGCTAATCGTTCTATTAAAATTACTCGAGGAGTGATAAAAGATGTGTTGGCTCAAATTGATAAATTTTACTTTCTAGTTGATTTTATTGCTTTGGACACAAGTCCTGTTTCAAATGCAAATGCACAAATTCCTATTATTTTAGGTCGCCCATTTCTTACTACTTCTAATGCATTGATTAATTGCAGGAATGGTGTTCTAAACCTTTCTTTTGGGAACATGACGTTAGAATTAAATGTGTTCAATGTTTGTAAGCAACCTAGAGAGAATTCTGATGTACATGAAGAGGATTTTATCGACGAACTTGTTCATGAACAAAGCAACATTTCTAAACTTTCTGATCCTTTAGGAAATTATTTTGTTGATTCTAAACACGATGATGTCTCTAAAAAAATTCTTTTGCAGGAAAATGATAATCAGTATTTGATACAAAAATTTGAGTAACTTCTATTGCTACCAACTGGTTTGGTATCATCAAAAGATGAACCACCAAAGTTGGATCTGAAGCCATTGCCATCTCACCTAAAATATTCATTTTTGGGTAAGAATAAAACATTTGCAGTTATAATCTCTGTAATAATAGATGCATTCTAAGAAGGTAAGTTGTTAGAAATTTTGAAACTATATAAGAATGCATTAGGATGGACCATAGCTAACATAAAAGGAATTAGCCCATTGATTTGCACTCATAATATTTATTTAGAAGAAAATGCTAAATCTTACAGACAAATGCAACGAAGGCTTAATCCTAGTATGAAAGAAGTAGTGAGAAATGAAGTCATTAAACTATTGGATAATGGAATCATTTATCCTATTTCTGATAGTAAGTGGGTAAGTCCTACTCAAGTAGTACCTAAGAAATCTGGAGTTACTATGGTTAAAAATGAAAATAATGAATTAATTCCAACTAGGACTGTTTCTGGTTGGCGTGTGTGCATTGATTATAGAAAACTTAATGCATTAACTATGAAAGATCATTTTCCTTTACCCTTCATGGATCAAATCTTAGAAAGAGTTGTCAGGCATAAATATTATTGTTTTTTAGATGGATACTTAGGGTATAATCAAATTGCAATTGCATCTAAGGATCAAGAGAAAACTACATTCACATGTCCCTTTGGCACATTTGCATATAGAAGGATGCCTTTTGGATTATGCAATGCTCTCGCCACATTTAAAAGATGCATGTTAAGCATTTTTAGTGACATGGTTGAATGTATTCTTTAGGTATTTATGAATGACTTTTCTATTTTTGGTGATTCCTTTGATGATTGCTTGTCAAATTTAGAAAAAGGTATTGATTAGATGTGAAGTAAAAAAATATTGTTCTTAATTGGGAAAATGCCATTTTATGGTTATTAATGGTATTGTCTTGGGTCATGTTGTTTCTAGAAAAGGAATTGAAGTAGACAAGTCAAAAATTGATTTAATTTCTAACTTGCCAACACCTAAGACTGTAAAGGATGTGAGGTCATTTTTAGGACATGCAAGATTTTATAGGAGATTCATAAAAAAATTTAGTGCAATATCTAAACCATATATAGTCTCTTACTAAAAGATAGTGCATTTGAATGGAATGAAGATTGTGAACATGCTTTTAAAAAACTTAAAAACTGCTAATTTCTACTCCTATAATGAGACCTCCTAATTGGACTTTGCTAGTTGAAATCATGTGTGATGCTAGTGATTATGCTATCGGTGCTGTTTTAGGACAAATGAATGATGAGAAACCAAATATCATATATTATGCGAGTAAAACTTTAAATAGTGCTCAAATGAATTATTCCACTACTAAAAAACAATTACTTGTAATAGTATTTGTGTTGGATAAATTTAGATCTTATCTTGTTGGATCATCAATTGTTATTTTTAGTGATCAGGCAACTTTAAAATATCTTCTTTCCAAAAAGGATGCCAAACCAAGGTTGATCAGATGGATTCTTTTACTTTAAGAATTCAATATCACCATTCGTGATAAGAAAGGAGTAGAAAATGTGGTGGCAGATCATTTATCAAGACTAGTTTGTGATACATTTTTTGAATCCACACCAACTAATGATACTTTTACTGATGAACAAGTTTTAAGTATTTATGTAACACCATAGTTTGCTGACATTGCTAATTATCTTGCCACAGGTAAAATTCCTTTTCAGAGGGATCTTCAAGATAAGAGAAAGTTTCTGAATGAAGTAAATAAATTTTACTGGGATGATCTTACTTGTTTAAGTATTGCCCTGACCAAATATTTATAAGGTGCATACCGAAAAATGAGGTAAGTAGCGTCCTTAATTTTTTTCATTCCGGGGCATGTAGTGGACATTTTTCATCAAAAAAAATTGTACCAAAAATTTTAAAATGTGGATTTTATTGGCCAACCTTATTCAAAGATGCTCATAATTTTTGCAAGTCACGTGAAAATTGTCAAAAATTGGGATCTATTTCTAAAAGAAACATGATGCCATTAAACCTAATCTTAGTGATTGAAACTTTTGACTGCTGAGGAATTGATTTTATGGGTCCGTTTCCACCTTCTTTTGGTTTCTTGTATATTTTGGTCGCAATTGATTATGTTTCAAAATGGATAGAGGCAATTCCATGTCACAGTAATATTAGATCACAAAATAGTGATCAAATTTTTAAAGGAAAGTATTTTAAGTTGATTTGGAATTCCTCGATCTATTATAAGTGATGATGGAACACATTTTTGCAACAAGGTTTTTGAATCTTTAATGAATAAATATACCAGTACACATAAAGTTGCAACCCTTTATCACCCTCAGACAAATGGACAAGTAGAACTTGCAAACAGGGAAATTAAACAAATTTTTGAAAAAACAATTAACCCAAATCGAAAATATTGGTCTTTAAGACTTAATGATGCTTTATGGGCTTATCGAAATGCTTTTAAAACATCATTGGCATGTCCCATTATAGACTAGTTTATGGAAAACCTTGTCATTTACCTGTGGAATTGGAACATAAAGCATATTGGGCTATTAAAATGTTTAACTCTAATCTTGATGATGCTGCAAAATTGCGAAAGTTACAAATTAATGAACTTGAGGAACTAATAAATGATGCATATGAAAATTCAAAGATTTATAAAGAAAGAAACAAAGTCTTTCACGATAAAAGAATTTCAAGAAAAATATTTGATGTTGGGAAAAATGTTCTCCTTTATAATTCTAGACTTCACTTGTTTCTTGGAAAATTGAGATCAAGATGGAGTGGAGATTTTGTTGTGAAGCATGTTTATCCTTATGGATCAATTGACATTGAAAATCCTAAAACTGGAAACGTGTTCAAAGTGAATGGACACAAACTTAAACCTTTCATTGAAAATTAAGCCAATCAAGGTGAGGTTCTTTATCTTTTAGATCCTTGTTAAAAATATTTTGGTTTAATTATATAATTATATTTTTTATTATTATATATTATTATTAGAATTTTAAATATTATATTAAATTATTATTATTTTAATTCCCAGTTAAATGGCGAATAATGGTACTCTATAAAATCTTTTGGTTCACCAGCTACCCATAAAACTGATATTGTATATTCATTTCTCAGCTTTACTTTCAAATTCACTCTCTAGTTTCTCTTTCATTTTCCTTTTCTTTCAAAATGGATTTTATTCTCTCAAAATTGTAGAAACGTCTCTCCTCTATTCCACCAAACATGATTCTAAAACTTTACAAAGTCATGCTTGAAAGATTGAGAATGCTCACGCACAAAGGCATGCCTACTGACGTTTGTATGCTAATCGAAGCAAAAGTAAGGTATGAAGAATATCTTCCATTTTTACATTTACCTGGTACAGGAAAAAATACACATGCAATGAAAAAAGGATCCAAACGTCTCAGATCAAATTGCCAAAAATGTGTAAGATGGACTTGTTTGGGAAGATGTCGTTCTATTGGGATGCCTTCTATAAATCGAGATGACAAAAATTAGATTTGTTAAGGATGGCCTAAGGAGAATTTGGAGGATATCCAAAGTTCTCTTGAGATGCATCCTAGTGGAGATGTACAGAGACAAATTCTTGATTTATGGTTGATATTTCAAAATGAATGGAAACGTCTAGGGAATCTGACGATAAAAGACCCTGTTAGCCAATTTTTAAGAAAACTGGATGGGAAGCCTATCCTCGACTCATACAAGGCGTTCAAGCCGTTTCTGGACGTAAAACCAGAGGAAGTTGTGAGCCACAGTCGCAACTACCGTAAATATTTCTTAAGCTTTGATTTGCAAAAAAAAATTCCTTGCTCTTCGTCTTGTTTAATTACTGTTTGGATTTGAGTGATCTTGAATAACTGTGTGTTCTAGGAACCATTATTGCAATTGTAATCATTTTCTACTATTGACTTTTTGACTCTTTGCTGCAG
This sequence comes from Hibiscus mutabilis, assembly GCA_019671005.1. Classification (NCBI taxonomy): domain Eukaryota; kingdom Viridiplantae; phylum Streptophyta; class Magnoliopsida; order Malvales; family Malvaceae; genus Hibiscus; species Hibiscus mutabilis. The sequence continues at coordinate 39,879,113 of CM033734.1, read as the reverse complement.
GATTCATTAATGACAGACGTTTACTATTTACATTTTGAATTTTTGTTTCTACTTTTTGACATTTTGGTTTTTTGGTTTAAAGTTTTCTACCGACAACTTATCTACCACTTATTATATATTTGTATTGTTCTTCGTTTCTTTTCAAAAAAAAAAGAGAAAAATGGAAAATACTTTAACCAAACGTCTTCAAAAGTTCTGTGTTTTTTGTGGATCATATCCAGGAAAAGATGAGTCTTTTGCAAATGCAGCTAAGGAATTGGGAGAAGTTATGGCCATACCAAAAAATACGAAGTTATTTATGGAGGTGGATGTATGGGTTTAATGGGAGTAGTTGCTACAACAACATATGTGAAAGGAAGCTCAGTTCTGGGAACAGTTCCAAAGACATTAACTTATTTGTGTGGACCTACAAAAGGAAGACAAGTACGAGCCAATACTATACAAGAACGAATATCAATCATGATTCATTCTTCTACTGCATTCATTGCTCTACTTGGAGGTGTCGGTACATTGGAAGAAATTGCCTACGTAGCTTCCTGGTCATCTCTAACTATAAATAAAAAACCCACCGGTTTGCTTAATATTAATGGTTATTTTGATAGTTTACTTTCTTTTTCTTGATAATGCTGTGGAAAATGGTTTTATATTTTCAGAGGTAAGAAGAATCTTCATTTCTGCTAAAACAATTGAAGAACTACTAGAAAAGCTTCAAGATTTTAGGTGTCTTCCTAATTTAATAGAGAGTGTACGTGAGAAAAGGAAAAGAGACGAAGACAAGCGAGATGTGGATTGTTCTTTATCATTGTGATATTATCTTATTTTTTTAACATTGTTTTGTTTTATTTTTTATGTGTCAGTTCTAGCAATCAGAAGCAGCATAACAGGTAAAATCCTCTAAATTGTACTTTTTAATTTTGACATTGAGGACAATGTCCTAATTAGGTTAGGGTATGGGGTTTAATAAAAGAACTTGAAAAAAAACTTGACCTTTGTTAAATCATTAGGTTAAGTCAAATTGAAAAAAAAGTGACAGATTATAGTTAATCTTGTTGGTTAATGGTATGACGCACTTTGATCTTTTTGACATAGCTAGGAAAAAGGTGGTTAAGCAAGTATTTATACTAAGACACACCTTGTTGATTATGATTTGTTTACCTTATTATGAAGTAGTAGTTATAATACATGTTTTATTAGATGTCTAAATTTTTAAGATAAGTTAAGTTGAAAATGTGGCCGAGTAAAGTAAATCTTGAGACGCACTTTGACAATTTAATATATATATTTCAAAAAAATTGATTGGTCCGATGCTCGAGTGTTTGTGTTTTTTTTGTGCATATAGTGTTGCATGTACTTAGTTGATTTCCATGAGTTGAATATAATTTATTTTGTGAATACAAAGTAAATTATCACTATTAAGAACTTGAAAGATTAAATAGGTGTCAAAATTATGCTATGACTTGTCTATAGAAAGAGTCTCTAATGTTTCACAGTTAGAAGGAATAATGACATTGGATGCTTCACTTTGAATCTTCCTTGATATCTCCAGAATTTGTGATTTCTTTGTTACACATCATCTGTTTCATGGGACGTACATAGAAGAATTGTAATCGATCGTAAGTGAATGATGAACCCAATCATAAAAAATTCATTATTTCATTTTTTATATTAAAAAGAGTTCCAAATACATGATAGGGGACGAGCTAAGTCTTTTATTTTTTTGGATCGGTTGAGCCTTTTGAGTCAACCATACAATGTTTCCCTTGAACACATGATTTTGATCCTATAGCCTTTTCTTGACTCACTAAATATTTCTTTGTTTGTCTTTGCCTACAGAGCTTAAAGCTCCAACCTTACGTTTGTTTGCTTTAGATGCTCAGTACTTACTGGACATATCTTTATGAGCATAAGTATTAATGGGGTAGGTAGATAAATTTTAACAGGAGAATGATACACAAGAAGGAGTAAAGCATGGAATTTTATTTTTCTACAAAAATGTTCTCTTTATTAAAAAAATATAATAATAATAATAATAGTGTCATGAAAAAAATAAAAAAAGGAAAAAAGAGGAGAAAAAAAAAGAAAAAAGAATACTTATGTTTTATGCTTTATCTTTTTGTAATGGAGAAATAAGGAATATTTTGGAAAATTATGGAGTTGGATGATCACTAGGGGAAGATGGGAATTAATATTTCTTGCTCACTTTGATCCGTAACTAAATTGAGTTTAGGATAAGCCAATTGTTGTTAATCTCATTGAAATATCATACCTTGACCTAAGCCTTGTCATAAGCCAATTAAAAAGACTTGGTGACTCTATTATGTTAGAACTAATTATATATAAAGGTGAATAATGAATTAATTCATGATAGCCATTCACTTATTATTTATTATTTTTCCAATGTGCTGATGAGATTGCACACAGGTGATTTGCACACATATAAGCACAGAAGTTTCAGTGTCCTACACTTTTTGACTGAGAGAATTTTCTAGAGACCACCTATGTCATGAATAGCATTCTATTTGGCCATGTTCAAACATGTAAGTTCTTAACGGTGATATTTTACTCTACATTCGCAACTTTGTATTCTCCTCATCAGTTGATGCTAAAGTATATTAGATTGTATCTACATTTGCATTGGTGATTTGTTTGCTTGAGGACAAGCAAAAATTTAAGTGCGCGGGTGTGATAAGTCCTTCATATAGTCTCATTTTAGCATCTATAGTATGAACATTTGCATTGTTTATTAAGTGTTTTATTGAAATTTGTAGGTTTTTAGTTATTTCATATTTTGTGGTTTGTATTTTAAATATGTTGCGGTTTTAGTACTTTTGTTATGTTTTTCAGTTATTTTTAATAAATTATATTTTTGTGTTGATTGCAGGCTTAGATATGTTGAATTTGGTGATTGCAATTATGACACAAATGAAGTTGAATCAAAAGATGATCTAAGGTGAAAGGAATTGGAAAAAAGCTGAAATTGAGAAAATAGACTCAATAAACTCGCACTAAATTTATGCACTCAATATGTTGCACGGTTTTGACTATAACTTGAGCTCCAAAACTTGAAAATTGGCCCGTAAAATACCATTGGAAATATTATTGAGTCTACTACATTTTCAAAGTAATTGGGAAGCCAAAACATATATGGAAATGACGACAAAATATTGAAAACCGGAATCTTACAAGTGGGGACACCATGATAACCACTTGGGAATATTTAAAGATATCATCAAATAATTGAAAGATTTTTTAAGTGGATGAATTGGCTGGAAATCCACTATCCTTTGTCATCTAGCATCACAAACTTTCTATAAATAGACTTTAGTTTTGGCTTGGAAATCATCTTGGTAGCTTGGTTGTAACCTTGTTGTTAAAAAAAATTCAAGATCACTTTTCTTTCTTTTATCGTTATATTTTTCTTTCTTATGTTTGGTTTTTGTAAACCAAATTTTATTTTCTTTAAAGTTATGGTATCTTTCTAAGTCAAGTTGCTGAGGTGAATGGATGAAGCTCTTGGTATATACTAAAGGTTAGTTTGAAATTCTCAATATATACTAAAACATGTTAAATTAGTATATGATGTTAAATTTAGTTGGTTAATATTCATGTTAGTAAATTAAGAACCTTGCTTCATTATAGACAAGTAATTTGGCACAATAAATGCTTGTTATAATTAACTTGATTTATTGTAGACAAAACAAATTGGCATAATGAACACTTGGACTTATTTATTAATTTTGATTGCACCAATCCATATAACACCATATGCTATACATTTGCATTTTTTGTACATTGTTTATTGCACTTTGGACTTTGACTATGTGCATTGGACATTGGACTTTCATTGCAAGACATTCCAATTGGATTTCATTTCATCATGTGGACTTCAATTGAGTAATAAGATGAATAAAAATTAATCTTAGTATAATACCAAGAGTGAATTCTCAAAACCTAAGCATCTTTTATTTATATAGTTGTTTGTTTATTTTTAATCAATTACTCTCTTTGCATAAATTTTTATTTAAACTTATATTCTTGTAATTTCTAAACAAAACTTCCCTCTGGATTCGACCTCGGACTCCCAAGAATTATTACTTGACAATAACCTGCACTTGGTTATACGACTAAAAAGTGCCGGTCACATAAACACGAGTAAGACCACCAATCTCAGGTTGGATAGCAACCGTATGAGAGATAGTCCTCTGACCACCAGTAGGTCAATGAAAATTACTCCCACCATGGCATCATCCTCTAGTAGGAGCAGTCGCCACAAAAATAGCTGTGCAAGCCTAAACATCCTTACCATGCTTTGGAAAATCCTTGATAATATGATCTAGAGATCCACATCGAAGACAAGCAATAGTCAACCTCTAACACTCTCTTGGATGTCGATGAACATATTGCTTACACAGTGTTGCCTTACTACTAATAACGAAATGACTATTCTGCCACATTTGTCGTTACGCTCGGTGTCCCGATGATACTTTTTTTCTCAACATCTCTTCGATAACTTCCCAGAATACCTAGATGAATGCACAACTCTCTTTTTAGAATAAACACTCGCAAACTGAACAAAAAATCCCAATGTTTCCTCGATCTTATTGGCCTTGCTAACCATATCAACAAACTCTACCACATATAATGCTACCAAATAAGCTTTGATGTAATATCCAAAATTTTTGTTTAGTGACTAAAATGTATGTTTTGAAAGCTTAGGGGTTAAACTGTAAACTTTAGAAAAGTTCAGGGACCAAAGTGTAATTCCCAAATGTTGTGTAAGTTAACCCCGTAAATGAATAGTTCACCCCAAGAGTGGTATTTCTGTGTAACCCAGATTTTTCATACGAGGCTTATATTATTCGAATTTGGATCGAATAAAAATTGTTAAGCGTGCTCAGACCAGAGTAGCACAGGGATGGGTGACCTACTGGGGAGGTCCCATATTCAATATTTTGACTGATAAAAAGGATTTAGTTTGAGTTAGTAATATTCATAATTGATTGTCGAGATAAGATTTCTTAGAGGAAATGTATCTGATAAAAATTCCCTAAAATTATCAGTATATCGGATCGAATTGAAATTTAAAGAAAGTTCCAAAGATTATGGAAAATTCATAAAATATTATTTTATGAATATTTTATTACATTTGGTTGGATTCTAACTAGATTTAGTTAGATGGTGATGGAATGACAATTTTTAAGTCTTGTTAGTAAATAAAGTCTAGTTGGAGGGCAAATTGGACATTTGCCATGGATGGCATTTTTGAAATATTTTGAAACTTTGATGGTAATTTTGGAAGAAGATTTACACATGGATTAAATCATGGCCATTGATTTTTTATAAGATTGAATCATGGCCATTAGATTAAAAGGGCAAGATGGTAATTCCATTAATTAAATGAATATTAAATTCATTTAATTAGACACGTGGATTAAATAGGTTAAACGATGATAAAAAATCATCTTCATCCTTTAGCAAGCTTCTGGAGAGCTCAAAGAAAGAAGGGGGAAAAGAAATTTCAAAGTTTCAGGCTTAAATTTGAAGATTCAAGACTAGTTTCAAGCAAGATTAATTTAGGTAAATTTTTCTACATTCAGTTCTTTTCAATTTGATGGTATTTTTTCATGATAAAAGTTAAGTATAGGTTATATTATGGATGGAGATTGATTGTGGAAATTGAAGTTGATGATAGAATTAGACTTGTAGATAGTTAAATTGATGATTCAAACATGGAATTAAGGTTGGAATTAAATAAATTCCATGTTAGAGATTATAAACCCTAACCCTAAAATTTGGTGATTTTGGTTAGGAAGCTAAAATAAGGATGATATTGAATGGATTGCGATGTTGGAAGCTTAATTTTGATGTTAGAATAAAGAATTTTCCGCAATTGAATTTATAGGGACCATTTTAAAAAGATTGAGAAATTTGGGGAAATTATTGAAAATTTTATTTTAGCCTTAGAATTGATAAATTATGATTGAAATGGCTTAAATTTGTGATTAGGGGCAAAAATGAAAAAAAAAATTAGAATTAAGGGGACCATTTTGGTAATTTTAGAAAATAAAGGATTAATCTTGAATTGATGAATAATTGATAGAATTGAAGATTCAAGCATGATAGGAAGTTAAAAGGATTGATATGTCAAGAAAGGAAATATGAGGGACCTATTTCGAAATGAAAGTTTAGTGAAGGATAAAGTTGAATAAAGTTGAAAGTTGAAGGAAAAATTTCAAGAATGTTAGAAAAAAAATGAATGGTTTATTTGTACATGAATTTAATGTACAAAAGCAATGTAGTGATTAAAATCTCACTTTTATAAAGTTGAAGGACTAAAAAGAAAGTAGTCTAAAATTTTAGACAATAATGGAAATTGTTCCAAAATGGGCTTGATCAATTGTTTGGTGTTCAATTTGGTCACTAAAGACCTTAGGTTGAATTCGGCAATCACCAAGAATATTGGGAAAAAATTTGAAAATATTTTATATTAGAATAATTATATCTTGAAGTTGAGTTGGTGATGTTAGATTTAAGTCTAACAAAGAATAGTGATAAAATGTGTTCGTTTGGTCTTCTACAGTTCGAAGGGAGACTGAAGGAGATCCAAGTGATAGAAAGAAAGAAAATGATACAGAGTGAGCTTAGCGAGGCTAGCTAGTGTAAACAGGTGAGTGAATTTCTAAATGTTTGTATTACATTGAAAATGGCATTGCATTTCTCTATAACGCATGATGTGATACATTGCTCGACATGGCAAGCTTGATGGAATACAAGGTAAGAACTATTGCTTACATAAATGATGCTACGTTATGTTTGCATGAATAGTGATAAGATTAAAATGATACAAGTAGACACCTTGGGTGTAGATAGCACTAAAGATGTGCGAATATAAGGAGCAAAGAGCGTCCTATACGAGGAGCAAAGAGTGTCCTCGAGTACGTACTCAATTTTAGATAATACGGTATCAAATTAGAGGCTATAGAGTCCTAATGGACTTGCCTCGTATCAGGCACTGATCATGCCATATTGAAATAGATACTTAGGTAACGTAACAAGATGAATTGAAAAAGTTATGAATATGCAGATGACTGTATGATAAAAGCATAATCATGAAAGAGCATGTGTTATGCGGATGATCAAATGATGAAAGTATGACCACGATAGAACATATAATATGCAAATGACTGTATGATAAAATCATAACCATGATAAAAGCATGGGCTATGTAAATGATTACATGATAAAAGCATGACCATGGTAGAGTACATGATATGCAAATGATTGCATAATAAAAGCATGAACATGATAGAACATCTATTATGCAAATAATTACATGATGAAAGCATGTACATGATAAAGAATATGTTAAGCATTAGATAATACATGATTCATATAACATAAAGTACATAGGTTACATGACAGAGATGATACATGGCTCATATGATAGTGGTAATACATGATATCATGTCAATATGACATGTTTGCCATTTATAGAGAAATATAATGCACTCTTACATGATATACTGAATTTGCATTACTTCATGTTTTGATAAACTGAAATTATATGCCTCACTAAGTTCGTACTTAGCGTGTGATGTTGTTTCACACGTAGGTTATCCGAGATAGATATAAGGAGGAGCTATCATTTTTGGAGATCAAGTTATTACAAAAGCTACGGTATGTACATCATAAGAGTAGTTGATATCTAGTGGCATGTACGAATCTTAAAGTATATGTTGGCATGTATTTTAAATCAGTAGATTAGTTTGTAAACTTTAAGTGGATAACTACTTTAGTAAACTGAAGTTTATGTTATATATATATATATGATAATATGAGTGAATGGAATTATAAAACGTTTTGTTATAAATAGGTATGATTTTGATGAAGTTAAGTGTCGTTTAACTCTAATCGTGTAATAATTTTAAAATCAAGAAATGGTCTAGGCAGGGTACATAGTTTTCACCCTGAATAATATTATTCTTCAATAACATATCTTTAAATTTTATAAACCAATTTAGGGTCAAAACTAGCTGCTATAGACTGACGCTGCTTTTTATTTAAAACCTATAAATGGTTAAATTACAAGACAAATGAAAAACAATTAAGTCAAGATTTCTTACAACTTAGTAACATCTTTAATGTATATTAGGACTATGAGTATACGTTAAGAGTGTTACATTTGATCTCTTTAATCAACCCAATTCAAAAACCTGAGCAACGCTCCCTTTTAGAAGCAACCAACTCCGGGCATACTAGCTCAATCGAACAAATAAGACTTCATACTCAGCCACAAACATCTTTCCCTAAACCAAACTCATGAATTCCCTCTTATGAGCATCTTGATACTGAGCACCCGAATACTTCATTTTGATAGAAGTCTAAAAGAATGTCCAATTTACTCGATCAACAGTGATTCCAACACAAGCCATGATCCACCAATGGTATGCATCACCACCTAGCCACGATACAATGCATCCAAGCCTAGTAACATCTTTACAAGCCATTTACTCTCTAGAATACGCTTGACTCCTTCGAGCCAACGTTCTGCTTCCATCAGACTATTTCCAGTTAATCCATAGAATTCAATGCCACCCAAATTCCTCAAATCTCAAGTGATAATGTAACACCCCGTTCTCGACTCCGATCATCAGAGTTAAGTCAAAAATGTCACAAAACAAATAAAATGTTGACAATGACCTTTTTTAAAAAATACTATAAAATTTAAAATCGTAAAAAAATATTTATACTAACTTCAAACACAAAATCGGAGCTCTTTTACCTTTCAAAAATAACAAAATAGCTATTCGATAAATAATAGACTCTAAACTAAAATAGACAATTTTATTACATTTATACATGCCACTAAAATTAATTAAAAACCTCAAGTATGATGTCATTACTGTGGTAGCTTGATGAAATTCTCTGAACTTGATGCAACGCCTTGCTTACTCCAATATCTCGAACCACCTACGTGTGCACAATCAAACACACGCTAAGTACGAACTTAGTGAGGCAATAATCAAGAATAAAAACAACTAAATAGGCTTATTCAATTTCATGACTTATTAAACCTCAAGGCAACATATATATATATAACATGCCATATGCCAAAATACTAACCTTTATATTGCGTTGGTAATGATTTACTACATGCCAATGCCATCAAACTTTCATGCTTGTCCATTTGTCATAATATGCCATATATACATAAATGCATCATGATCACTATATATGTATTACCATCATGTTAATCATATATTAACATAATATAAATCTGATATAAATTTCTTACCAATATACTTGCCATTTATTCCAAAAGCTCATAAGCTTATTCACCTGTTTATCTTTTATTAACCAATAAACCATAGCCCAAATATAATCCTAAGAGGACCCTGGGTACACGAGTCAAATATGCACCGAAGTGCTAATACACATAAGGTCATGCCCACCATAATACACATAAGGTCGTGCCCACCATATTCACTAAGTGTCCTTTATATACACTATAGTGCTAAACCGAGTATGCAGCGTGCTGCTGGACTCTATGGCATGCCAACTATACCCTACCCCTCAATGACAATATTCCATATTATTTCTTCCATGGCAATGTATATCAACACAATTTAACATTGGGCAGTTCATACCCGAAACAACATTCATGATATAACATCATATATAACTAGTGATCCATGCATTTATATTCGACTTTTGACATATTTAAAATATGTCAATCATATTCTCCATGACATAAATATAATGACAGTAAAATTTGGGTAGGCTCGTCGCAAGCCATCCCAATGATATATAAAACATCAATGTGTCTTGATATATATGCAATTGTACTCACCTTGGCCACTTAACACAATGCCTCACTATGTCCTAGTTCGATCCTTTCTTTCATAGTACCTCGAACCTTTTTTGATTTAGACTTGACTCCATTAATCACAAGAATAAAATAAAATATTTGTTAGATTCAAATCTAACAATAAATTAAACATTATGTCTAATATAATCATTCGAATATAATTTTTTCAAATATTTTTCCTTTCTTCCTTGTACTGTTCAATAAATCATTGAGGTCCTTAGTGACCAATATTCTTCTAAGCTTGCTAACTAACATTTAAATACAAAATGTTTCAAATTCCATTTTCTGACAGCTTGCGTTACCTTCAAAGATTTACTTATATAGAGCAGAATACATGCTGGATCTTAATTTCCTTTACACTGGAGAAACTAGATTCGATAATGGTTCTAACGGTATAAGCCACATAAATTATGAAAATTCCTTACATTCACGTCACAGAGCTGTCCAGGCAGAAACTGCTTTGTAATTTTTCTGACCTTCATTCCATTAAAAATTCATATCTTTTAACTCGGAACTCGAAATTAGTTTTCGTTTGTTCGAAACGAAACTAGACTAACAAATCTTTACAATGGCATAAAATTCATTATCTAACCATTTTTGTAGAATTTATGGCAAATTTTAAAACTTACTGCAATAATTCAAATTCCAACATAACTTTCCATGAATAACTTCTAATTTACACCAACTTCTCCTTATTTCTCTACTTATCAATTTAGTCTCATCACTTTACTTCAAATGGCTAGAGTAAATCTTGTATTCATATGTTCTCTTTTCATCATCAAAATAAGCTTAAACCTTTACTCCTCTAATTTCTCTTAATTTGTCAAAATGGTCACCAAATTTCCAATATAAGGATTCAAGCTTCTTAACTTTGCAAATTAGTCCTCAAATCAACATTACTACCTTAATTCCATCATTTTAACTAAAAACAAATTTACTCCTTCTACATATCCTCTTTTCCAAATAGACCATTCAAGTTTGTCAAATTGTCAAAATGGTCACTAATGCGATTAATCATCGGTTTAGAATTCTAACTTCATTTTCATGTCTCTAACATCATTAATAATATAAATAAACATCAAATTCATAAAAATTAGATATGGTCCCTTAATTTTAAAGCTTGCCGAAATGGTCCCTATGTATTTAACTTAGGGTTTTGCTTCCAAACAACAAATCAAGCTTACTAGATCATTAATCCAACATCACAAGCCCTAAGTTAGACTTGAATCCATAAACCCTAATCTCCTATATACAAACCAAAATATGTAGGGTTTAAATACCAACTCAATAACATAATTCTATCATCATACAAGCATGATTCTAACTTAAAATCAACCATTGATTCATAAAATCATAAAAGCCCCAATTTGTTCATAAACCATAATTTCTTTCTCATATCAAATCTCATCAACCAAGCAAGTATTCTATGAATTATTTACATCAAAAGATAGAGCTAGAAGAGTAGAACAACTTTGTAGTTTGAAAGATTACCTGAAAATCGAGATTCGGGGCTTAAATTGAGCTTGTAAAATTTTCTCTTCTTTTTCTCTTCACCACGGTTTTGGAGAGTATTTGGCTGACAATTCCTTCATATTTCATGTATTTAAGACACTTGGATTATGAAAATATGAATTTTTAATTCAATAAATTCTACTTTCCAAAAATACCCTCAAACTAGATCTATATTCTAATTTGCCATTTTGTAACATTCCAACTAGACTTAGTTGGATTATAATCAGCCACTATTCATCAATAGAAAAAATCTCAAAATTCCTTCCATGTCCCTTTTGGGAAAAGTGACCAAAATGCCCTTTACCGGTCAACTTCGATCGATTTAAATTTTTCCTGATCTTTTTAACATCCAAATATTCAAAAAATGACATTTTATGACTCTTCTAAGGTCCATGGAACAATCTCTAAAATTTTAGCTCGATCCGATTACCAGAATATTTTTCGGAACTTTATCACTTTTATAGCTATTAATACAAACTCCGTACAAAAAATCTGGGTATCACGAAAACGTCATTCTTGGGGTAAAGTATTCATTTAAGGTGTTAAAATACATAAATTTTGAAAATTACACTTTGATCCCTAAACTTTTCCAAAGTTTATACTTTAGCCATAAAACTTTTAAATTTTACATTTTGGTCACTAGCCAAAATTTGGGATATTACAATTCTCTCCCCCTTAAGAAAATTCATCCTCGAATTTTCAATGCGTACCTGGTTCAAAAAGGTGAGGAAATTGCTTTCTCGTATCTTCTTTTCTTTCCCAAGTCGTTTCCTCAACTTTACGATTTCGTCAAAGAACTTTAACAAGCGAAATTGACTTATTTCCTTAGTTCTTTGACTCCATGTTTTATAATCTTTACCTTATGTTTAACTTCTTTAATTTTCTCAGGGCCAACTACATCTCGATGCTTTGAATTCAATCACACATGCCTTTAACATATCCTCCAAAATCTTAATAGTTTGCTCTGATTGTCCATCTATTTGAGGGTGACAAGTTGTGCTAACATTGAGTCGAATATCCAAGGCTCTATGTAAAGACTTCCAAAATTTTAAATTAATCCTCGGATCTCTATTAGATACTATCGAGGTTGGTACTCCATGTAGTCAAACTATTTCCTTAATATACAACTCAGCATGCTTATCCCTAGAGAAATCTGTTCAAACAGGGATAAAGTTTGCTAACTTAGTTAATCTATTAACAATCACCCAGATTGAATGCTTCTTATTCGATGTCAAATATAGTCCTAATACAAAATCCATCATCACTCGTTCTCATTTCCATTGAGAAATGGAAATCAATTACTATAATTCAGAAGGTACCTGAAGTTCTGCTTTTACTTGTTGACATGTCAGATATTTAGAAACAAACTCAGTTATAACTCTTTTCATGCCTGGCCACCAATATCGACTCTTTAAATCTTGATACATATGGTTTCCACCTGGATGTACAATCAAAGGACTATAACGTACCTCAAAGATAAGTTGTTTCTTCAATTCTTCATCATTTGAATTTTTTTCCGATAATACAAGCATCCATCAGATTAACTTCAAAGTCTTCGGTTTCACCTTTTTCCACTTATTTGAATCTTAACAAACACTTCTCATATTTTCTCTAAAAATCTTTTATTCAATCTAATAAAGTAGACTTTATTCTTAACTCAGAAATCAAAGAGTCATCGTCTTTTAATGCCAGACTCGTATTCATAGCTCTTAAGGAAACATATGTCTTTTGATTGAAGGTGTTAGCTACCACATTAGCTTTTCCTGAATGATAGTCAATGATTACATCATCATCTTTAAGAAGCTCGATCCACCTTCTTTGCCTCAGGTTCAACTCCTTTTTAGCTAATATATACTTTAAACTTCTATAATCTGTGTAAATATAGCATCATTTACCATATAAATAATGACGCTATATCTTTAAAGCAAATACAACCATTGCCAGCTCCAAATCACGAGTAGGATATTCCTCTCATGCGTCTTAAGTTGTCTTGAAGCATAGGCCACTACTTTTCCTTCTTACTTAAGTACACTTCCCAAACCTTTATGAGAAGCATCGTTATAAACAACATAATCTTTGCCAGATTCTGGTTGTACTAATATCGGTGCTTCGATTAATATCTTCTTTAATATCTCAAAGTTCTATTGGCACTTATTTGTCCAACAAAATGCCATATCTTTCCTCAATAGCTTGGTCAATGGGGAGGCAATGTGACATGGTGATGCAACTTGAATTAATCAAATTCACATTTGGGTAACTTTGCATAAATTACCCTTCCCACAAGGCTTGTAGCACTATTCGTAAATGTTTATCATAATCTTCTTTCATACTACACTTTTGATAAAGACATCTTTATACTTGATTGATAGCTATTAATATAAGAAATTTCATCAAACCATTTTTCTTTTTTTTTCACAAACAATACTGTAACTCCCCAAGGTAATATACTAAGTCGTATAAAACCTCAAACCAATAGTTCACATAACTGAACCTTTAACTCTCTTATCTCTATAAGAGTCATTTTGTACCGTACCCTTTGATATAAATTCAGTGCCACCCCAAAGGATAAGTTAATATCATTTTGAGCTTTTCTTGATCACCACAACGAAGCCCTTCTAGCATCATCTTTATATGTATTAAACCAATAGTCTATCGATATTGATTTTCCATCAATATACTACCTGAAGTCTAACACTTCAAGACTTCACAGCTCTCTAGTAATAATAGTCTAAGGAACTTAGGGTTGAATTTTGTCTAAAATCATATATAGGTTTTGAACTAATAAACCTTTGTTTAATTAGGCATTTCCAACTTCACCAGCACTTTAACATCACATTGAGCAAAAAAATGATTAATGACTAACCTTGTCACTACTTTTATAGGCCTCATTCTTACCCAACTGTTTGATCGCTCTATGCGATTTCTCAACTTCGGACGTCTATAACTTTATTCAATCAATTCAATAAGCAGTTGCATCAAGTCACTCAAGCATCCAAACAGTAATTATAACATCCTATTGGCATGTATACACTTATTGACTAACAGCAAGCTTGGTTTGGATCCAAAACCGGCTAAACCCGTTGCTCTGATACCAATAAATGTAACACCCCCTTCTCGACTCTAACCATCAGAGTTAAGTCAGAAATATCAGAAAACAAATACAATATTGACAATGACCTTTTTCTAAAAAAATACTATAAAATTTAAAACCTAAAAAAATATTTATACTAACTTAAAACACAAAATCGGAGCTCTTTTACCTTTCAAAAATAAAAAATAGCTATTCGATAAATAATAGACTCTAAACTAAAATAGACAATTTTATTACATTTATACATGCCACTAAAATTAATTAAAAACCTCAAGTAGGATGTCATTACTGTGGTAGCTTGATAAAATTCTCTGAACTTGATGCAACGCCTTGCTTACTCCAATATCTCGAATCACCTATGCGTGCACAATCAAACACACGCTAAGTACGAACTTAGTGAGGCAATAATCAAGAATAAAAACAACTAAATAGGCTTATTCAATTTCATGACTTATTAAACCTCAAGGCAGCATATATATATAACATGCCATATGCCAAAATACTAACCTTTATATTGCATTCGTAATGATTTACTCCATGCCAATGCCATCAAACTTTCATGCTTGTCCATTTGTCATAATATGCCATATATGCATAAATGCATCATGATCACTAGTTATGTATTACCATCGTGTTAATCATATATTAACATAATATAAACCGGTTATAAATTTCTTACCAATATCTTGCCATTTATTCCAAAAGCTCGTAAGCTTGTTCACCTATTTATCTTTTATTAACCAATAAACCATAGCCCAAATATAAGCCTATGAGGACCCTGGGTACACGAGTCAAATATGCACCGAGGTGCTAATACACATAAGGTCATGCCCACCATAATACACATAAGGTCGTGCCCACCATAATACACATAAGGTCATGCCCACCATATGCACTAAGTGTCCTTTATATACACTATAGTGCTAAAAGGAGTATGCAGCATGCTGTTGGACTCTATGGCATGCCAACTATACCATGTCCCTCAATGACATACTTGGGCATATATTCCATATTTTTTTCATCCATGGCAATGTATATCAACATAACTTAACATTGGGCAGTTCATACCCGAAACAACATTCATGATATAACATCATATATAACTAGTGATACATGCATTTATATTCAACTTTTGACATATTTAAATTATGTCAATCATATGCTCCATGACATAAATATAATGACAGTAAAATTTGGGTAGGCTCATTGCAAGCGATCCCAATGATGTATAAAACATCAATGTGTCATGATATGTATGCAATTGCACTCACATTGGCCACTTAACACAATGCCTCACTAAATCCTAGTTCGATCCTTTCTTTCATAGTACCTCGAACCATCTTTGATTCAAACTTGACTTCATTAATCATATGAATAAAATAAAATATTTGTTAGATTCAAATCTAATAATACCTTAAACATGTTGTCTAATATAAACATTCGAATATAAATTTTCCAAATATTTTCCTTTCTTCCTTATACTGTTCAGTAACTCTTTGTGGTCCTTAGTGACCAATTTGAACTTCCAATAATTCTTCCGAGCTTGCTAACTAACATTTAAATACAAAATGTTTCAAATTCCATTTTCTAACAGCTTGCGCTACCTTATACATAGCAGAATACATGCTGGATCTTAATTTACATTATACTGGAGAAACTAGATTCAATAAAGGTTTTAACGATATAAGTCACATAAATTATGAAAATTCCTTACATTCACGTCACATAGCTATCCAGGTAGAAAATTCTCTGAAATTTATTGACCTTAATTCGATTAGAAATTCTTATCTTTTAACTCGAAACTCGAAATCAGTTTCCGTTTGTTGGAAATGAAACTAGACTAACAAATCTTTACAACGGTATAAAATTCATCATCTAACCATTTTTGTAGAATTTATGGTGAATTTTAAAACTTACTGCCATAATTCATATTCCAACATAACTTTCCATGAATAACTACTAACTTACACCAACTTCTCCTTATTTCTCTACTTATCAATTTAGTCCCATCACTTTACGTCAAATGGCTAGAGTAAAGCTTGTATTCATGTGTTCTCTTTACATCCTTCATTAAAATAAGCTTAAACCTTTACTCCTCTAATTTCTCTTAATTTGTCAAAATGGTCAACGAATTTCTAATATAAGGATTCAAGCTTCTTAACTTCGAAAATTTGTCCTCAAATCAACATTACTACCTTAATTCCATCATTTTAACTAAAAATCAAATTTACTCCTTCTACATATCCTCTTTGCCTAATAGACCATTCAAGTTTGACAAATTGTCAAAATGGTCACTAATGCGATTAATCATTAGTTTAGCATTCTAACTTCATTTTCATGTCTCTAACATCATTAATAATATAAATACACATCAAATTCATGAAAAATCAGATCTTTTC
This sequence comes from Hibiscus mutabilis, assembly GCA_019671005.1. Lineage (NCBI taxonomy): Eukaryota > Viridiplantae > Streptophyta > Magnoliopsida > Malvales > Malvaceae > Hibiscus > Hibiscus mutabilis. The sequence goes on along the minus strand of CM033734.1, from coordinate 39,862,243 downwards.
CCTTACTTTTAAAGCTTGCTGAAATGGTCCCTATGTATTTAACTTAGGGTTTTGCTTCCAAACAACAAATCAAGCTTACTAGATCATTAATCCAACATCACAAGCCCTAAGTTAGACTTGAATCCATAAACCCTAATTTCTTTCTCATATCAAATCTCATCAACCAAGAAAGTATTCTCTGAATTATTTACATCAAAAGATAGAGCTAGAAGAGTAGAACAACTTTGTAGTTCGAAAGATTACTTGAAAGCCGAGATTCGGGGCTTAAATCGATCTTGTGAAATTTTTCTCTTGTTTTTCTCTTCACCACGGTTTTGGAGAGTATTTGGCTGATAATTCCTTCATATTTCATGTATTTAAGACACTTGTATTATAAAGAAATGAATTTTTAATTCAATAAATTCCACTTTCCAAAATTACCCTCTAATTAGATATGTATTTCTAATTTGCCATTTTGTAACATTCCAACTAGACTTAGCTGGATTATAATCAGCCAATATTCATCAATATAAAAAATCTCAAAATTCCTTCCATATCTCTTTTGGGCAAAATGACCAAAATGCCCTTTACCGATCAACTTATTCACAAAATTGTCGTTCTATGTCATTTCAATCGACTTAATTTTTTTCCCAATCTTTTTAACATCCAAATATTCATAAAATGATATTTTATGACTCTTCTAAGGTCCATGGAACTATCTCTAAAATTTTAGCTCGATCCGATTATCAAAATATTTTTTCGAACTTTATCGCTTTATAGTCATTAGTACAAACTCCGTACAAAAAATCTGGGTATCACAGAAATGTCATTCTTGGGGGTAAATTATTCATTTAAGGGGTTAAAATACATAACTTTTGAAAATTACACGTTGATCCCTAAACTTTTCCAAAGTTTATACTTTATCCACAAAACTTTCAAAATTTACATTTTGGTCACTAGTCAAAAATTGGGATATTATAGATAAACCTTAGGTGCAAGATTAACCGAGGATGGTTTAGGATTATTTGCACCAAAAACTTGGTGAAATTCTCTAGTGATCGCCTAAATCAGTGGCTTCAAATCACCAAAATCTAGACCTTGTGGTGCATGAGGAGGTGGAGGAAAAAGGTCCATTCTCTTTATTCAAATTCATATTAGTTTCACCAGATATTGTAGACCTAGTCTCAATGCGACAATGAGGTATATCAAATAACATCTATCATATTCAAAAATGAGTTAGGGCTTAAATCTGGCAAGTGATCCAAGACAAACCTACAAAAATCATTTCAAAATATACATGTATTAGGGAATGTGTTCCTAATTTACCCTAACAATTTTAGTTCAAATTGAAACATATTCAAGCATGTCTAACAACTATTCGGAGTAACCGAACTTTGTTCTCATCGATCTAAGGTTGTGAAACATGGCTCTGATACAACCAAATGTAACACCATCACCCGGTCTATACGAAACAAACCTAAGTGAAGAATGTCACATTGATCACCAAAGTGATACTAATTCAAACAAACTAAAAACAAGGATACTTTTAAAACTTTTCATACACAGAGGTGAAATGAGTCTAGATGGATTATTGAATCCGACATGTTTTAATTGAGCAACATATAAATTTTCATAAAAAACGGACACTTCGAGCCAACACAAATTAATCACATTAGAAGTTGAAGGACTAAAACGTAATTATTGAAATTGTGTGGTGAAAATAGAAATTAAGCTTAAGAACATGAAAATCAATCATAATCATTCTTAAATGTAAAAAAAAAATAGTAGAAATGGGGCACTGTAACTCATCCAATTGAAATGTAGAAGTCATGAGACCAAAATGTATGGAAACAAACTTTTGAATGGATACCAACTAACTTATGTACCGCCCGTATCGATACATGGGTTTTCCCATATTCTAAGAGTCAACTTCAGTATTGGTACATGGGGTGCCATACTGATTCTCAGACAGGCATATCGGTACACGAAGTAGGGCATACCAGTACCTAGTGTGTGATTATGTCTGTGTTCCAACATAATATAAATGCAAGCATACACTGTCAACACAAGTAATAAAGTGGAAACACACAAGGTGTGTGTGTCGGTTTTCGTGTAATGCCCATCACACGTTCTGAAAGGATTAGACCCGAGTGAAGAAAGTCACATTGATTCACTAAGTCAATCCAAAATTGAACAACTAAAAATATGTGTAATTTTGAATATTTTTCTGGTTCTAAATGCAACATTGGGTCCTATGTATATTAATTAAGCATCAGTTAAAGTTTCATGCCAAACAGACTTCAACTATGCATTTAATTGAACAGATTACGAATTTAGGGACCAAAATTTATGCTTCAAAAATACTTGGATCTTAAGAAAACCAAGGGAATAATTTTGATATTAATCATATTTTAAACTTTTATGTAAAATTTCAGATCAATCGGATGTCAAAATCTCATTCAATTGATGAATAAACATACGATGACCATAATGTATGGAATCAAAACTTAGGAAAAGTCAATAACCAAATTACCCACCACCAATATCGGTGCATGGGAATTCGTACCAATACATGAGCTTACATCAGATTCCAATATCTAAAACTAGTACCAGTACTAGATTGGCTGTACCAATACTATATGGTCCATATCAATTCCCAGATATGGTGTAACGGTACGCCCTAGCTCAAATTGCCCTAATTTCAAAGGTGAGTACCGGTACAAAATGACTCATACATGTATGCCCTTCTCTTTAATGCATATTTGAATATGCAAAACAAGTCTAAAACGTCTATAAGTACCCCCAATCAACCTAAACATGCTTCAACTGCTAAACCAATATAAAACACATTTGACTAGGCACTTACATGGCAATTTTCATCATGTATAACATTAGATCAAAGGATATAAAGGCATGCTTCCTTTTCTTGCATAAATACAAACCAAAAATAACCAAAAGGTCCAAGAATGCTTATAAGGCTAAAATAGACTACAAGCACTTAATATAGGCATATAGTTACGACGAGATGCATAGGATGGAGACCAACCAAAGGGCATTCTTTGAGCAGTCAGGATTTTACCCTACAAATGCATACACACCTTGAACCACCACATGCCAATTAAGGGAACACTCTTCTCCCTTAAACTTATTATTGCTTTATTTTAATTTTTGCATGTAGGTTTACGATTATTAGGGACAATTTTGGTTTAAGTGTGGAGAGTAGTTTTGATACTTGATTTCTTGCTAAACATAGGGATACAATATGTAAATTCACTGCTTATTGATGACTTAGAATTATTCTTTTCACATAGAAAAGTTTTCTTACAATCAACATGTTTAAATTTTTAAAATTTGGGATCCCAAAGTAAAAATGAGACTAATATAAGGAGTAAAATAGGATTGATAAGAACATTTTAGCCTTACAAATTGTTGCTTGATTAATTAATTCGATAGTTGGATGGATGAAATTGGACACAACATAAGCCATTTTGTGAGATTTGAGCCTAATAAACATACATCTTTTATGCTTCATATTTTCTTTCGTTGAGTGATCTTCAAGCATGATTAGTTTCTTCCAGAACTTGCAGTGTTATATGTGTTGAGACCATGTATGATCGAATTACTTGAGACTTTAAGGCACTCAGGTACGAACCCTGAGCCAAAAAGTCTACCTTGGTATATATTACCATTAAAGAACCACTTTTGAGCCTAAGTCTATTGTTTGGAAATTAACCATATTATAAGCCATATCCCTTTTTTCTTCTTGATTTTCCCAATTTGAAACCATAATTGGAGAACTACATGCTACGCTTACTTAGAAAAAAATTCATGAAAACAAAGAAAAATAATAGGGAGAAAATTTTGAAAATAAGGAAAAAGAAAAAAAAAGAAAATTATCTTGTTTGTTCTAAAAGAAAAATCAAAAAAGAAAAGAAAAGACAAAAGTTTGGAAAAGATTGAATCCTCGTTCTCCCAAATATCATGTAATTTGGCCCATCTCAGTGGCAGAATTCAAGGTAAAGGGAAATCTAAGATCTTCAATAAACCTTGAGTATGAAAACTAGTTTGGTTTTATGGTCAATGAGGCAATGTGTCACTAAACTTTTGGGGGATTTTGTAATATGTTTTTGGTTGAACAAAGTTTGGGACCAATATGCCTTAATATTCTTTGACATGCAAATAAAGGTTGGACGTTTATGTTTGAGTTTTGGATGCATTATTTTTGGCTCTTATGTGCTTTGAAGTATGCTTTGTATGTGGATTATGTTTAGGAACCATGTTAGATTGATTACAGCATGTTTGGTGTGGTTTAGAGTTGAAAAACCAGTCAAAAAAGGATTACAGGTTTACCCATATTGGTACACGGGGCTTGGTAATGACTTGAAGGTGTAGTTTTCAGGCATGGGTATCGATATGGTGTACACCATATCGGTACAGTTTTTTGTTACTAGAATCACCATATCGGTATATAGTTCTAGTGTATCGGTATACATTACATTGTATTGGTACAAGATCCCGAGTACCAGTATGCACTGTAATACACTGAAATTGGGCCTAGATGTGGGCCAGATCAGGTAAGTAGTTCGGGAGAACCGGTTTAGACAATTCAAACAGTTTCAGGAATTTTATTCTATAAAATGGATTTTTGGGTAAAATAAAATAAGGAAAAAATACTAAAACTTAATTTATATTTTAAGTAATTTGGTGAATTCAATTTGAGGTAATTAAATATGATTTTAAGACATTTTAGCCTGGTGACTAAATTGAAAGTTTTCAAAATTGTTTTTGTTGACTAAATCATAAAAGGGTCAAAACTTAAAATCTTTAAGGAGCTTTTTGTAACCGTCTCGACCCGGCCTAGTCGCAAGACCGAACCAAGCAAGCTACATTAGGTTTACCGAAGTAAATCGAGAAGATTAAACCTAAAACATATCCATTTTTTTCTTTTATCTTATCTAGATGCATTAATTCTTTCCTACATGATCATACTATTCATAGGTGAACACTCATCTCAATCGGGCATCGTAACGATATCTAATTGGCGACAAATAGGAATTAGGGACCAAAACATAATTTCAGCAATATAAAAGGACTTTTCTAATTTTTAAGTTACCAACCTTTAATTATATACGTTTCATGCTTATGTGTCAAAAATCAGCTTCAAACGATCATCCATGCTCAAATAATTAGCAAAACAAGATTCAGGGACTAAAACGGAAGAAACCAGAACTACCTTTCCAGGACATAACAGAAATAATGATATCCGTATCGATACGCTGAGTCTCGTATCGATATGGTTGTGAACTTTTCATTTTGATACGGCAAGACCCGTACCGGTACGCCACTTCGAGTATAAAATACGTTTTTAAAACCATACACACCGTACCGATACGGTCCCTTGGTGTTTTGGTACCCGACCTCTCTCCCAAAAAGTAAAATTCTAGTAACCATTAGGCGTATTGAAACACCCTTACTTGTACCGAAACACCCTGGCCTTATTTGCCTAGCTGTACCGATACGGTCCCCCGCGTATCGGTACGCCTGGGCTTGTAATGTCAAAATTAGTTGTTTTTCACACAATTCTAGATGCAATTGGCCCATAGCAACTTGCATACATGCATATCAACACTTGAATATACATAATCTATCATTTATACAAAATTTAGGCAACCAAAAGAACCTCATACTTCCAAAGGACCACTCTAGAGGCATGCTTCCTAGACCACATTGCCGAACATACCAAAATGCACAATTAGACCATTCTCAGCATAAGTAACATGCCATTGCACCCAACATAGCATACTAAACCTGGTCAAACCAACACAACATAACAACCCACAAGGAAACTCTAGATGCATACCTAAACATCCATTCAACCTCAACTATAGGCAAGTAATAACATCAAGCTGAGCAACATCTAGCCATCATCAAAAACCAGCATAGAATCATTCTAAAAACCATAATGCAACAGATTTACAACTCCCAAAAACCATGGGGAACACATTGCCTTATTAACCGGAAACATAAATCGAGTTCATACTCAAAAGAAGTTTATCTCTTGGATTATTGCAAACCTTGTCTTTGCTACCCCAAACTTTAATGCTCTGCATCATTAGGGAAAATAAAGCGTAAGCACACATGCTTAGTGAGGATGCTCATAAAACAATGATGCATTAAAAACCATTTGAATACCACATGCTTGTTTTCCCCAAAACATGCTTACAACCTAAGCATTTTCCATAATTCCAACCGAATCAAAACATAATAACCTTAATATAACTTCATATACAATCCATGCTTAAATCCCAAAGCATTTTAAACAAACCATGCTTAAATCCCCAAAGCATTATAAACAATCCATGTTTAAATCCCAAAGCATTGTAAACAAGGTTCCAACACATGAAATTTCACATATATTGGCATTTATAGTGACCCGGATAGGCTACCTCTATCCTATACACATATCGGATACACGGATCTCTCATACCATGCCTAGATAAACCACATGACATCCCAAACCTTGCCTAGTTAAACCGCAAGATTTGACACCATCGCCTAGTTAACCTGCGAGATTTCACCCTTGCCTAGTTAAACCGTAAGATCACCATCAATTTGGGTTGCCTAGTTAAACCGCATGCCCCAAATGAAGTCCAAACAGTTCGAGTGGCCTTGTTAAACCGTCATACCTTAAGGACCCATGGCCACGATCGATTTTGTTCATATTTTATAGTGCAATTTTAATCCTATGACATGCCAACTATATCCGATTGTTTTCTCACCTTGTCACATAGCCAATATATCATTTTCAAACCATTTACAACCATTTACTTACTGTTTTACAATGCATTAACAAAACATCACATATGCAAATCTCATTGCCAACGCAATAACACCATTCCCAACCGGAATGAAAACCAATGCTCAATAGCATTTAACATACTTTCAATCCCCTGCATATATACTCAAAATCATTCATTACCAGCAAGTAAATCATACCATGTTTATCACCAAAACATGCAACAACATGCTCATATCCAAGTTGATATTCAAGAGCAAAACAAGGGAAACTTAATTTCGAGCTTAAGTAAGTATCTCACACTTACCCTAAACTCCCAAAAACCATTACAAACCTTTGTAAAGCATTAAAAACTAGTTTCCAACTCACTGATACGTTTTGCCTTTCTTACCAACGCGATACAAGCTCTCGGCAAGCCACCAAAACAACGTCAAGCTTTGTCGCCTTGATTATCCCCTATTTTAAACACATAAAACCATAGGATAAATGCATTAAAATACTTTCAAGCCATTGCCTAACAGCAATCTCCCGCAACTCCCAAGTTGCCCACTCGAAAACCATCCAAAACATACCGAAATCATCATCAAACGTTTCCGAAACTTAACCCATACATAAAACAACAATTCAACCCATCAACCAACATTTAATAACATCTAAAAACCATTTCCTAACATCCTTTTACCTCCAGCAAAGATTAAACTCGATTATCTCCGCAATAACTCAAAACTAGCAACCTAAACAATTAGAGATTCAAGAGTTTCAGGATTATATTGATAAAAACAACTTATCAACATCAAAACACATCCAAAACATATATTAAATCAATCTCAAATACTGGAAATCAGATCCACTTTGGAAATCACCATGTTTCATCAATATTTCCAAAATAACTCAATTAAACATTGATAAAACATTAAATCACATTACAACTTATAAATCGAGGATCAAATATTTGGGAATATCAATAAAGAACCATTTAACAGAGGAGATCACGGACCTTACCCCTGTTATGTGATTTCTCCCTCAATTGGCTTGTTTAAAGCTAAGAAAACATAAAATTCCAATGAGATTTTGCAAAACAAAGTTAAAGAATCAAGTTAAAATCAATAATCTGAGTGAAAAGAATCCCTCATCTCTGGGTTTTGATGAAATTTTGAGTGTTTGGAAGAAAAGAAATTGAGAGAAAAGGTTTAGGAAAAAATTACGTGAATTTCTTTTAAAAGCTAATAACTTGTTTTGGATATTTAATCCTTATTAACACCCTTTTAAAACATATGTTTAAAATGATTAAATTGAAGGAAGAAACCACCTTCAAACACTTGGTAGATTAGCTCCTTAAGGATTCTAAGGGTTTGACCCTTTTGATTTTAGTCACTTTAAAACAGTTTTTAAAAATCGCATTTTGGTCACTAACCCAAAATGTCATATTTCCAAATTCCCTTTTCCAAAATTGATTCCACCAAAAATCAATATATATTAAATGATAATTTTTATCTATTTCTCCATATTTTTATCTTACCGAAAAATATACGGTCCTGAATCCGACTCGAATCTCTAACCCAGTCCACCAGACCGTCTAATAAACCTCAAATCCACTAGGCCCAAAATCGAGGTGTTACAACTCTCCCCCACTTAAGAAATTTCGTCCCCAAAATTACCTTGAGGAAACAAATGCAAAAAATTCTCCTTCATATCCGTCTTGTTTTCCCAAGTAGCTTCCTCAACACCTCGGTGTCGCTACAAAACCTTCACGAGTTCTATCGTCTTACCACGTAGGACTTTCTTGCTGGTGTCAAGGATCTCTGCGGGTTCCTCATCAAAGGATAGATTGACCTCAACTCCACATCCTCCACCGGCATAACATGCGATGAATCTGATCGATATCTCCTCAACCTCGAAACATGGAACACATTATGAATTTTCTCCAACTTGAGAGGAAACCTCAACCGGTATGCCATAGAACCCACATGCTCAATAACCTCGTATGGTCCAATAAACCTCGGACTAAGCTTACCCTTACATCCGAATCTCATCACCTTTTTCCATGGTGACACTTTCAAGAATACGCGATCGCCCACCACAAATTCAACTTCCTTACGCTTCAAATCCGTGTAAGATTTCTACCGATCCGCAGTCACTTTCAACTAGTCACATACAAGCTTAACCTTCTCGTCCGTGTCTTTCAACACATCCGGTAGAGTAACATGCTTTCCCCCACCTCACCCCAACAAAAGGGCGTACGATACCTCTGGCTATATAACGCCTCATAAGGTGCCATTTGTATACTCGTCTGATAACTGTTGTTGTAAGCAAACTCAACTAAAGGCAAATGTTTCTCCCAGGTTCCTTTGAATTCGATAATACAGTACCTCAACATATCCTCTAAAACCTGGATAATCCCCTCAGACTGCCCATCCGACTGAGGATGATACGTAGTGCTAAAACTCAACCTCGAACCCAAGGCTTGGTTCAAACTCCTCCAAAACCTTGTCGTAAAACTCATATCCCTATCAGAAACAATGGATTTAGGTACACCATGCAAGCGCACAATCTCATCTATATACAAATCTACCAACTTGTTGAAGGTGTACGGTGGTATGCACTGGCAGGAAATGTGCACACTTTGTGAACCGGTCAACAATCACCCAAACGGAATCTTTTTTAGCTGGTGTCAACGGCAAACCTGATACAAAATACATGGTGATTCTCTCCTATTTCCACTCTGAAATTTTTAGTAGTTGCAACAACCCATATGGAAATTGATGTTCAGCCTTGACCCGCTGACATACCATGCACTTGGAAGCAAAAATCCTTTTTCAACCACATCCAGTAGTATTTTCAAATCCGATACATCTTAACACTACCCGGATGCATAGCAAAAGGACTAGAGTGTACCTCCGTCAAGATAGTGTGCCTCAACTTCGGATCATCTGACACCACTATTTGACCCTTGAAACACAAAACTCCATCATCATCAAAATAAAATTTGTCAGATTACCATCTACTATGTCCTTAACATGCTCAACCAATGAATCATTATACAGTTGCTTAGCTTTAATCAACCATGATAATGTACGCTTGACTTGCAATTCAGCCAAAAAATTGCCCTCTCGTGTCACACTCAACTTTGCAAACATAGCTCAAAGCTCAACTGCAACCTTACGACTTAGTGCATCTGCCATTATATTGGCTTTACTAGGATGATACTCAATTGTCAAGTCATATTCTTAAGCAACTCCAACCATATACGCTGCCTAAGATTCAAATCTTTTTGGCACATCAAATACTTCAAGCACTTGTGATCCGTATAGATCACACACTTCTCACCATAGAGGTAATGTCACCAAATTTTCAAAGCAAAAACCACAGCCGCAAGCTCCAATTCATGGGTTGGATAATTGCGCTCATGAACTTTCAACTGGCTCGATGAAAAGGCCACAAACTTCCCATCCTACATCAGCACACAACCTAAGCCAACATACGACGCATCACTATAAACCACAACCATCCCAGATTCAGGTTGAATCAAGACATGAGCATGCGTCAGAACTTCTTTCAACTTCTCAAAACTGTGTTGTTGCTTCTCCGTCCATACATAAGGAACATTATTTTGTAACAACTTGGTCAACGGTGCTGCAATACTCGAGAACCTCTCAACGAAACGGCGATAATAACCAGCCAACACAAGAAAACTACGCACCTCCGATACAGACTTAGGTGGCTTCCAATTGGGAATAGCCTCAATCTTCAGTGGATCAACGCGAATACCCTCCGCAGAAACCACATGACCAAGGAATGTCACTTTCTTAAGCCAAAACTCGCACTTGCTCAACTTAGCGTATAACTAATTATCTTTTAACACTTGCAGCACTATCCACAAATACCGATCATGTTCTTCCTCGATACGAGAGTACACGAGAATATCATCTATGAACACCACCACGAACTGATCAAGATACTCATGGAACACTATATTCATCATGTCCATAAATGTAGCTGGGGCATTTGTCAAACCGAAAGGCATGACCAGAAACTCATAATGCCCATACCTCGTATAGAACGCAATTTTATGCACATCCACATCCTTAACCTCCAACTGGTAATAGCCCAATCTTAAATCTATCTTGGAAAACACCATTATCCACAAAACTGATCGAACAAGTCATCAATCTGTGACTACGGGTACTTGTTCTTTACTGTCAACTTGTTCAACTGACTGTAATCAATGCACATACGCATTGTACCATCATTCTTTTTCACGAAGAGAATAGGAGTACCCCACAAAGAAACACTTTGTCGAATGAACCCATGGTCCAACAACTCCTAAAGCTGTGACTTCAACTCCTTCAATTCTTTTGGTGCCATCCTATAAGGAGCAATGGACACCGGTGTTGTACCCTCATATGTCTCAATACGAAACTCCACCTCCCTATCCGGAAGTAAACCCGATAACTCCTCAGGAAAAACCTAAGAAAAGTCGCATACACTCCAAATGTCCTGCACTCGAACACCATTGGCTTTTGAATTCATAACAATAGCCAAATAAGCTTGGCAACCCTCAAATATCATCTTCTCAGATCTAACAGCCAATACCATATTGGACAGAAACTTTACATTCTCGCCAACCACCACAACTTCATAGTCGTCGGCCAACCTCAAGTAAATCCTCTTGGATTCACAATCCAAAACTGCTCTGTTCTCACTCAACCAATCCATACCCAAAATTATACCTAAACCATGGAATGGCAATTCCATCAGATCTGTGGCACACTCATGACCTTGCACCACTAAAGGACAACGTCGGTACAACCTTCTTGTTGTAACCATCTCCCTAAAGGAACTTGTGAATAACATGCCAACATACAAGATCTCAATAGTAACATTCAGCATAGATGCATGTTCACTCAAGATATATGAATGCGTAGACCCCGAATCAATCAAAGATAACAATGACAAGGATTACAAAGTAAAAGTACCTGCGATCACATTTGTGTCATTATAACCCTCACGGTGAGCAAAGACTCGAGCTGGTCCACCACCTTCAGGTCTCACCGCTGCAGCATGAGCCATACCCCTTTAACCATCCTCACGCCTCTAAATATTACCCCTGCCATGGCCTCGGCTCCTAGAAGGTACAGCAACTTGTGCTGGTGTATGTCTCACAACCCGAGGATAATCACGCTTCAAATGATCAGATGAACCACAAATCCAACAAGCTCCAGCACATACCCGCGTGGTGCCTACCACATCGCTCACAATCCTATGTAACACGAGTTCCTTAAGCACCCTGACCACCTCCACCACCACGCTTGTGATCTGGCTTATGTCTCTTGTCCCTGAACTTCCTATTCTGCCTCCCAGAATAGCTAGAGTCAACCACTCTTTTACCCAAGTTCACACCTACAGCCTGAATTGGTGCTCCCAAGGACTACTCGATATCCTTTGCCCGATTGACCAACACATCAAAATCTGTGTAACCTGGGGTGCTTCACCCGCCCCAACGTCAACTGGAGGAACCACTAGAGGAGGAAGAGATAAAACATGAGGGAGATTCTCTTCTGTCTCATTATTTTACACAACCCCAGCAGTATTAGCCATTGATCGTTTCTCACGTCGAGCCATGCTAACAAAAGCATCAAAACACATTAGAGTTAGGCTAGCGTCAATCAAAGGATCCAAGCTAACTTTAAAACGTATTTAAAATCCTCGGTAATAGGCAATGTGTTCCCAAAACATACCCCAATAGAATAATGAACAATCACCGAACATATACACAATCACCATGCAGTTCAAACAACATCAGCGAGTCAAACAACAACATTCCAACTTTTCACAAACTTGGCTCTGTTACCAACAAATGTAATCCCCTCGACCCGGTCTAGTCGCAAGACCGAACCGAGCAAGCTACATTAGGTTTATCAAAGTAAACCAGGAATATTAAACCTAAAACACATCAATTTTTTTCTTTTATCTTGTCTAGATGCATTAATTCTTTCCTACATGTTCATACTGTCCAAAAGTGAGCAGTCATCTCAATCGGGCATCGTAACGACATCCAATTGGCCTCTAACACAAAATAGGGACCAAAATGTAATTTTAGAAATATAAAATAAATTTTCTAATTTTTATGTTACCAACCTTTAATTAAGTATATTTCATGCTCATATATCGAAAATCAGCTTCAAGCGATCATCCATGCTCAAATAACTGGCAAAACAAAATTCAGGGACTAAAAAGAAAGAAACCAGAACTGCCTTTCCAAGAATTAATAGAAACAACGGTATCCATATTGATACGCAGAGTCCCGTATCGATACGGTTGTGAACCCATCATTTCGATATGGCAAGACCCGTACTGGTATGCCACTTCGAGTATAAAATACCTTTTAAAAATCCTTAAACACCGTACCAATACAGTCACCTAGTGTTTCGGTACGCGACCTTATTCCAAAAAGTGAAATTCCAGTAATCATTAGGCGTATCGAAACGCCCATACCTGTACTGAAACACCTTGTCCATATTTGCCTAGCCGTACCAATACGGTCCCCGCGTATCGGTGCACCTGGGCTTGTAATGTCAAAATTAACTAGTTTTTCACTCCATTCTAGATGCAATTGGCCCCTAGCAACTTGCAAACATGCATATCAACATTTGAATATACATAAACTATCATTTATACCAAGGTTAGGCAAACAAAACAACTTCATACTTCCAAAGGACCACCCTAGAGGCATGCTTCTTATACCACTTTACCAAACATATCAAAATGCACAATTAGACCATTTTTAGCATAAACAACATGCCAACACAATCAACATAGCATATTAAACCTAGTCAGACCAGCACAACATAGCAAACCACAAGGGAACTCTAGATGCATACCTAAACACTCATTCAACCTCAACTATAGGAAAATAATAGCATCAAGCTGAGCAACATCTAACCATCAACAAAAACCAACATAGAAACATACTTATATCCACAATGAAACAGATTTACAACTCCCAAAACTATGGCGAACACATTACCTTATTAATTGGAAACATAAAACCGAGTTCATACTCAAAAGTAGTTTATCTCTTGGATCCCTTCAAACCTTGCCTTTGCTGCCCCGAACTTTAATGCTCTGCATCATTGGGAAAAAAAAGAGTAAGCACACACAGGATGCTCATAAAACAATGATGCATTAAAAACCATTTAAAATAACCTTTTTCACAAAACATGCTTACAACAAGCATTTTTCCATGATTCCAACCGAATCAAAAGATAACAACCTTTATATAACAACATATACAATTCATGCTTAAATCCCAAAGCATTTTAAACAAACCATGCTTAAATCCCAAAGCATTTTAAACAAATCATGCTTAAATCCCAAAGCATTATAAACAAGGTTCAACAAATGACTTTCCCAAATATTGGCATTTATAGTGACCCAGATAGTGTACCTCTATCCTATACACATCGGATACACGGATCTCTCATACCATGCCTAGTTAAATAGCATAATATCCCAAACTTTGCCTAGCTAAACTACAAGATTTGACACCCTCGCCTAGTTAAACCGCAAGATTTCAACCTTGCCTAGTTAAACCGCAAGATCACCATCATTTTGGGTTCCCTAGTTAAACCGCATGCTTCAAATGAAGTCCCAACAGTCCGAGTGGCCTTGTTAAACTGCCATACCTCAAAGACCCATGGACACGGTCGATTTTGTTCGTATTTTATAGTGCACTTTTAATCCTATGGCATGGAAACATTATCCGATTGTTTTCTCACCTTGTCACATAACCAATATATCATTTTCAAACCATTTACAACCATTTACTTATTGTTTTACAATGCATTAACAAAACATCACATATGCAAATATCATTGCCAATGCAATAACACCATTCCCAATTGGAATAAAAACCAATGCTCAATAGCATTTAACACACTTTCAATCCCCCGCATATGTACTCAAAATCATGCATTAGTAGCAAGTAAATCATACCATGTTTATCACCAAAACATGCAACAACATGCTCATATCCAAGCTGATATTCAAGAGCAAAATAGGGGAAACTTACTTCCGAGCTTAGGTAAGAGTCTCACGCTTACCCTAAACTTGCAACAACCATTACAAACCTTTGTAAATCATTAAAAACCAGTTTCCACTCACCGATATGCTTTGCCTTTCTTGCCAACGCGATATAAGCTCCCGACAAGCCACCAAAACAACGTCAAGCTTCGTCACCTTGATTATCCCCTATTTTAAACACATAAAACCAGAGGATAAATGCATTAAAATGCATTCAAACTATTGCCTAACAGCAATCTCCCGCAACTCCCAAGTTGCCCACTCAAAAACCATCCGAAACATACCGAAATCATCATCAAACATTTCCGAAACATAACCCACCCATAAAACAACAATTCAACCCATCAACCAACATCTAATAACATCCAAAAACCCTTTCCTAACACCCTTTTACCTCCAGCAAAGATTAAACTCGATTATCTCCCCAATAACTCAAAACTAGCAACCTAAACAATTAGAGATTCAAGAGTTTCGGGATTCTATTGATAAAAACAACTTATCAACATCAAAACACATCCAAAACATATATTAAATCAATCTCAAACACTGGAAATGAGATCCACTTTAGAAATCACCATGTTTCATCAATATTTCCAAAATAACTCAATTAAACATTGATAAAACATTAAAATCACATTACAACTTATAAATCAAGGATAAAATACTTGGGAATATCAATAAAGAACCATTTAATATAGGATATCATGGACCTTACCCCTGTTATGTGATTTCTCCCTCAATTGGCTTGTTTAAAGATAAGAAAACATAAAATTCCAATGAGATTTTGTAAAACAAAGTTAAAGAATCAAGTTAAAATCAATAATCTGAGTGAAAAGAATCCCTCACCTCTGGATTTTGATGAAATTATGAGTGTTTGGAAGAAAAGAAGTTGAGAGAAAAGGTTTAGGGAAAAGTTACGTGAATTTCTTTTAAAAGCTAATAACTAACTTTAGATATTTAATCCTTATTAACACCCTTTTAAAACACATGCTTAAAATGATTAAATTGAAGGGAGAAACCACCAGCAAACACTTGGTAGATTAGCTCCTTAAGGATTCTAAGGATTTAACCCTTTTGATTTTAGTCACTTTAAAATAGTTTTCAAAAATCGCATTTTGGTCACTAACCCAAAATGTCATATTTCCAAATTCCCTTTTCCAAAATTGATTTCACCAAAAATCAATATATATTAAAAGATGATTTTTAACTATTTTCCTTATTTTTATCTTACCAAAAAATATATTGTCTCGAATCATACTCGAATCTCTAACTCGGTCCACTAGACCGTCTAATAAACCTCAAATCTGCTAGGCCCAAAACCGGGGTGTTACATATTTGACCAATATTTTTCAAAAGATTTGTCTCTTAATTTAGGCTATTTTAAAGGTATTTTTAAATGGTTTTATAAATAAATAAAAGGGAATTTATTAAAAGAATCTTTAATTGCCAAAAATACTTTCTTACGTAGCTACTTTTCATCCAACCTTTTTCTCTCAACTTTCTCAGCAACCAAACTAGGATTTCTACTCTAAAAATTCTAGGAACCAATTCATATTGATTTCCTTTTTGATTTCTAATTGTCTTCTTCAAATCCTATTACAAAATCTCTCTGGATTTCATCAAAGCTTGGCCAATTAAGGGAGAAATCATCAATTAGAGGCGTTTTTTGTTTCTCTCCTCTAATTAAAGGTTTTTTATTGAAATTCCCAAGTTCATGGTCCTTGTTATTGATTTATGTTAAGGAATTATGGTTTTAACATGGATTTAATGTTTAAATTGAGTTTTCTTGGAAAATGGTGGGAAATTGATTTGGATCTGTTTTGATGATGAACCTAATTATTTTAGTTCTCTATTTGGATGTGTTTTAATGTTGAAATAATTGGTTAATCAATGTAATCCCGAAAACTATGTGAATTGTTCGTTTTCTAGGTTGGATATAGTTGGTTTTTAGGGTGATCTTGTTGTTGTAGTGTTGCTGGAGGTATAAGGACGTATTTAAGATGTTTTTGGATGTTAATTGATGTTGTTAATGTGCTTGAATCGTTAGACGTTGACTGGGCTTTGTTTAAGGAAGGTGTTGGGTGGATTATTGGGAGTTGAGGTTGTGTTTGTTGGTTGCTGGAGGTTTATGTTACAGAGATATGTTTAATCCTCTGTTTTTGATTGGGTAAAGCAGGGGAGTTGAATCCTTTGGCTTTTGAAGAAAGCGCGGAAGCTTCGAAAGGTTGATTCGCGTATCGGCAAGCAAGCGTTGGTTTGTTGGTGAGTGGAAAAGTGTTTTACTGCTGTTAAAAGGTTTAAAAAGGAGTTGTGGGAGTTTAGATAAAGTTTGATACACTTATCTAAGCTCGGAAGTAAGTATCAGTTGAGCTTTCTCTCAATTTTGGTTTTGTAAAGTAAAATCTCATGCACATGTTTATGGTTTTCATTAATCACTACATTATGCATGTTTTGAAAGTGAAAGATGTTTCTAATGATCATAGATGATGACTTTTGAGAATGGCATATGGTTTATGAAAGTATTTTGAGAATATCAAAATACATGGTTTAATGTATTTGTGTTCGATTGATTTGATGCATATGTAAAATAGTGATGTAATGTTGCTTATTGAATATATTGGCAAGTGGTTGTGTCTAAAATGATATCGGATATAGTTGGCTAGCCATATGGTTTAAAATGCACTATAAAAAGTCACCTCATGTAAGTCAAGGGGTGTTAAGTGTTCATCATGAGAACCGCAACGGTTGAGGTGGGTAAATGTTCTGTTTTCTCCCGCTGGTGGATTTATACATCTAAAACGTAGAGGTGGGTAAATGTTTCGTTACTCAGGTTTGAACCGTTGAGGTGGGAAAGTATGTCGTTGCTCCGGTTGAGGTCTGTATGTGAAGTGGTTGTGGGAACCACTTGAGAAATCTGTGTATCTGATGTGTTTTATGAAATGAAAGGTTGCTGGTTTTGAGTCACTTTAAAGCCAATATATAAGATAATGTATCATGAGAAATGGATTATGTTTATATAATGAGATTTATACATGTGTTACTCTTTAAGCTTGTTATAAAGGTGTTGTGAAGTGATGTAATGCCCAAATATTTGTTTAGTAACTAAAACGTAAAGATTTAAAGATTGGTGGTTTTAGTTCAGTGACTAAAACCTAAATTTTTAAAGTTGGATAGCTAAAGTGAAAAGTTGAGAAAAGTTCAGGGGCAAAAATGGTAATTTTCCCAAATATTATTTATACTCCATAAATGAATAGTTTATCCTGGTATAAGAATTTTGGTGGGAATTAGATTTTTGATACAAGATTTGTGTGAAAAGTTATAAAAAGAATAAGTTTCGGTAATTAGTTCAGATGATTATTTGAATTCGAAAAATTATAAATATTTTCTGGAAGTCTTAGGAAGACTTGAAGAATATGATATTATGGGTTTTGAATTATTTTTGTTTGATTTAAATTCGATTCTATGCAGTATTTGGTGTAGTATATGAAAATGGCAATTTTGAAGATAAGTTGTTTCATTAATGGCAAAATGGTCATTTTACCTATACTTTTTGAATATATTTGATTATGGAAACGAAGATTGCACATGTGGCAACATACTATTGGTTATAATTCAAGGGCAAAATAATCATTTGACTATTAAAAGAATTTTTATATTAAATAAGGTGGATTAATATGCCATTTGGCATAAAATAAAGAAATAGAAAAGTTTGAAAATTTCCCTCATCCTTCTCTCTTAGTCGTGGGGTTCCAAGAAAAGGGTAAGAAAGTTTCATTTCAATTTTTAAGCTTATTGGATTGGATTTGAGGTTTAGATATGAAATAAGAAATTGTTCTTCATTGAATTCTCTATCATTTGGTATAAGTTTTACTTGGTTTCCATGCTCCTAAGTTGATATTGATGATTAGGGTGGATGAAGGACATGTTGGAATCTTATGTTTTAAGGGTTGTTCATGTTGGAAATGAGGTTTAGATGTTGTTTTTATGATTAAAGTGATGAAAATCCTATGAAAAATGGTTGAGTGACCATTCAGATAAGTGAAGAAATTAAGGGGAAATATTGCAAAAATTATTTTGATGATGGAAATGATAATAATGATATTTTACATGCTTGATTTGTTATTTGGACAAAGAAATGTTCACGTTCTTGAAAATAAGAATTAGGGTTTATGTTAAAGTTTGGAATTTTAGGACATGATTGAAGGAAGGTTGGCTTTATGTGTTGATAAGGTAATTAGAATGAAAATCCCTAATTACATTGTATTAGGGATTAAAATGGCCCTAAAGTAAAAAGGATGAAAAATTTAAGAACTAGACTTGAAATTTATGGTTGGAAGCTTAAAATAGTCCTTAGGGACTAAAATAGGTGTTTTGGTAAAAGTTGAAGATTTGAAGAAAAAAATGTGAGAAAAATGTGATTCGAATATAGAAAGCCTTATCAGATCAATTTTGTGCATAATGGATAGTTATTTTATTTACTTTCCATTATTATATATAGGATGAATATGTACTAACATATACTTGGAATGGTAAATGTTATTTTTTCAATGTAGATTCCAATATAAACCGAGGTCGTTCCAGCAGAAAAAGAAAAGAAAAGGATCAAGAGTAAAATCAAGTAGCAAAGTTAAAATTATCAAGGCTAAGGTGGGTGCATACATGTATTTAAAAGTATGTTTATTAAATTACATATTACAGGGAGACTTGTGATAAGTCAAACTAAAAGGTAAAGATTTTTATATATAGTATAACATGTTTTGCATGATACATTATTTTACTGATTTAAAGATTATGGCATATCTTTATGATTACGAATGGTTTATAGCATGATATATATGACAAGCTACTTTATATAGTTTTTAAATGACATGTATACCATGGATTATATAGAACATATTGGAGTATGAACTGCTCCAGTATGAATATGTTTTACATGATATAAATTGTTATTGGGTTGATTGCCATTTTGTAGGAATTGTTTTAAGTATGCCCTTGGTAATATAATATTAAGTTGGACAATATTATTGTATACCATTAGAGTCTTACAGTTATCTGACACTTCATTGTGCCTTACAGTTTCTGACACTTCATTGTGTCCTACAGTTATCTGACACTTAAATGTGTCCACAGTTTACATAAAAGGATAGTACTTTTAAAGTTCACGACTCCTTTATTAGTCACTTGATATTTACCTTGGGCTACATGATTTCACAGTACAACTATATGATTTTCACAGTATAACTTTATGATTTTATAGTATAGAATAATCATAGTACGATTTCTTTCATAGATATTCCTGCATTACAGATTATATGATTTAATGATTATCAACCTTTTGAAAGTATCATGCATTACGAAGTATTTTATATATGTTCTCATCTTATGCCCCACTGAGTCATACTCAATGTGTATTTTTGTTATACACCTAGGTAAACAGAATTAGGAACGGATGACTTTTGCATCATTTTCTCTTTTGGAAGTACAAAATTGATAGGATAATTTCAGTATTTATGGCATCCATATTTTGTATGTGTATTAGTGGTATGTACTATATATATAAACTTGACTATTTTGTCATAATATTTTAAATGGTTATGTAATAGTTTATATACTTGTTATAGGCTATGGATATATATAAACGTACTTTTGTTATTATATGTTAAGATATGTTTACATTAAAAATTTTAGATTACCCCGGTTTTTGATTAAAAGATATTTTTTAAAAAAGCCTCTGACATCTTTGACTCGTGTTCGGTGGATACGGGAAGGGGTGTTACATTTATTGGTATCAGAGCTACATGTTTATTCGGTTTTGGAGTTAATTTGAACTCGATAAAAGTGTCAAAGTGTGTACATGCCACTAGGATGTCGTATTTACTTGAAAATGATACTTGTTTGATTGATGTAATTGCTTATTAGTTTATGTATATGTTATGAGTACAGATGTTAGAGGAAATCTGATCCCGACATGCTACTCAACAAGTGGGGCCCGAGAATGCTCTAGAGGTCGGGAAGGAAGTACAGTAGCCTGTACAACATGAGACTGGTGCACCTGCACAGGAAATGCCGGTGCAAGACCGGGGTACATTTCTGCAAGCCCAGGACTTGATAATTAATAGATCTCATCGAGTTTTCGTTCCTAAAGAGTTAAAGAAATTGCACGCTCCTGACTATCGAGGCGACATTGATGGAAATCCTATGTCGGAAGATTTTTGGTTGAATGACATACAGAAAAGTTTTGCTCATATTGAGTGTGATGATCGAGGAAAGCTGGAAGGAGTTGTTTCCTTATTGAGAAAGCAAGCACTAGTATGGTGGAATAATGTCACTGCTCGTGTATGTTAAGAAGTGAATTGACAGTTTTTCCTCTGTGAGTTTAGGATGAAATATATTGGAGATGTATTCATTCGAGAGATGAGACAGTAGTTCTTGGACCTTAAACAGGGAGATTGCTCGGTATATGAATACGAGTGCGAGTTTAACAGATTGTGTAGAGTTACCTCTGAATTACTTCCGAATGAGAGAGCCATCACTGACAGTTTTATAAATGGATGGAATGATCGATATCAAGAGGTAGTGGTAGCATTTACTCCCAAGGATTTCCAGGATGCAGTTAACAGGGCTAAAGCAATGGAAAGTGTCCGAGAGAAAGCTGAAAAAGAATCACGGAGCCAGAAAATGAGTGCTGAAACATCTTTTGCTTCGCAATCATCAAAGCGGGGCAAAGGATATTCGCAGCAGGGGAGATCTGGATTTTCAGCACCTCGGGAACAAACAAGTCAGGTCGAAAAGTAAAAAAATTCTTCGACATCCGCAAAGAGTTTTGGAAAGAAACAAGGACCTTCCCAATGCAAGTTTTGTAACCGAAAACATCATGGAGAGTGTCGGATGATCACAGGAGCATGTTTCCGTTGTGGTGAAACTGGACATTTTATGTGTGACTGTCCAAGTCGAGATGATAGATCGGTTCAGACTGAGGGATCTGCTGGAATGCAAAGAGGCAAAGGTCATGGATCTGCAGGATCATCTAGAGTGGATTCTCGAAAAGGAGACTAAAGCTTTGGTGGGTCGAGATGATAGAGCTTCGACAAGGGTATATCACATCCGTACGTAGGATGACAGAGATGACAGAGAATAACCCGACATTGTTACAGGTACTTTCCAACTATATAGTAAACCTATAATTGTTTTGATAGACACTGAATTTACACACTCTTATATTAGTTCGAAGTTAGAGGGAAAGAGGAATTCCTTTAGAACCAACTCAGAGTGATGTGATAGCTGTAAATCCCCTTGGTCAAAGTGCTCGGGTAACTAAAATAAGTAGAAAATGTTCGCTCATAGTTCAGGGATTTGAATTCCCAGCTGACTTGTTGGAGCTGCCATTTAGTGATCTTGAGATTATTTTGGGCATGGATTGGCTTCATGTAACCCCCTCGACCCGGCCTAGATGCCCGATCGAATCGAGTGAGCTACATTAGGTTTGCCGAAGCAAACCGGAAAAAGGTTACGGTAAGTCAGTCCATTTTTTTTCTTTTATCTTTTCTAGATGCGAATTATTAAACCTACATGTCCATTCTTGCAGCGGTTGAAAAATCAAAGGAAACCAAGCAGGGAAGAACCACCAATTGCATATTACGCTAAATAGGGACTAAATTGTAAAACTGAAAATTTTAAATGACCAGATCTGATGACGAATTTACCAAACCTCAATTAGTCAGATTTCATGTCCTCATGGCAATTTTCAGATTAAAACGATCATCCAAGTTCATTTAATCGCATTCACAAAACTCAGGAACTAAATTGAAATGAAGCAAAACTTCCCTTTCCATGACATTAATAGTTTTAACTGTCACCATATCGATACACTAGACCCCGTATCGATACGATATTCAATACCTATTTCGGTACACCAATTACCATATTGGTACATTACTCTGCTTCCTGAAAATCATTTCATTTGATTGTGAACCGTACCGATACAAACAACCAGCGTTTCGATACGATATGTCAAACTCAAAAAAAATCCCCTTTTACTTGTTTACGCCTGTACCGATACGGACTTTGAGCATTTCTGTACGCGGGCTCGATTCAAAAAGTGAAAATTCTAGTAGCCTCAAACCGTATCGAAACACTTAACCCCGTATTGAAACACCTTGACCAAATTTGCCTAGTTGTACCGATACGGTCCCTTGCGTATCGGTACGCCTGGGCCAGAAATGACATTTTTAGCTGGTTTCATATACAAAACTAGATGCATTTAAGTCCTAGCAACTTGCATACATGCATACATACTTTCAAACATGTATAAACTCACCTCCATGCCAACATTTAACCAACCAACATGACCCCCAAACCATAGAGGTACAGTAGAGGCATACTTCCTAAACCAAGACAGCAAACAAACCATAATGTTCAAAAAGGCCAAACTCAGCATAAGCATCAAACCAACTCCAAAATCATAACACGTCCATCATACTAAGATCACTTAAGCGTATCAACCAAGCAAAACCATCTATATGCATACCTAGGGAACCTTAAATCATCAACCTTAGGTATGATGCACAATAAGCATAACAACATCAATCAAACTCCAAAATCACAACATTACACATGCTTAAAATCAGGGAATAACCGAATTACAAATCCCAATATCTGAGGTGAACACATTACCTTATTAATTGAAAACTAAAACCGAGTCCATACTCGAATAGTATTGTCTTGGAATCGCTTTATCCTTGCCTTTGCTGCCACTTAGCTTTAATGCTCTGCATCATTAGGAAAAAGATAGCACAAGCACACTTGCTTAGTGGGGATGCTCTTAAAAATAATGATGCATTAAAACCTTTAGAATTTAATGCTTGTTTTCATACTATGCTTATGACCTAAGCAAGTTTCAATGATCCCAAATCCTACACATGCATATCGATCATATGCAAAACAATTTTAACCACATTGTTAGATCCCAAATCATACTATGCTTAGTGGGGATTCTCTTCCCTATCATTGTTTTGCCCAACACTAGCGCTACCAGCCATAGAACGCGTCTCACGTCGAACCATGCTAACAAAAGCATCAAACACACTAAAGTCAAGCAAACAATAGGCAAAGGATCCTAGACCATCTCATAAAACATTTTGAGAACCTCGGTAATAGGCAATATGTTCCCAAGCATACCCCAACATAATGTAAATCAAGCACCGAAATATACACAATCACCGTGCATATCAGCCATTGTCACACAATCAAACAAAAACATCCCAACCTTTCGTAACCTAGATCTAATACCAACAAATGTAACCCCCTCGACCCGGCCTAGATGCCCGACCGAACCGAGTGAGCTACATTAGGTTTGCCAAAGCAAACCAGAGAAAGGTTACGATAAGTCAGTCCATTTTTTTTCTTTTATCTTATCTAGATGCGAATTATTAAACCTACATGTTCATGCTTGCAGCGGTTGAAAAATTAAAGGAAAGCAAGAACGGAAGAACCACCAATTCCATACTACGTTAAACAGGGACTAAATTGTAAAATTGATAATTTTAAAGGACCAGATCTGATGATAAATTTACCAACACTCAATTAGTCAGATTTCATGCTCTCATGCCAAATTTTAGATTAAAATGATCATCCAAGATCATTTAATCGCATTCACAAAACTCAGGGACTAAATTGAAATGAAGCAAAACTTGCCTTTCCATGACATTAACAGTTTTAACGGTCACCGTATCGATACACTAGACCCCATATTGATATGATATTCAAGACCTGTTTCGGTACACCAATTATAGTATCGGTACACTACTCTGATTCCTGAAAATCCTTTCATTTGATTGTGAACCGTACCGATACAAACCACCAGCGTTTCGATACGATATGTCGAACTCAAAAAAATCCCATTTTACTTGTTTACGCCCGTACCGATACGGACCTTGAGCATTTCGGTGCACGGGCTCGATTCAAAAAGTGAAAATTCCAGTAGCCTCAAACCATATCGAAACACTTAACCCCGTACCGAAACACCTTGACCAAATTTGCCTAGCCGTACAGATACGATCCCTTGTATATCGGTACGCCTGGACCTGTAATGACAATTTTAGCTGGTTTCACATACAAAACTAGATGCATTTAAGTCCTAGCAACTTGCATACATGCATACATACTTTCAAACATGTATAAACTCACCTCCATGCCAACATTTAACCAACCAACATGACCCCCAAACCATAGAGGTACTTTAGAGGCATGCTTCCTAAACCAAGACACCAAACAAACCATAATGTTCAAAAAGGCCAAACTCAGCGTAAGCACCAAACCAACTCCAAAATCATAACACGTCCATCATACTAAGATCACTTAAGCGTATCAACCAAGGAAAACCATCTATATGCATACCTAGGGAACCTTAAATCATCAACCTTAGGTATGTTGCACAATAAGCATAACAACATCAAGCAAACTCCAAAATCACAGCATTACACATGCTTAAAACCAGGGAATAACCGAATTACAAATCCCAATATCTGAGGTAAACACATTGCCTTATTAACCAAAAACTAAAACCGAGTTCATACTCAAATAGTCTTGTCTTGGAATCGCTTTATCCTTGCCTTTGTTGCCACTTAGCTTTAATGCTTTGCATCATTAGGAAAAAGAGAGCGTAAGCACACTTGTTTAGTGGTGATGCTCTTAAAAACAATGATGCATTAAAACCTTTGGAATTTAATACTTGTTTTCATACTATGCTTACGACCTAAGCAAGTTTCAATTATCCCAATCCTACACATGCATATCGATCATATGCAAAACAATTTTAACCACATGCTTAGATCCCAAAGCATTAAATATAAAACCATGCTTAACTCCCAAAGCATTATAAACATAAACCATGCTTAAATCCTAAAGCATTATCAAAATAAACCAACATTAGAAATCTCATATATTGGCAATTATAGTGACCTCGGATAGTCGACCACTGTCCTTAATTAGCCGACCGCTAATCTCTAGTTAACTGACTGTTAACTTTATACATCGGATACACGAGTCTCCCTTAATGATCGGCCATCATCAAGACTATCCCATGCCGACCGCATGACTTATAACCTTGCCAACCGCAAGCTTTACATCAACAAGGGGAACCGACCGCTCAACCCAAGTGATCAACATTGTCCACGTAGCCGACCGCTTTATCTCAAGGACTCTTAACCCACGATCGATTTTTACACATATTATAGTGCACTTTATCCTATGGAATGCCAACTATATCCGATTGACTTCTCACCTTTTAACATAGCCAATATATCATTTACAAAACCATTTACTCACTCTTCTACAATGCATTACACAAAATCCCCACATATGCAAATCACATTGCCATAGCAATATCACATTCCCGACCGGAATAAAAACCAATGCTTACTAGCATTTAATGCAATTTTAAGCCACTGTATATGTAATTTAAAACCATGCATTCACAGTAAGTAATATCAACCATGATTACGACTAAAACATGAATCACACATGCTCATATCTGAACCGATATTAAAGAGCAAGGAAAGGAAACCTACTTCCAAGTTTAGGTAAGTGATTTAAAATTATCCTAAACTTCCAAATCCACTTTTAAACCTTTGAAAGACTTTTAAAATCGTTTCCACGCACCGATTTTTCTTTTCCTTGCTTGCTACCGTAAAATAAGCTCTCGGCAAGCCTAGAACCACTTCAATAACTACACCTTGATTCTCCCCAATTTTGATCACACAAAACCAGAGGAAACATGCACTAAAATGCATCCAACACTCTGTTCTGAACCAAAAACCCGTAGCTCCCAAGATGCCCACTCAAAACTCATCCGAAACTAACTGAAAACAACCTCAAACACTACTCAAGCTTAACCCAGCTATAACATAACGATTCAAAACTTGAAACCTCAACAATTAACATGTAAAAACTCATTCACATCATCCTCTTACCTCCAGCATTGACTTAACTCCTCAAACAGCCCAAAAACCCTTAACTAACAACCCAAACAATGAGAGATTCAACCAATTTCGGGATTCCATTATTAAAGACAAATTATCCACGTTTTAATATCCCCAAAATATGATTGAAAACAATCCACAACTCTGGTAAACAGATCCAAATCAAAAATCACAAAATTCATCAATTAGACCTCCTTAAAAACCAAAATCCATACATAATTAATCAAAACCAATTAGAAAACATATGTAAAGAGCCAAAAACTTGGGAATTTCAGTAAAGAGACTTTTATTAGAGTAGAAGAATGAACTTACCTCCAATGAATGAGTTTCCCCTTGATTGGATGGTTTTTCCTTCTTGAAAACAAAGAAATCTAATGAGATTTTTAGAAAACTACTTAAGAAATCATTTAGCAATTAAAAGAGTTAAGAAATCAAGATTGTTATCTTAAATCTTTGATGGAAAATGAGTGTCTGGATGAGAGTGTTTTGAGACAAATATGAGAAAAGAAAAGTTACGCCAAATTTGTTTTAAGAGAAAATAACCACCTTAACTAAATCTCCTTTTTAATCATTTAATAAAAACCATTTAAAAATAATCCAATTTAAGGAAAAACTCAGATTAGACCAAATGGTAAAATAGCTCCTTAGAGATTCAAAGTTTTGACTCTTTACAAAATAGTCATCTCTTTAAAATAGTTTTCAAAAGTTGCATTTTGGTCACTAGCCAAAATGTCACCCTTCCAAAGCTTATTTTCCAAAATTGCTTTCACCAATATTTACATCATAATAAAATATGATTTTTAAACATTTTCCATATTTTTATCTTTCAAAAAATATACGCTCCTGAATCTGACTCAAATCTTTAACCCGATCTACTCGACCGTCTAACTAGCCTGAAACCGCAAGGCCCAAAACTGGGTTGTTAAACTTCATGCTTATGATGCTATAGTGAGGTGTTGCCAACAGCAATTGATTTTAAAGACTGTAAATGGCTCAAAGATTATAGCATTGGGCGAAGGGTCTCAATACATAAAGAATGTGATTTCGGATTTAAAAGCCAAGAAACTGCTAGAGATGGGTTGTGAGGATTTTCTAGCTCATGCGGTGAATACTAAGAAGATTAATAATGACCTCAGTGCGATTCTGACAGTTTAGGATTTTCCTGATGTATTTTCGGAAGAGTTACCAGGGTTACTTCTAGAAAGAGAAGTACAGTTTGGAAGTGAGGTTATTCCCAGTACTAAGCCGGTATCCATGACTCCATATAGAATGGCACCTGCAGAATTGAGAGAGATAAAATCACAGTTGCAGGAGTTATTAGATAGAGGATTTATACGTCCTAGTACATCACCATGGGGAGCTCTGGTGTTATTTGTCAAAAGGAAATATGGTTCGTTGTGTGACTGTGCATTGATTATCGACAGTTGAACATGGTGACCATAAAGAAAAAGTATCCATTACTGAGAATAGAAGATTTGTTTGACCAATTAAAAGGAGCAACAGTATTCTCTAAGATTGACCTTCGGTCTGGTTATTATCAATTGAAGGTCAAGGAGGAAGATATTCCAAAAACAACATTCTGAACGAGGTATGGACATTATGAATTTGTAGTGATGCCATTTGGCCTTACAAATGCTCCAACAACATTTATAGATTTAATGAACCGATTATTTCAACCGTATCTTGATCAGTTTGTTGTAGTCTTCATTTATTATATATTGGTGTACTCAAAGACTAAAGAAGATCATGATGCACATTTGAGGATAGTACTATAGATTTTGAAAGAAAAGAAGTTATATGCTAAGTTCTCAAAATGCGAGTTCTGGTTATCTGAAGTGGCTTTCTTGGGTCACATTGCTTCAGCTGAAGGAATTAGAGTGGATCCTAAAAAGTTACAGCCTATTGTTGAATGGAAGATTCCCAAGAATGTTACCGAGGTTCGTAGTTTCTTGGGACTTGCTAGATATTATCGAAGGTTTGTGAAAAACTTTTCGATGACAGCTAATCCACTTACAAAGTTATTGAGAAAAGATGTTCCATTTGTTTGGACTGAAAAGTGTCAAGAAAGCTTTGACCAGTTAAAGAAAATTTTGACAGAAGCTCAGGTTTTAGTACAGCCAGAATCAGGAAAGGAATTTACTTTGTAAAGTGATGCATCTCATAATGGATTAGGGTGCGTATTAATGCAGGATTGAAAGGTGATTGCTTATGCTTCCCCATAGTTAAAACCACATGAAAGGAATTATCGGACTCATGATTTAAAGCTGGCAGCTATAGTCTTTGCTCTGAAGGTGTGGCGACATTATCTTTATGGTGAACATTGTCACGTTTATACTGATCATAAAAGTTTAAAATATTTGATGACACAGAAAGAATTGAATCTACGGCAATGAAGATGGTTGGAACTGATAAAGGATTATGATCTGATCATTGATTACCACCCAGGCAGAGCAAATGTTGTAGCAGATGCCGTAAGTCGAAAAACATTCGCTACATTACGAGCTTTAAATGCACAGTTAGAGGGGAGACCAGATGGTTCGTTATTAGTGGAGCTGCAATTAAGATCATCATTGTTAGATCGGATTAAAGAAAGTCAGCAACAAGATGAAGAGTGTGTAGTCAAGATGAAACAAGTGGAATCAGGTGAAATTAAAGATTTTGAAATTAAACCCAATAGATGTCTTTACTACAAAGATATAGTGTATGTTCCTGACGATACTGAGCTAAAATGAGAATTGCTTACTGGAGCACACTAAAGTCCCTTGACTATGCATCATGGGGGAAATAAAATGTATCAAGATTTGAAGAGTCGATACTGGTGCCCTGGTATGAAAAGAATGATAACAGAGTTTCTTGCCAAGTGTTTGACTGGCCAACAAGTGAAAGCTGAACATCAAGTACTGCCAGGAAAATTACAACCTATTTCTATTCCGCAGTGGAAGTGGGATAGAGTTACTATGGATTTTGTGACAGGACTACCATTGACCCCTAGCAAGAAGGATTCTATCTGGGTAATAGTGGACAGATTAACCAAATTTGTTCACTTTATACCAGTTAGAATGAATTATCAGATAAGCAAGTATGTTGAACTGTATATCAAGGAAATAGTTCGATTGCATGGAGTGTCGATATCTATAGTATCAGATCTAGATCCAAAGTTTACATCAAGATTTTAGAAAGCATTACACAGAGCTTTAGGGACACGATTGAACTTTAGTACTGCATTTCATCCTCAAACAGATGATCAGTCAGAAAGAACAATTCAAATACTGAAAGATATGTTAAGAGCTTGCATAATTGAATTCGAAGAATCATGGGAAAAGTATTTACTGCTAGCAAAATTTGCCTATAATAATAGTTATTAGGCAAGTATTCAAATGGCACCTTATGAAGCTCTTTATGGTAGAAAGTGTAGATCACCATTAAATTGGTTTGAGCTACATGATTGCAAGCTGATTAAACCGGATATGTTGCAAGAAATGGAAGAAAAAGTCAAGGCTGTACAAGACAATCTTAAAAAGGCCGTTGATCGATAGAAGTCTTATGCAGACTTAAAAAGAAAAGACATTCAATTTGAGGTTAGAGAAAAAGTATTTTTGAAAGTCTCTCCTTGGAAGAAAATAATATGTTTCGGGCGTAAAGGAAAGCTAAGTCCCAGGTATATTGGACCATATGAAATTTTAAAGAAATTTGGCACTATAGCATATCGGTTAGCTCTTCCACATGAGATGAATAAAATTCACGATGTTTTCCATGTTTCGATGCTCCAAAGATATAGATCAGATCCATCACATGTGATTGTACCGGAGGAAATTGAGTTGCAATCAAATTTGACATATGAAGAAGAACCAGTAAAGATACTAGCATATGGTGTCAAAGAATTAAGGAACAAGCAAATATCATTGGTGAAAGTCCTTTGGAGAAATCACAAGGTGGAAGAAGCAACATGGGAAGCTAAGGATGCAATGGAAAAACAGTATCTGCACCTATTTAAAACAAGTATGTTTTGAAAATTCGAGGATGAATTTTCTTAAGGGGGAGAGAATTGTAATTCCCCAATATTTACTTAGTGACTAAAATGCAAAGAGTTAAAGATAGGTGGTTTTAGTTCAGTGACTAAAACATAAATTTTTAAAGCTGGATGGCTAAAGTGAAAAGTTGAGAAAAATTCAGGGGAAAAAATGGTAATTTTCCCAAATATTATTTATACTCCATAAATGAATAGTTTATCCTGGTATAAGAATTTTGGTGGGAATCGGATTTTTGGTATGAGATTTGTGTGAAAAGTTATAAAAAGAATAAGTTTCGGTAATTAGTTCGGATGATTATTTGAATTCGAAAATTATGAAAATTTTCTGGAAGTCTTAGGAAGACTTGAAGAATATGACATTACGGTTTTTGAATCATTTTTGTTCGATTTAAATTCGATTCTATGCAGTAATTGGTGTTGTAGATGGAAATGGTAATTTTGAAGATAAGTGGATTCATTAATGGTAAAATGGCCACATTACCTATACTTTCTGAATATATTTGATTATGAAGAAGAAGATTGCACATGTGGCAACATACTATTGGTTATAATTCAAGGGTAAAATAGTCATTTGACTATTAAAAGGATTTTTATTTTAAATAAGGTGGATTAATATGCCATTTGGTATAAAATAAAGAAATAGAAAAGTTCGGAAATTTCTCTCATCTTTCTCTCTTAGCCGTGGGGTTCAAAGAAAAGGGTAAAAAAGTTTCATTTCAATTTTTAAGCTTATTGAATTGGATTTGAGGTTTAGATATGAAATAACAAATTATTCTTCATTGAATTCTCTATCATTTGGTATAAGTTTTACTTGGTTTCCATGCTCTTAAGCTGATATTGATGATTCGGGTGGATGAAAAACATGTTGGAATCTTATGTTTTAAGGGTTGTTCATGTTGGAAATGAGGTTGAGATGTTGTTTTATGCTTAAAGTGATGAAAATCCTATGAAAAATGGTTGAGTGAACATTCGGATAAGTGAAGAAATTAAGGGGAAATATTGCAAAAAAATATTTTGATGATGGAAATGATAAGAACGATATTTTACATGCTTGATTTTGTTATTTGGACAAAGAAATGTTCACGTTCTTGAAAATCAGAATTAGGGTTTATGTTAAAGTTTGGAATTTTAGGACATGATTGAAGGAAGGTTGGCTTTATATGTTGATAAGGTAATTAGAATGAAAATCCTTAATTAGATTGTATTAGGGATTAAAATGGTCCTAAAGTGCAAAGGATGAAAAATGTAAGAACTAGACTTGAAATTTATGATTGGAAGCTTAAAATAGTCCTTAGGGACTAAAATAGGTGTTTTGGTAAAAGTTGAAGATTTGAAGAAAAAAAATGTGAGAAAATGTGATTCGAGTATAGAAAGCCTTATCGGATCAATTTTGTGCATAATGGATAGTTCTTTTATTTATTTTCCATTATTATATATAGGATGAATATGTACTAACATATACTTATAATGGTATATGTTATTTTTTTAATGTAGATTCTGATATAAACCAAGGTCGTTCTAGTAGAAAAAGAAAAGAAAATGATCGGGAGTAAAATCAAGTAGCAAAGTTAATATTATCAAGGCTAAGGTGAATGCATACATGTATTTAAAAGTATGTTTATTAACATACATATTATAGGGAGACTTGTGATAAGTCAACCTAAAAGGTAAAGATTTGTATATATAGCATAACATGTTTTGCATGATACATTGTTTTACTGATTTAAAGATTATGGCATATCTTTATGATTACAAATGGTTTGTAGCATGATATATATGACAAGCTACTTTATATAGTTTTTAAATGGCATGTATACCATAGATTATATAGAACATATTGGAGTATGAACTACTCCAGTATGAATATGTTTTACATGATATAAATTGTTATTGGGTTGTTTGCCATTTTGCAGGAATTGTTTTAAGTTTGCCCTTGGTAATATAATATTAAGTTGGACAATATTCTGGTATACCATTAGAGTCTTACAGTTATCTGACACTTCATTGTGTCTTACAGTTTCTGACATTTCATTGTGTCCTACAGTTATCTAACACTTAAATGTGCCCACAGTTTACATAAAAGGATAGTACTTTTAAAGTACGCGACTCGTTTATTAGTCACTTGATATTTACCTTGGGCTACATGATTTCATAGTACAACTATATAATTTTCACGGTATAAATTTATGATTTTATAGTATAGAATAATCATAGTACGATTTCTTTCACATATATTCCTGCATTACAGATTATATGATTTAATGATTATCAAGCTTTTGAAAGTATCGTGCATTACAAAGTATTTTATATATGTTCTCATCTTATGCCTCACTGAGTTATACTTAGTGTGTATTTTTGTTATACATGTAGGTAAACAAAATTAGGAACGAACGGCTTTTGCATCACTTTCTCTTTTGGAAGTACAAAATCGGCAGGTTAATTTCAGTATTTATGGCATCAATATTCTGTATATGTATTAGTGGCATGTACTATATATATAAACTTGACGATTTTGCCATAATATTTTAAATGGTTATGTAATAGTTTATAGACTTGTTATAGGCTATGGATATATGTAAACTTATTGTTTATTTTTATATGTTATGATATGTTTATATTAAAAATTTTAAATTACCCCAATTTTTTATTAGAAGATATTTAAAAAAAAAAGCTTTTGACATCTTCGACTCGTGTTCGGTGTACGGATACGGGAAGGGGGTGTTACAAGTGAAGCTTAAATTGAGGTAGAGATTGAATCCATGATACATGTGTTGAAAATGATTTAAATGTGCATATTTGAGATGATATGAAAAGCATGAGATGTTTTGCCGTGAGATATATACATGTGATTTGAATCAAATGTTTTTAAATGCATTGATAAGTGTTTTTACGATTCCCTCACTAAGCTTATAGTTTACGCTCTCTTTTCCTCATCAATGCAGAGAAATAGCTTTCTCGGGCAGCACTTGAGCAAGCGAGGATCCAAGGGTCGATACATTACAAAGTATGGTTTTATATACGCTAAGTAGTAATAAGAAGGCAATGTGACCGAGTTGTTTTGGGAGATGTATTTTGAGTTACTCCTTGTTGTATAAGTTTGGATTATTGTTTTGGATTTATTTGATTCTATTATACTTGCTTTGGGGGTTGGGGGTTGGGGGGACAATTAGTATGCTTGGGTAGAAATCATGCTCTTAGGTGAATGCTTGGTTATGCCATGCTTAGTATAAACTCTTGTTATGTTGCTATGGTTGAGAATTGTATGTTTATGATGCCATGTGATGATTAGAAGATGTTCGGAGGGTGTTAGAGTGAGCCAAAGTGTCATATGTTGGACCTAGAGGACAATACAGGTCTCACCATACCGATACGGCTCCTTAGGTTTCAGTACGCGGAGATCTGTCTCAACTCAGATTATTCAAAACTGCCTAAGCATACCGATACACCTGTTAGCCATATCGGTACGCATAGGTAAAAATGAAGGGTGGTTTTGGTACATGGGTTGTTGTACCGGTACAGTCTTTGGCTACTAGAAATCTGATTTTCAAAACACACGAGCCCGTACTGATACGCTTGAGGACCATATCAGTACGCCTTTTTCTTTTAGCTATGTTGCGATACGGTAGGCACCCATAACAGTACGTTGACCGTTAATTCTGTTGAGAGGCTATCTGATGTTTGAAATCTTTGCATTTTGGTCCATGTTTCTTAATTGTGCAATTAAAAGAGTTTGGATGGTCGTTTTGAGTTGAGATTCAACATGAAGGCATGAAACATGACTAATTGAAGATTGGTAACCTTAATTTTGTGAAAGACCTTATAAATATTGGAAATTACATTTTAGTCTCTATAAAGTGTTTTTCAGCAATTAGATGTTGAAATGACGCCCGATCGAGTTGTAACTTTAATCACAACTTGTATGATCATCATAGGACCTAATAATGCATTTAGATAAGATAAAAAGAAAAAATGGACTATTTTGATCATAGTCTTTTCAGGGTTTATTTCAATAAACCCTAATATAGCTCGCTCAATTCGGTCTTGCAACTAGACCGGGTCAAGGAGGTTACACGCACGGTAGTTTTTGACTGTTGGGTTTGTTTTATAGTTTAGATTCTATATAGACTGGTCATTGAATGTTTGTATATTAATTGAATGAGTTTGTATAAACCGTTTGAGATAAAAATTTACATGGAAACATGAAATATGATTAATTAAAAATTGGTAATTTGAAATTTGAATAAGTCCCTATATTTATTTAGATTTACAATTTGGTCCCTAAAATGCCAAATTTGCAATTGAGCACCTTTTTGGTGTCCGTTCTAAATGTATCTTGAACCTTTGATTGTATGTACACCATAGGACTTAACTTTGCATTTAAATAAGATAAAATAAAAAATGGGCTTATCTTGAGTAAGTGAGTTCAGGTTTGCTTTGGCAAACCAATGTCATCTCCTTGATTCGGGTCTAATGACAAGGCTGGATCGATGGGGTGTATTTGGTGATATCAGAGCTAGTTTGGTTAAAGTTTTGAAGATTTAAATTGTTCGTAAGCATGATTATTTATTGGATTGACACTGTTTTCTATTTTTTGGGTCTATTTGGGACACATTGCCTATTGCTACTAGTTTTTAAATGATTTTTATAGGTTGTCTTGGATCCTTTGCTGAATGAAAGCCTAATTAGTTGTGTTTATGTGTCTTAGATTTTAGTGGATATGCATCTGAGGCGTGAGACTAGATCTGGTGCGAGTAATGTCGTAGGTAACTAGACTAATAAAGAAGGGTTGGTTCCTCGTGACCAATTGCCTTCTTCTCTTCCTATTCCATCTGTTGGTAAGGGTACTAAATTGCACCTCAGGCTCTACAAGGACCTTTCTTCGAAGATATAACACTGCTAATTCAAGCGATAGCTGGTACATTCCAAGCAGTTGTAGCTGGAGTTAATGTTTAGGCGCTAACACCTGTAGTTGCGACTAACCCTGGATTACTGTTGGAGCGTCATCATAGCTTGTGAGGTGTTAAATTTAGAGGGTTGGATCCTAGAGAAGTAGAAGAATGATTTGAGAGCACTAAGCGTATTCTTGGACATATAGAGTGCACGGATACACGTAAGCTTGGTTGCATAGTGTCTTTTCTACAAGGTTATGCTTATTATTGGTGGACAACCGCCAGAACTAGAGTAGCTACTACAGATGTAACTTGGGATTTTTTTAAAATACTTTCAAGAAGTGGTACCTTGGTCTGTAGTATCAGGATACAAGAAAGAGAGAATTCAAGGATTTGGTGCAAGGTTCGATGTCTGTAGTTGAGTATAAGGTAAAGTTTATTTGATTGAGCCAATATGCTCTTGAGATGGTTTCAGATGATCACAATAGATGAGATAGGTTCATATATAGTCTAATGAAGGAAATCATGGCATACTTGTTGGCTACTGATTATAATGAGTTTAATATGTTAGTCAACAGGGCCAAGGATATTGATGAGTCCTTGGGTTCTTCTTCCTAGATGGTGAATGTTGATCCAAGGAAGAGAGTAGTAGAATCTCACTATGTAGGGGAATATAACAGGAGATCGTGTGATAAGTGATATAAGCCGGATCACAGACGAGACGATTGTGGACATGGTCAGAATGTCCATACTACTATTGGTACTACTATTGAGTTCACCTCGTGTAAGCATTATGAGAAATGTCATCCAGGTGAGTTTTGGAGGGTGACTAGAGCTTGTTATGAGTGTGTCTCACGAGAACATCAAAGGCGAGATTGTTTGTGTGCTGCTAGAGATACACCGGTTTAGACAATAGTTGTTGCTACTGCTCCTACTAGAGGTTGAAGGTATGGTAGGGGTAATTTTCAGAGGAATGGTTAGGGATACAGGACTTTTGCTTATACTGTTGCTATTTAGCAAAATTCTAGAGGACCAATGAGAGTGTATGCTCATTGCGAGGACTGTAATGACACTGATGTGAATGTATGTGCCTTTACTTTGTAGTCTATGTCATTATTTTCTCTGGTTGATTCAAGTTTTATGCATTTATATATATTGAGTGAGCATGCACATTTTTCGGATATGCTTGTTGAGATTTTTTATGTTGCCAATTTGGTAACTACTTCTCTTGGTGACACTATTACAGTTAGGAGATTGTATAGGAGGTGCCCTTTGGTTGTTTAAGTTCATGTTTTTGCTCTAGATTTAATAAAATTGTATTTCCATGGTTTCAACATTATTTTGGGCGTGGATTGCTTAATTGAGCACATGGCTATTGTTGATTTTGAGACTAAGATAATTTTTTTAAAGCCTGAGCATGATTATGTTGTAGTAATAGACGAGAATACTAAGTTTTTGTCTAATATGGTTTTGACAATGCAAGATGAGAAGAATGATGCGAGTGGGTTGCAAAGCCTACTTGGTGTTTCTGCTAAATCTAGGTTCCAAGGGTGTTCGAGTACATGATATTTAGATAGTGTGCAATTTTCTGGAGGTTTTTCCTAAAGAGTTGTCTGGATTACCATCGGACAAGGAAGTTGAGTGTGTAATGAGACGTACTCTAGTACGGCTTTGGCGTCCATTTCTCCTTATTGTATGGCGCCAAAAGAATTGAAAGAGTTGAAAACTCAACTTCAAGAGTTTTTGGATCGTTGTTTCATTCGACTGATTGTTTCACCTTGGGGTGTACCAATGTTGTCTGTGAAAAAAATGATGGGACCATGCGAATGTGTAGAGATTATTGATAACTTAATAAGTTGACGATCAATGATAAATACCCGTTACCGCAAATTGATGATTTGTTTGAACATTACAATGGTGTTGTGGTGTTCTCGAAGATTGATTTAAGATTCGAGTACTATCAGTTGAAGGTTAAGGAATCAGATGTGCTAAAAACTATTTTTCACACGAGATATGGGCATTATGAGTTCTTGGTGATGTCATTTGGTTTGACTAATGCCTGATCTGCTTTCATGGATATAATGAACAGGGTATTTAAAAGGTATCTTGATCTTTCTTGTGGGCATTATGAGTTCTTGTTGTGCTTACATGATTATCATTTGCGGACTGTGTTACTAACTTTAAAGGAACATCAGTTGTATGCTAAATTGAGCAAGTGTGAGTTTTGTCAAGGAGGTAATATTTCTTTTTCATGTTTCACTGAAGGGTATTCGTGTTGATCCATAGAAGATTGAGACTATTATTAGATGGAAGCAACCTAAGTCAGTATTTGAGGTCTATAGTTTCCTTGGATTGTCTAGGTATTATCTTCATTTTTTGAGGGTTTTCAAGTATCGTTGCTCCATTAACTAAGCTTTTACAAAAGAATGTTCTGTTCAAATGGACGTAGAGTTGGCAGCGTAGTTTTGATAATTTGAAGGAGGTTTAACACATGGTCCTATTTTCATTCAACTTAAGTCAAGTAAGGAGTTTGTGGTGTATAGTGATGCATCATATGTTGGATTAAGTTGTGTATTGATGTAGGATGGAAAAGTTGTAGCTTATGCATTGAGAAAGTTGAAATTTCATGAGCGCAATTATCCTATGCATAATTTGGAGCTTGATGCAGTAGTCTTTGATTTGAAGATTTGGAGACATTATCTTTATGGTGAGATGTGTACTATCTACACTGATCACAAGAGTTTGAAGTATTTGATGTCTCAAAATGAGTTGAATCTTAGGCAAGGAAGATGTGTTGAGTTGCTTAAGTGTTATGACTTAATGATTGCATATGATCCAGGTCCCAGGAAAAGCTAATGTTATAACGGATACATTAAGTCATAAGGCAGTTGTTGAGCTAAGAGCAATGTTAGCTAGGTTGAACATAACGTGTGAAGGTGGTTTATTTGCTGAATTGCAAGTTAAGCCTACATTGTCTCAAATGATTAAAGGGATGTAGCCTTATGATGATTCATTGGTTCTGTATGTTAAGGAATTTTTGGATGGTATGTTGACGGATTTCCATTTTGATGATAATGATTAAAGGGATGTAGCCTACATTAAGTCATAAGGCAGTTGTTTTAAAGCCTAACTCTCTCTCTCTCTCTCTAGTTAAACTTCGGTCATCCACAAGGGATGAAGAAGAAGACACATGCTTAATGTATCTTTCTCTCCCCCATTTGCCAGTTCAGGCATCACCCCTCACACATGTTTTCTATATTACAAGACATGTTCAAAGTCCTTTGGTTCTTATTAACTTTGCATGCAAAATCCAAGTTTTACATTACTTTCTTTTTAGTTCTTATAATATGGCTCTCAACTTGCTTAAAATTCTTGATTGAGTCCTAATGTCATATTTGATTATTCTATTTTCACCTTTCTTAAGCTTTGACAAATGTAAAAGTCCTTGGACTTATTGACTTTTATCATGCAAATACCAATATTATAATCTACTCGGTTTTAATCCCTTCTACAATGGCTAACCATTTTCTTCTTTATTTTAATAAGTGACATAAATACTACAATTTGCTTGTGATCAAATTGTTACATACTTCCAAGCCAATACTTGGGGTATTACATACACTCTAAGCAAAACCCGAGGTCATATAGCATCGGGAACATACGATCTAAACTCCGCAATACCTGAGCGAGATCCTGGGCCATACAGTATCGGGAACGTACACTCAATACTTGGAATCCCCCTTTAGTATCTTCAAATAAGACCCAGTGCCACACAACATCATGAACGTACATTCAACATCTTTGATCATGGTGTTGCAGCACTCTAATTGGGTATCTGGATCCCATCAATCAACTGAATAAACCAAACAAATTCCTACTCGGCATACAACCAACGTGATCATAAGGATCTCCCTATCATTGCTACTTGTCACTACATTATTTATTTTACATTATCGAGTTTTTAATAATTATAAAGAAGTATATAATTATTCTCATTAATCCACGTCATCATTTTAAATCACGGTCACCCGACTAAGCAAGTGCACACATGACACATATCATAATTATCAATACCACAACGATATGGTTTCTATCATTAACAAGTCAACCAAAACATACCAAGTTATTACATATTATGCTCATACATGAGGGTTAAATCTCAGTTTCTCAGTTTTACAATTCATTTTCCCATATTAGAGGCCCATTGGACCACCATCCTTGAATTATCATCCCTTCAAAATTAAATTCATATTTTTGGGCAGATTACCTAGTGGGTACAGATACTGGCACTTGCGTACCGGTACAATACCCTGGGTATCAGTACTTACAACATACTGATATGAAATTAGCCCACTAGAATTTCAAGAAAATAGTGATTACAGTACAGGTTGACCTGTACTGATACGGTTTGCAATCGTGTACCGATACAACTTGAAGCTTGTACTGATACACCCCTCGCAATTCATGTGTGTTCTTCAACCCATAACATAGGGTACCGGGACGGGCTCCCCGTGTATCAGTATCGAAGCCAATAAATGGCTTTCTAGGATTAGGAAATTGCTCTATAGCCCCCCCTCCAAATTGCAACGACTAATCCCTTAACTCGATCCTACATCTTATGGAAGTTAATTAGTGTGGTTGACTTCCATTTTTACACATTATTAACAATTAATCCAGATTTTACCATTAACAAGGCCTTAAGCTACCAAAACACCAAACTAGCAATCATAAACCACAAAATCAAGAAAGGCAGTCACTTTATGATCTTCAAGAAGTGTAGGAGTCAGAGATGTACTAACCTTAGCTAAGAAAATCATGTATTTAAGCCTACCCACAACTTTCTTCAAGCTTTCTCCTTGCCTCGAACTTGGAAAGAACCTTTAAACTCTTCCACTTGCCAAATAAACATGAAAATCGAATCAAAGCTTGTACTAACCATCATGATGATCTTAGCTACGAAAATACAACTTCAAAATCATGAAATAACTTCATGGAAAGCCCCAAAGCTTAAACCTTTCAAAAACCCATAAATGAATACTTACCATTTTTCCATAAAGTTATACTTTTCTTGAAGCCCATGGAGAGGAGATCAACCTACTTGAATCTTGTATCCCAAAACGAAGAAATAATGTATAAGGTTAGCTCCTTTAATTCAAAATAAGCATGGGTTCTTGAAGAGAAAAAGATGAAAAGAGATGGGGAAAAAAGAGGGTGGGAAGGGATGATATTATTTTGTCTCCCCTTTTTCTTCTATATGAAGACAACAACAATTAAAGGGAGATCAGCTCTTTTCTTTGAAAAGGGTATATTTACCACATAAACACTTCAAGTTTCTTCCTTTTTTACAAAATGGCCACCTGCCAAGCCCAAACAACCCAATTCTCATCTAATTAGTCCAAAACTTTACCCAACGGGTTCAATTACGTCAACTAACTCTAAGGTCCATAACATGAGTCAACGCCCAATGTGGACCCAAAAATTTGGGTCATTGTAAGAGGTGTAAAACGATGCATTTTAGGTAAGAAAATGAAACTATTTTTTAAGGTTGAAGCATCATCCGACTTGAGATGACTATTGGAATAGGATCCGGGCATTTTTGGGTTTAGTTATCTTCTGACAGATTGACCATCATTCAATTACCTTTCCAACTCATATTGAAATGCATCAATCAGACATCGGGAACTCAAGATACATTTATTTTAGCAAAGATTGTGCATGTAGAAAACGGGAAAAAAGTCAAGTATGGGATATTTTATTTATTATGAATTTTCAATTATTTTTATTGATTATTTTTAATTCAATTCAGCCCAAAACTATCCTTATTTATTTATGTTATTTTAATTCTTTAGGATTTAAGAAAATATGAAAATATTAGAGTTTATTTAGGATAGAGTTTTGTTCCTTATTTTAAGCCTTATTTTTAGGAAATGAACTCTACTTGTTACCCAAGTCTTTAGCCTATTTAAAGGAGACTTCACCCATATTGCAATTCATATTTGAGATTTTTATAAAAGTACTCTTTTAGTACGGGTTTGCAAGTGTCGATAAACCTGTGCCTTAGAAGTCATCTTCAACGTTTCAACTAGTTTGTGCGAGGGATAATCTTTACACTCTATGTTGCCTAGTCAATTTTGATTAGGAGGGTCGGTTACAACCATATCATGAAGGTTTCCTTTTCCATTGCGAGTAGGAGGGTTTCGTGGGACATCTACCAATTCTACATGCCATAGTCATATTCTTCATGAACCTCCATTGACGCCATCTTCATACGCAAATCTAAAATTTTCAATTTGATCTTTACCTATCTTTCTTTATCTTTTATGTTATTTTCTTATAATTTTCCATTTATTTTATCATGTTCATCTTCTTTCTTTAACTTTTGTTTGCTATTTTCAGAAAATTCAAGAAACACCCAACCTCTTGTTCTTGTAAAACAAAGAACAATTGACCTTTTTCTTGAATCGAGTTTAGCGCATAGCATTGCTTCCAAGAAACTTGATTGGGGACTCTACATCCATGGCAAACACTACTACCACAATGGTTTTCCAAGAAAATTACAATTAAATTCCGCACAGTTGAAGGAAAATAGAAGACCAAGTTTCAAATAGTGCACGCATATACAAACCCATCGAGATTGGAACTTCGGTCTCTATTTATACTAGACCTCTATGAGGAAGATAACTTTGTATTTTTCCATATGTCCCTAAAGGATTTGATGCTAGATAAACCACATAAACTGTCTCAATGATAGCATAAAGAGGCT
This sequence comes from Hibiscus mutabilis, assembly GCA_019671005.1. Classification (NCBI taxonomy): domain Eukaryota; kingdom Viridiplantae; phylum Streptophyta; class Magnoliopsida; order Malvales; family Malvaceae; genus Hibiscus; species Hibiscus mutabilis. The sequence goes on along the minus strand of CM033734.1, from coordinate 39,819,726 downwards.
CTTCCACCACCTAAGTTATTAGACGGTCTGGTGGATCGGGTTAGAGATTCGAGTCAGATTCGGGACAATATATTTTTTGGTAAGATAAAAATATAGAAAAATAGTTAAAAATTATCTTTTAATATATAATGATTTTTGGTGGAATCAATTTTGGAAAATGAGTTTTGGAAGTCAGACATTTTGGCTAGTGACCAAAATGCAAGTTTTAAAAATTGTGATTTTCTAGTGACTAAAATGAAAAGGGGAAAATTCTTAGAATCTTTAAGGAGCTATTTTACCAATTTGTTTCTGATTGTTTCTCCCTTAATTAGACTTGTTTTAACATGTGTTTTATTATTCAATTAAAATAGATTTTTGGTTAAAAGATGGTTATTGGTTTTGGAAACTAAATCACGTTATTTTTCTCTCCACTTTTATCTTCATTCTCTCCTCAACCAAACACTCAATTTTTCATCAAATTCCGGAGGTGAGATTGTTTCTAACTTGATTTTATGGTTTCAAATTGTTTAACTAAGATTGTTTATACAAAATCTTACATTAATCTTGTGTTTCTTAGCTTTTATCAAGTCAATTGAGGGAGAAACTTCACAATAAGGGTAAGTTCAGAGATCTCCTCTATTGTATGGTTCTTTACTGAAATTCCCAAGCACTTGATCCTTGATTTTGTGTTTCTAATCTGATTTTAATGATTTTTCAATGATTAATTGAGTTAATTGGGGGAAATGAGTTGATTCACGGATTGAATCTATTTTCTGGTAATTAAGAATGCTTTAATTCATATTGTGGATGTTTTATAATGTTGATAAGTTGTTTTTGTTATTGGAATCCTGAAACTCTTGAATCTCTAATTGTTTAGGTTGCTAGATTTGTGTTCTTGGGGTGTTTTGGTGACTGCGTGAATGCATGGGGTGTTAGGTTGATGTGATTATGTTTTTAGGTGTTGATTGTTGATAAAAGTGGTGTTAGATTGTTAGGTTGTGGCTGGGATGTGTTTGGGAAGGTTTTGATGATGATTTCGGTTGTTGTGGATGGGTAATCTTGTGAGGATTGTTGAAATCTGAGAGGATTTGTTGTTGCAGTGTCTTGAATGCATTGAGATGCATTAATCCTCTGGTGTGTTGTGATCAAAGCAGGGGAAGTTGATCCAGAAGTGTTTGGTGAAGCATTGGAGTCTTTGGACGCTTGATTTCACGTCGGCAAATCAACGTTTCGCATATCGGTGAGTGAGAACGTGGATTCTAGCTTTGGAATGTTTTAAAGGTGGTTTATGGGGGTTTAAACTTAGCTTGATACGCTGGTTTAAGCTCAGAAGTAAGTAAAATGGATTTTCTCTCTCAGTCGTTGTAATATCCCATTATTGGATTAGTGACTAAAACGTAAAGAATCAAAAGTTAGTGGTTTTAGTTCAGTGACTAAAATGTAAAGTTTTAAAGTTTGGTGACCAAAGTAGAAAATTGAGAAAAGTTCAAGGACCAACATGGTAATTTTCTCAATAATTATTTTTATTCTATAAATAAATATATCATCTAGGGGTGTGGATCGAATATAAAAACTTTGGTTTGATCTGATGTTTCTATTATTGGGAAATTACGACTAAAGTTTAATTGTAATTCGGGTAATTGTATGAGTTCGGAATTTTATGAAAATTTGAAGGAAGTCTTAGGAAGACCTGAGGAGCATAGCATTGAAGTTTTGAATCGTTTTAATCAGTTTAGATTTGATTCTATTCAGTATTTTGTATAGGTGATGGTATGGCATTTTTGAAAATAAACCATTTCATTAATGGCATTTTAGTCATTTCACCTATACTTTTTAATAAAAATTGATTATGAAAGAGGATAAGACATAGGTGTTGGCTTGTAATTGGTTATAACTAAAGGGTAAAATAGCCATTTGACTAGTTTAGAGATTTTTATTATTATATAGCCAAATTTGAAGACATTTGGCAAAAAATAAAAGAAAGAAAAATTTGAAATCTTTGCTCATCTTTTCTCTCAAGTGCCGAAACTCAAGGGGACTGGGTAAGAAGATTTTCAATTCAATTTTTGGCTTGATTTGTTTGATTTTTGGCTAGAGACATGAAACAAGAAAGTGATCTTCATTGAATTCTCTATCTTTTGATATAAGTTTTGCTTAGTTTCCATGTCTCTAAGTTGAGATTGATGATTAGGGTGGTTGAAGAACATGTTAGGTTTTCATGTTTTAAGGTTCAATCAAGTTGGAAATGGCGTTGTAGTGTTGTTTCTATGCTTGAAATGATGAAAATCTTTTGGAAAACCTATAGGGACCAATTCGGCAAAATGAAGAAAATTAGGGGAAATTTTGCAAAAATTTATTTGATGATGGAAATGATTAAAATAATGTTTTCTAAGTTGAATTATGTGGTTGGAATGAAGAAAACATCATTTTAGGACTATTTTTTGGATTTTGCAAAGTTGGGTGAAATAAGTGAGAAACTTGAAAATATTCAAGAAGCATGGTTATGTTGTTTGCTATGATACACGAGTCATTTTGGTATTAAAATTTTGAAAATTGAGGTGAAATGTGAAAGTTTCCAAATTTTAGATTATAAACCCTAATAGAGCAAATTTAGGGTTTAAGGTGAAATTATAAAACTTTTGGTTGCAATATGTAATTTGAGATGAGATTAAAGTTTAGGAAGCATTGTTGTTGCAAAGAAGTACTTGGTTGAAAATGTTAATTTTTCCAACTTGATATGTACATGTATGAGTAAAGGTTGGACATGTACTTAAAGTGGCTTGTGTTATGTATTTAATGTACATATAGATAACAAGCAAGTTCAAGATCAAACGAGTGAAGAAAGAAGATAGAAAATGCAATCGAGCTTAGTGAGGCTAGTATAAATTATACTTTTGAAATTGTCAAGGTGAGTGCAATGCATGTATAGCATGATCTTTATGACATTCATCATATAATTGACATGTTAGAAATATGCCAACAATTGAAAATACATGCATGGACCACTATTTATTCATGGAATGTTATTTTGGATATGAATTGCTCAATATATATATATATGTTGTCATGTACGAGATTATGATTGACATAAAGCCCAAGTTATGAGATAGGAAATTAAAAGTATAGTTGGATATCCATAGAGTCATAAACATCTGTATAAACATTTTAGCACTCCCGGTAGAGTGCAATTTATTATAGGCACTTCAGGTAAAGTGCAAATTATTTACTAATTGTATACTCGATAAGTATACAGAAGCACTTCGATGCTAAGCACTTCCAGTAAAGTTCACATAATATACTATACTTAAGTAAGTATATGGGGGATGACTCGTGTACAAAGATTTCCTTAATTCAATACTTGGGCTAAATGAATTAAAAAACAGGATAAAAAGGCTTGAAAGCTCGATGATGAATATAGCAACGGTATTAGTAAGAATCAAAGTTATTACCATGTGATATATATTATTATACATATATCATGTCATATATGCTAGTAAGCATAAAATGGTAAGTGATCATGTGCATTGTTATTTTATTATATTGATATCTATGTTAAGTTGCATTTTAATTAAATGTTGTTGCCTGAGTAAGTAGATGCTTAGCGTATGATGAATTTCATGCGTAGGTTTTAAAGAAGCTTCGAGGGAAGAGTAGCCGAGCATCACCTTCATATTTTGGGAGGTATATCTCCATACTCATAGTAATGTTATGGCATCCATCCTTTCTTTTGGAAGTATACTAGATGGCATGTATAACTAGCGAGGTCTGTAATAACGTATCACCAAACATGGTTGGTTAATAGTTGTTTAATATGGATGATGAAACTAGTAAGTCCTATTATGTTTATAAATGAAAATGGACTAAGTTTCTAGTAAATATGGGACCTAAAATAGAATGATTAAAAATCTGTCCAGAAAGGTACGCAAAAGCATTGTGTTTGAAAAAAATAGCATAAATTCCACCATTAGAATTAGACAGTGAATCTTATATGCATGAACTGGAAATTTTGTCTAGTTTCTTAAAAAACAAACGGTGATTGATTTCGATTTGTACGTAAAAGTTATAAATTTTTATTTGATGGAAGGTTAGAAAAATAGGGCAGCAAAATTTTAGTATTTTAGGGTTGTAACGTGAATTCAAAGATTTATTTGAATTTTTGTGTTATGAGTTTAGGCTAATAATTTATATGGTTAGAAAGCTTAATTAATTTATTTTAATTATAAAATTTCAGAATGAATCTTCGATGTCTATAAAAAAATTTATAAATTTTTAAGTAAAGGCAATGCAGGCTGCCAGTTTTCTAAGTAATGAAATAAAATGGTTTAATCCTAGTTAGTAATATAACTGAATCGTATTTGGTAATGAATACGGGAAAGGAATGTTACATTAATTGGTATCAGAGCTACTGGATTAGTAGATTCTGGATGGAAATTGAGTTTAGAAATGAGTGGGAATTGTATACTTGCCATTAGGATGTCATAATTACTGATGATTATGTGCAGATATTATGATGCTCTATAATTAGTAATGCTACTCTATACTGAGAAATTTATTGAAAATGTGTTATGTTCAAATGTCGGACCATCAGGGTTCTAGACATGCATTTGAACAGGAAGTCCCTGTGCAGAGTGAGAGTAACGAGGTAAATCAGAATGTACCTCAGGAACAATATCAAGGTTAGGCACCTGCACAAAGACAACAAGACATGCCGGTTCAGGATCGTGGACTGTTCTTGCAGGTGTTAGATGATATTTTAAATAGACAAAGACCAGTATCTGTGCCAAGGGAGTTGAGGAAGCTGAAGGCATCAGAATTTCAAGGCGATTCTGATGTTGACCCGATGTCTGCGGACTTCTGGTTAAATGATATTAAAATTATGTTGGATTCTATACGGTGTGATGATCAAGAAAGACTGGAAGGTGTAACCTCACTTTTGATGGGACCTGCCCGAATTTGGTGGACCACCATTATTACTGCTCAGATTCCCCGGGAACGAGTTACTTGGGAATTCCTTTTAAAAGAGTTCCAAAACAAGTACATTGGTGATGTTTTCATCGAGGAGATGAAGAATCAATTCCTGAATTTGAAACAAGCAGGCAGATCAATATATGAGTATGAATGTGAGTTTAATAAGCTTAGTTGGTTTGCTACAGAATTTCTTTCAACTGAGAAGCACAGGGTTACCAGATTTGTGGGAGGTCTAGATCCTGAATATAATAAATTCTTGGTTGCTCTTGATTTGTTTGTATTTCAAGAGGTAGTTAATGGAAAGAGTGGAACAAGAAGAAGCTTCTGAAAAGAAAGCACAGTCAACCAAGCGACCTGGAGGTCCCAGTGTTTTACCCTGGTCTAAACGGGGTAAAGGATTTCAACAGCAATGATCAAATGGATAGATGTCGTCCGTAAAGAAGAATTCTTCTACTAGTAAATCCAAAGAAGTCCACAATAAAACTAGTGGAGTTAAAGGTGATGGACTTTGGAATAGACCAGAATGCAAGACTTGTGGAAGTAGACATCATGGTCGATGTTGGTATGCACCGGAGACAGTGTGTTACCAATGTGGGAAGCTGGGTCATTTCAAACGTGCATGTCCAGAATTACAAGTAAAACCAATCCGTGGCTGCTTCTCAGAGAAATAAAGGGAACCGAGGTTGGAATTCTCACCAAGGTGCATTAGAAGTTGTGTCGAACCTGAAAGGAAAAGCTCCTGCTCGTGTATATAATATCAAGACTGCAGAGAGTAAAGATGATCCCGATGTGATATCAGGTATGCCTGAACTCTTTGATAAACCTATTTTTGCATTAATTGATCATGGTTCCACTCATTCATATATTAGTTCAAGAATCATACTAGAAAGAAACATTCCAATAGAACTAATTATGAGTGAGGTGGTAGCAACCAATCCAATAGGTCAAAGTGCTAAGGTCAAAAGAATTTGACGTTAGTGTCCTATTAAATTCAGAATGTGAATCTCCCCGCTGACCTTATAGAATTACCGTTTTGTGAGTTCGAAATAATATTGGGGATGGATTGGTTATTTGCATATGATGCTATGGTGGAGTGCCAATTAAAAAGATTAATTTTAAAGGCACCAGATGGATCACAATATTATTCGTGGGTGAGAAGCTGAACCATCATAGTGATGTTATTTCGGCTGTTGTTGTGAATGAAATGTTGATGGATGGTTGTGAAACATATTCAACTCCCGAAATTGATACCTTGAAGCAGGAAATGAAAGTAGAATATATACCTACGATGTGAGAATTTCCAGATGTATTCCCAGAAGAATTATCGAGATTACCTCCAGATAGGGAGGTAGAATTTGGAATTGATGTATTACCCGGTACAACACCTATATCAATTACACCGTATTGTATGGTACCTGCTGAACTCAGGGAACTCAAATCACAGCTACAAGAATTACAGAATCGGGGTTTTATATGGCCAAGTATATCACCATGGGAAGCACCCATATTGTTTGTAAAGAAGAAAGATGGATCCATGAGATTGTGTGTGGATTATCGTCAACTTAATAAAGTGACGATAAAGAATAAATATCCATTACCAAAAATTGATGATCTTTTTGATCAATTAAAGGGGGCAGCAGTGTTCTCTAAGATTGATCTTCGATCGGGTTATCACCAATTGAAGATTAAGGAGCAAGATATTCCAAAGACTGCTTTCAGGACTCGATATGGACATTATGAGTTCGTGGTAATGCCATTTGGATTAACTAATGCCCTATAAGCATTTATGGATTTGATGAACCGAATTTTTCAGCCATACCTGGATCAGTTTGTAGTGGTATTCATAGACGATATCTTGGTTTATTCTAAAACCAAGGAGGATCATGATGTTCATCTTACAATAGTTCTTCAGATCTTGAGGGAGAAGAAGTTATATGCCAGACTATCTAAATGTGATTTTTGGCTTTCTGAGGTGACATTTCTTGGACATAAAGTATCGGTTGAAGGAATTCGGGTGGATCCTTAGAAAATTCAAGCTATCTTGGAGTAGAAACCTCCTAAACATGTTGTAGAGGTTAGAAGTTTTCTCGGATTGGCAAGATATTACCGTCGGTTCGTGAAAGATTTCTCGATGATTGTTGCACCTATTACCAAACTACTAAGGAAGAATGTATCTTTTATGTGGACTAAGGAATGTCAAGAAAGCTTTGAAAGATTGAAGAAACTCTTGACAGAAGCTCCGGTGTTAGTTCAACCTGAATCAGGTAAGAATTTTGTGGTGTATAGTGATGCATTGCATAATGGTTTGGGCTGTGTACTTATGTAAGATGGAAAGTGGTGGCTTATGCTTCTAGGCAGCTTAAAACTCATGAGAGAAATTATCCTACTCATGATTTGGAGTTAGCTGCGGTTATTTTTGCTTTAAAAATTTGGCGCCACTACTGATATGGTGAAAATTGTTATATATACACAAACCATAAAAGCCTAAAATATCTTTTAACACAGAAGAAGCTGAATCTGAGACAAAGGCGATGGATCAAGCTAATTAAGGATTACGATGCAATCATTGACTATCACCCAGGAAAGACTAATGTGGTGGCAGATGCACTTAGACGAAAGATGTTTTCAGCCGTGCGGATATCGAATGCTCAGTTATCAATATTGGATGATGGTGCTTTACTTGTTGAGCTGAACATCAGGTCTACCTTAATAGACAGAATAAAAGAATCATAGGAAAAAGATGAAGATTGTTTAGAGAAAAAGAAGGAAGCTGAAAGGGGAAAATCTTCATACTTCGAAGTGAAGTCCAATGGATGTTTATATTATAAAGGACGTGCTTATATTCCTAAAGATAAGGAATTGAAAAAGGAAATTCTTACAGAAGCACATTATAGTCCTTTAGCGATACACCCGGGAGGAAATAAAATGTATTAGGATTTGAAGAGCCGTTTTTGGTGGCCAGGAATGAAAAGAGCTATAACGGAATTCGTATCTAAATGCTTAACTTGTCAGCAAGTTAAGGCAGAACATCAAGTGCCATCCGGGTTACTTCAACCAATTGCTATTCTAGAATGGAAATAGGAAAATGTGACTATGGATTTTGTAACTGGATTACCATTGACGTCGAGTAGGAAAGACTCAATCTGGGTGATTATGGATCGATTAACCAAATCAGCATATTTCCTACCAGTCAGAACAGATTTCTCTTTAAGTAAATATGCAAAGTTGTATATTCGGGAGATTGTTAGGCTATATGGAGTTCCTATTTCCATTATGTCTGACAGAGATCCCAAGTTTACTTCTAGATTCTAGAAAGCACTACAGGAAGTATTGGTTACTCGATTACATTCTAGTTCTGCCTTCCACCGCAAACTGATGGACAATCCGAGAGGACAATTCAGATTTTGGAAGATATGCTTAGAGCTTGTGTTATTGAGTTTGCAGGCTCGTGGGAAAAGTACTTATGAAGATTTATATGGAAGAAAATGTCAGACACAGTTAAATTGGTTTGAGTTGGAAGATCGCAAGATTATTGGGCCTGACTTGATTCAAGAAGTAGAAGAAAAAATGAAGATAATTCGAGATAATCTAAGGGCAGCATCCGATTGACAAAAACCTTATTTAGATTTAAAAAGAAAAGACATTGAATACCAGATAGGAGACAAGGTATTTTTGAAAGTTTCACCATGGAAGAAAATAATGAGATTTGGAAGAAAAGGGAAGCTCAGCCCCAGATTTATTGGTCCGTATGAGATCTTGAAAAGAGTTGGACCGGTTGCTTATCAATTGGCTTTACCACCAGAGATGAGCAATATTCATGATGTTTTTCATGTATCGATGCTCCGCAAATATAGGTCGGATCCTTCGCATGTCATTTCACTTGTAGAAGTTGAGATGCAACCTGACTTGACATTTGAAGAATAACCAGTAAAGATTTTAGCTCAGGGGGTGAAGAAATTGAGGAAAAAAATGATTCCATTGGTTAAAGTGCTATGGAAGAATCACAAAAATGGAAGAAGCCACATGGGAAACTGAAAAGCAAATGAAAGAACATTACACGCATTTATTTAATCCATATACGTTCTAAAAATTCAAGGACGAATTTTTTTAGGGGGAGAGAATTGTAATATCCCATTATTGGATTAGTGACTAAAACATAAAGAATCAAAAGTTAGTGGTTTTAGTTCAGTGACTAAAACGTAAAGTTTTAAAGTTTGGTAACCAAAGTGAAAAATTGAGAAAAGTTCAAGGACCAACATGGTAATTTTCTCAATAATTATTTTTATTCTATAAATAAATATATCAACTAGGGGTGTGGATCGAATATAAAAACTTTGGTTTGATCTGATATTTCTATTATTGGGAAATTGCGAGTAAAGTTTAAGTGTAATTCGGGTAATCGTATGAGTTCGGAATTTTATGAAAAAATGAAAGAAGTCTTAGGAAGACCCAAGGAGCATAGAATTGAAGTTTTGAATTATTTTTAATCAGTTTAGATTCGATTCTATTTAGTATTTTGTATAGGTGATGGAATGGCATTTTTGAAAATAAACCATTCATTAATGGCATTTTAGTCATTTCACCTATACTTTTTAATAAAAATTGATTATGGAAGAGGATAAGACATAGGTGTTGGCTTGTAATTGGTTATAACTAAAGGGTAAAATAGTCATTTGACTATTTTAGAGATTTTTATTATTATATAGCCAAATTTGAATACATTTGGCATAAAATAAAAGAAAGAAAATTTTGAAATCTTTGCTCATCTTTTCTCTCAAGTGCCGAACCACAAGGGGACTAGGTAAGAAGATTTTCAATTCAATTTTTGGCTTGATTTGTTTGATTTTTGGCTAGAGACATGAAACAAAAAAGTGATCTTCATTGAATTCTCTATCTTTTGATATAAGTTTTGTTTAGTTTCCATGTTTCTATGTTGAGATTGATGATTAGGGTGGTTGAAGAACATGTTAGGTTTTCATGTTTTAAGGTTTAATCAAGTTGGAAATGGCGTTGTAGTGTTGTTTCTATGCTTGAAATGATGAAAATCTTTTGGAAAACCTATAGGGACCAATTTGGCAAAATGAAGAAAATTAGGGGAAATTTTGTAAAAAATTATTTGATGATGGAAGTGATTAAAATGATGTTTTCTAAGTTGAATTATGTGGTTGGAATGAAGAAAACATCATTTTAGGACTATTTTTTCAATTTTGCAAAGTTGGGTGAAATAAGTGAGAAACTTGAAAATATTCAAGAAGCATGGTTATGTTGTTTGCTATGATACATGGGTCATTTACGTATTAAAATTTTTGAAAATTGAGGTGAAATGTGAAAGTTTCCAAAATTGAGGTGAAATTATAAAACTTTTGGTTGCAATATGTAATTTGAGATGAGATTAAAGTTTAGGAAGCATTGTTGTTGCAAAGAAGTACTTGGTTGAAAATGTTAACTTTTCCAACTTGATATGTACATGTATGAGTAAAGGTTGGACATGTACTTAAAGTGGCTTGTGTTATGTATTTAATGTACATGCAGATAACAAGCAAGTTCGAGATCAAACGAGTGAAGAAAGAAGATAGAAAATGCAATCGAGCTTAGTGAGGCTAGTATAAATTATACTTTTGAAAGTGTCAAGGTGAGTGCAATGCGTGTATAGCATGATCTTTATGACATTCATCATATAATTGACATGTTAGAAATATGCCAAGAATTGAAAATACATGCATGGAACACTATTTATTCATGGAATGTTATTTTGGATATGAATTGCTCAATATGTATATATGTTGTCATGTACGAGATTATGATTGACATAAAGCCCAAAGTATGAGATAGGAAATTAAAAGTATAGTTAGATATCCATAGAGTCATAAACAGCTGTATAAACATTTTAGCACTCCCGGTAGAGTGCAATTTATTATAGGCACTTCAGGTAAAGTGCAAATTATTTACTAATTGTATACTCGATAAGTATACAGAAGCACTTCGGTGCTAAGTACTTCCTGTAAAGTGAACGTAATATACTATAATTAATTAAGTATAGGGGGATGACTCGTGTACAAAGATTTCCTTAATTCAGTACTTGGGCTAAATGAATTGAAAAATAGGATAAAAAGGCTTGAAAGCTCGATGATGAATATGGCACTAGTATTGCTAAGAATCAAAGTTATTACCATGTGATATATATTATTATACATATATCATGTCATATATGCTAGTAAGCATAAAATGGTAAGTGATCATATGCATCGTTATTTGATTATATTGATATCCATGTTAAGTTGCATTTGAATTAAATGTTGCTGCCTAACTAAGTAGATGCTTAGCGTATGATGAATTTCATGTGTAGGTTCTAAAGGAGCTTCGAGGGAAGAGTAGCCGAGTATCACTTTCATATTTTGTGAGGTATATCTCCATCCTCATAGTAATGTAATGACATCCATCCTTTCTTTTGGATGTATACTAGATGGCATGTATAATTAGTGAGGTTTGTAATAACTTATCACCAAACATGGTTGGTTAATAGTTGCTTAATATGGATGATGAAACTAGTAAATCATATTATGTTTATAAATGAAAATGGACTAAGTTTTTAGTAAATATGGGACCTAAAATAGAAAGATTAAAAATCTGTCCATAAAGGTACTCAAAAGCAGTGTGTTTGACAAATTAGTATAAATTCCACCATTAGAAATAGACAGTGAATCTTATATGAATGAACTACAAATTTTGTCTAGTTTCTTGCAAAACAAACGATGACTGATTTCGAGTTGTATGTAAAAAGTTATGAATTTTTATTCGATGGAAGGTCAGAAAAACAGGGCAGCAGAATTTCAGTATTTTGGGGCTGTGACGTGAATTCAAAGATTTTTGTGTTATGAGTTTAGGCTAATAATTTATATGGTTATAAAGCTTAATTAATCTAGTTTAATTAGAAAATTTCGGAATGAATTTTCAATGTCTATAATTTTTTTTATAAATTTTTAAGTAAAGGCAGTGCAGGCTGCCAGTTTTCTAAGTAACGAAATAAAAGGGTTTAATCTTAGTTAGGAACATAACCGAGTCGTATTTGGTAACGAATACGGGAAAGGTATGTTACAGTCGTGCTATGTTGAAATGGTTTTGTGTACTTGTTTTAATTCACATGTTACCTACTTCTAAGCATGTTTTAAAGTATTTGAAATATTGTATTTGAGCATTAAATGCTGAAGGATGCACATGGTAAGCGGTCCTTGTAAGTATGCGGTCTATACTTGTGGTTTAAAGCATGGTTGTTTCTTTGGAAAAAGGATTGGTTAATGCTTGTTAAAAACAGTGAGGTAAATGTTAAAGTGGTTAATTATATTGGCAAGTGATGTGCTTTTAAAATTGTTATCGGATATAGTTGGTCGGCCATAGGATTGAGTACACTATAATAAGTCGCCTTGGATGTTGAGGGGTTTAGATCCGTGTACCAAAAAATCCATCCGAGCACCCTAAAGGTAGAGGGTTTAAACAGTACCAAAAACTCCCGTTAGTGGATTAAGCGTCTAACCGATGAAAGGGGTTGGTGTCCCCAAGGGTTGTGTAAGTACCCAGTTGGTAATGTACCGCGATTATTATTGTATCGCTATTACGATTGAGATGGCTTAAAGTGTTGGTTGAACACTTATTCAATCTGTGTATCCGATGAACTCTTTTGGTATGGGACTTTTTTAATGATCACTTATAAGCCAATATAATTGTTAAAGTATCATTGAGAGGTTTATGTTGTATAATGGGATTTACACATGTTTACTTTTTAAGCTTTGCATATGGTTGTTATGCATGGGAAGGCTTAAATTGAGGTTAGCAATGGGTTTTTGCTGTTGGTTAATGATACATGTAGCATATGGTTTAATATGCTGGTTTTGAAAGTGTTAAGTGCATGGTTTGTAAGGTATGATGTTTTATATGATGAAAAGTAGAACTCAAAAAGGGATTTTTAGTATGTTTTGGACAATGGTTTTAAATGAATTGATGGTATGTTGTATTTGAGCACTCCTCACTAAGCCTAGTGTGCTTACTCTCTCTTTGTCCATAAATGTAGAGAATTAAGGTCTCGGAAGGCAGCAAGAAGCAAGGGGATCCTAGCAAGACTAGGCTAACAAAGTATGTTTGGATTAGACTATAAGAATAAAGGCAATGGGGTACTTGTTTTGGTTTTGGGAGAAGTTTTGTTGAACTCCCTGTTTGAGCATGTTGCTTGTTTGCTCTTGAGTTGTAAAAGGCCTCTAATGTTGGTATTTTTTGTTGGTCAACTTTTTTGAAATATTGCTTGAATGAAAATAGGATGCTTGCCTATAGATAACTTTTATTGAACGATTCCATGAAAAGTTGACGTTATTCCATATATAATTGTGCCATGGTCATTGAAAAATGTTGGATTTGTATTAGGGGCTTGATAGGGTGATTGGTGTGGTTAAGAGCATGGTTAATAAGCTTAAGCGAACCAAAAATGCACAGGCGTACCGGTATGCTACTTGGCGTTTCGATACGGCTTGGCATTTCCAGGCACAGGTTTTCGATACGGGTGCTAGTCGTTCTGATACGCCCTGACTATTTTTGTCTAGTGTACTGATACGGGAGGGGGTGTTCCGGTATGCGTCTCAGCCATTGGAATCTACTTTTTAAACCAAGTTCCGCGTATCGAAACACCACTATCCGTATCGGTACGGTCCACAAAGCAACTTCAAAAGTTCATTTTTACCGTTGGGCGCACCGGTACGGGGAGCTATGTACCGAAACGAGGTGTTTCAATCCGTACCAAAATGGGTTAAACCGTACCGGTACGGGTGGCAGGTAAGTCTATTGTTGTCTTGGAAATGATGTTCTATTTTCTTACATTTTAGTCCCTAAGTTTTGTATATGCAATTAAATGCCCTTGAGTAATCTGAATGAGCTAAATTTTGAGATGTATGATTGAATCATGATTAATTAAGGTTGGGTAACATAAACATGTGCTTTAATCCTTTAATTTTCTAGAATTGCAATTTGGTCCCAAAATTGCATTTGAGACCAATTGGATGTCAAATTGATGCCCGATTGAGTTGGGTTTTCATCTGCTATCAGCATGAACATGTAGGATATTAATTAAGCATCTAGACAAGATAAAGGAAAAATGGTCACGTTTTGAGGTTTCTTCTCCCAGTTTACCTCGGTAAACCTAATGTGACTCGCTCGGGTCGGTCTAGCGACTAGGCCGAGTCGAAGGGGTTATATTTGTTGGTATTAGAGCCAGTTTTTGAAAGGTTAGGATGTCGTATTTGATTGTATGATGTTGTTTGCTGTGTATGATGCTTGTTTGCTATGTACAGTGGTTGAGATATGCACGCTGATTGTTTATATTATGCTGGGAAAATTTGGGAAACACATTGCCTTATTATTATAGTCTGAAAAGTTTTGATTTTTGGAAATGAAAGTCTTGGATTCTTGCTTGAGGCTGGCCTTACTGTTTTGTTTTGAAATGATTATCATGCCTTAGTTATATTTTAGCACGATGGGACCGATGAGAGAGTTGCGATCTAATGCAATTGCTACTGCCACTGGGCAGGGTGTTGAGAGAGATGTTGTGCCTCCTAGAGTGTTGCCACTGCCCCCACCTATTCCACCAAAGGGAGTGGAACAAGTACCACCTGCGTTGGCTAGGCCAGGAATGGGTGATATGGCACCATTGATACAGGCCATGATCGGCGCTTTTCAGGCAGCAGTTGCGGGTGTTCATGTGCCAGCACCACCGGTGGTTAGGCAAGGGTTGCCGCTTGAGCGTCTTCTTAGTTGGGGAAAAGTTGAGTTCCAAGGGTTATTGCCTGAGGCTTCTAAGGGTTGGTTGGCCAGTACTGAGAGGATATTGGGCCAGATGGGGTGTACCGATGCTCGTAAGCAGGGCTGTGTTGTTTCCCTGATGTAGGGTGATGCCTATACATGGTGGACTACCACGATATCTGGTATTGCGATCAATGATGTGACCTGGGTGTTCTTCTGTGAGGCTTTTCGGAAGAAGTTTTTGAGAGTCCGATATTAGGATGATAGGAAGCGCGAGTTTATGGCTCTTGTGCAGGGTAGTATGTTTGTTGCGGAGTATGAGGTGCAGTTCGTGAGGTTGAGTCAGTATGCACCTGAACTGGTTCCTGAAGAGCGTACACGATGTGATCGTTTCCGTTATGGGCTTGTGCAGGATGTTAAGACATACATGCTTGCTGCTGATTATATCGATTTTGATGTGTTAGTTTTGCGAGCCAAGGATGTGGAGCAGAATTTGGGTTTGGCTTCTGGATCGCTAGGTTCTAGCTCGGGTAAGAGAGATACAAATTCGGGTTATAGCGGTGGTCAGGCTAAGAGATACCATGACAGGAAGTTTCGTTCAAAATTGAGGCATAGCGGAGGTACTATTGGACATGGTGTCCAGGGGTAGGGTGCCCATGCTAGAGCTCCGTTTAACACCTGTTGGGCCTGTGGGTCCTGAGATCATTTGAGGCGAGAGTGTCCGCGTCTGGCCAAGGGGAGTTAGGAACCTGCGCCTATTGTGGCTATTGCTTGTTGGAGTTATGGGTCGAGTGACCATCAAATGCGAATTTGTCTGTTGTTGGTCCAAGGTGGGCAGGGTGCCGCACTTGTTGTTGCTTCGCAAAGAGGTCGTGGTCGTGGCCACATACCGTTTCAGCGTCAAGATCGTGGACAAAGGACTGTGGCCCATGTCGTTGCTATCCAGCCTGAGGAAGATGGACCGGCTAGGATGTATGCGCACCGTGAGGGTCGCAATGGCACCAATGTGATTGCAGGTACTTTTACCCTACAGTCTTTTTCGTTGTATTCATTGGTTGATTCCGGTTCTACTCATTCATACATCTTGAGTGAGCATGCTAAGTTGCTTGATATATCTGTTGAAATTCTTAATGTGGGTGTTAGAGTGACTAGTTCTCTTAGGAAGATAGTCGTGGTTAAGAGGTTGTATCGTAGGTGTCCACTGATGGTTCAGGGTCATGGGTTTGTCATGGATTTGATGAAGTTTCCATTCCATGGTTTTGATATGGTTTTGGGTATGGATTGGTTAACTGAACATCGGGATGTGGTGGATTTTGAGACCAAACGGATATCTTTGAGGTTGTCGGATAATTATGAGGTGGCGGTTATTGGCGAGAATACCAAGTTTTTGTCTAATGTTGTTTTAGCTTTGGAAGCAAGTCGATTGTTGGATTCGGGATGTCAGGCTTTCTTGTCCTATGTTATAAATCCTGGATCAAAGGAGTTGAGAGTGCAAGATGTTCGCACCGTATGTAAGTTTCCGACTATTTTTTTGGAAGAGTTGTCGGGGTCGCCACCAGACTGTGAGGTTGAGTTTGGCATCGAGGTCTTTGTGGGTACGGTACCAGTATCGATTGCACCGTATCGCATGGACCTGAAAGAGTTGAAGATGCAGTTATAGGAGTTACTAGATCAGGGTTTCATTAGACCTAGCA
The DNA here is from genome assembly GCA_019671005.1 of Hibiscus mutabilis. Classification (NCBI taxonomy): domain Eukaryota; kingdom Viridiplantae; phylum Streptophyta; class Magnoliopsida; order Malvales; family Malvaceae; genus Hibiscus; species Hibiscus mutabilis. Next base: position 39,803,305 of record CM033734.1, on the reverse strand, counting down.
TATCACCGTGGGGTGCACCGGTGTTGTTTGTAAAGAAGAATGATGGTATGTTGTGGATGTGTATAGACTATCGATAATTGAATAAGTTGACGATAAAGAACAAGTATCCCTTACCGCAGATAGATGATCTATTTGATCAGTTCAAGGGTGCCTCAGTGTTTTCTAAGATACATTTAAGGTTGGGGTATTACCAATTGAAGGTGAAGGAGGTGGATGTGCCCAAGACAGCCTTTCGTACGAGGTATGGGCATTACGAGTTTTTGGTGATGCCTTTTGGTTTGACCAATGCACCAGCTACTTTCATGGACATGATGAACCGTGTGTTTCATGAGTTTTTGGATCAGTTTGTGGTTGTGTTTATTGATGATATCCTTGTGTACTCTCGTACTGAGGAGGATCATGATGGTCATTTGCGGATTGTGCTTTAGAAGTTAATGGAGAATCAGTTTATGCCAAGTTAAGCAAATATGAGTTCTGGCTTAGAGAAGTTATGTTTCTTGGGCATGTTGTGTTGGCCGAAGGAATTCGTGTCTATCCGCATAAGGTTGAGGTTGTAACGAGTTGGAATGCGCCCAAGCCTGTGACGGAGGTTAGGAGTTTCCTTGGTTTGGTAGGTTACTACCGAAGGTTTGTGGAAGGGTCCTCTAGTTTGGCGGCTCCGTTAACTAAGCTGCTATAGAAGAATGTTTGGTTTGAGTGGACAGAAGATAGACATCGAGCTTTTGAAAGGTTGAAGGAAGCCTTGACGCTAGCTCCAGTCTTGGTTCAACCTGAATCCTGAAATGAGTTCATTGTCTATAGTGATGCGTCGTATGTTGGGCTTGGTTGCGTGTTGATGCAAGAGGGTAAGGTAGTGGCGTACGCATCTAGGTAGTTGAAGGTGCATGAACGTAACTACCCTACTCACGATCTTGAGCTTTCCGCCATGGTGTTTGCCTTGAAAGTTTGGAGGCATTACCTCTATGGGGAGAAGTGTATTGTTTTCACGGATCATAAGAGTTTGAAGTATTTAATGTCTCAAAAGGAGTTGAACCTAAGACAACGTTGGTGGTTGGAGTTGTTGAAAGATTATGATCTAGCTCTTGAGTACCATCCGGGTAAGGCTAACGTGGTTGTTGATGCTTTGAGCAAGAAGGCAGCGGTGGAGTTGAGGGCTATGTTTGCACGTTTGAGTGTGACATGTAACTATGGGTTGTTGGTTGAGTTACAAGTGAAGTCGTCCTTGTCACAGATGATTAAGTAGAAGCAACCGTATGATGGGAGTTTGGTACCTCATATGGAAGATATCAGGGATGGGAATCCTACATATTTTCATTTCAATAACGATGGGGTGTTGTGTTTCAAAGGTCGAATAGTGGTGCCGGAAGACGAAGAATTGAGGCATACTATTTTGACTAAGGCACACGCTAGTCCTTTTTCTATGCATCCCGGTAATACTAAAATGTATCGAGGGTTGAAGGAGGAGTACTATTGGGTCAGATTGAAGAAGGATATGGCTAATTTCGTTGCTCGGTGTATGGTTTGTCAGCGAGTAAAGGCTGAGCATCAGTTTCTTTTAGGGTTGTTGCAGCCGTTGAGAATACTGGAATAGAAGTGGGAAAGATTCACCATGGATTTTGTGTCTGGGCTGCTTTTGACGCCGACCAAAAAGGATTCCATTTGGGTGATTTTTGACCGGTTTACGAAGTGTGCACATTTTGTGCCAGTGCATACTATGTATACCTTGGACAGGTTGGCTAAATTGTACATCTCAAAGATTGTGCGGTTGCATGGGGTGCCCAAATCCATAGTATCGGATAGGGATCCGCGATTCACCGCAAGGTTTTGGGTGAGTTTGCATCATGCTTTGGGAACCCGGTTGAGTTTTAGTACCTCGTATCATCCTCAGTCGGATGGCCAGTCAGAGCACGTGATTCAGGTTCTCGAGGATATGCTGAGGTGTTGTATTATTAAGTATCACAAAACGTGGGAGAAGCAGCTGCCGTTGGTGGAGTTTGCTTACAATAACAGCTATCATGCTAGTATACAAATGGCATCTTTTGAAGCATTGTATGGCAGGAAATGTCATACGCCTGTGTGTTGCGCGGAAGCGGGGGAAAAGTTTGTATCTATGCCTAATGTTCTAAAAGTCACAACCGAAAAGGTAAAGTTGATATGTGAGAGCTTAAAAGCAGCTGCAAATCGTCAGAAGTTCTATGCGGATTTGAAGCGTAGGGATATAGAGTACGCTGTGGGTGATAAAGTGTTTTTGAAGGTGTCGCCTTGGAAAAAGTGATGCGGTTTGGGCGAAAAGGGAAGCTTAGCCCGAGATTCATTGGATCATATGAGGTTGTTGAGCGTGTGGGTCATGTTGTGTACCACTTAAGGTTACCTCCGGAGTTGGGAAAGATTCATGATGTGTTCTACGTTTCGGTGTTGCGGAGGTATAGGTCGGATCCATTGCATGTTATGCCGGTGGAGGAGATTGAGTTGAGATTGGACCTATCTTACGTTGAAGAACCGGTAGATATTCTTGATACCAGCAGTAAGGTGTTGCAAGGCAAGATGGTACAGCTTGTTAAGGTGTTGTGGAGGCACCGCGGTGTTGAGGAGGCCACGTGGGACCGCAAGCCGGACATGTTGAAACAGTTTTCGCACCTGTTTCCTCCAGGTAAATTTCGGGGACGAAATTTCTTAATTGGGGGAGAGTTGTAACGCCCGGTTTTTGGGCCTAGTAGTTTTGGGGGTTATTAGACGATCCGGTAGACCGAGTTAGAGATTCGAGTCAGATTCAGGATAGTATATTTTTCGTTAAGATAAAAATATGGAAAATAGTTTAAAATCATCTTTTAATATATAATTATTTTTGGTGGAATCAATTTTGGAAAATGAGTTTTGGAAGTCGGACATTTTGGCTAGTGACCAAAATGCAAGTTTTGAAAACTGTGATTTTCTAGTGACTAAAATAAAAAGGGTCAAATTCTTAGAATCTTTAAGGAGCTATTTACCATTTTTTTGATGGTTTCTCCCTTAATTAGACTTATTTTAACATGTGTTTTATTATTCAATTAAAAGAGATTTTTGGTTAAAAGGTGGTTATTGGTTTTGGAAAATAAATCACGTTATTTTTCTCTCCATTCTCTCCTCAGCCAAACGCTCAAGTTTTCATCAAATTCCAGAGGTGAGATGGTTTCTAACTTGATTTTATGGTTTCAAATTGTTTAACTAAGATTGTTTATACAAAATATTACATTAATCTTGTGTTCCTTAGCTTTTATCAAATCAATTGAGGGAGAAACTTCACAATATGGGTAAGGTCCGAGATCTCCTCTATTGTATTGTTCTTTACTGAAATTCCCAAGCATTTGATCCTTGATTTTGTGTTTCTAATCTAATTTTAATGATTTTTCAATGATTAATTAAGTTAATTGGGGGAAATGAGTTGATTCACGGATTGAATCTGTTTTCTAGTAATTAAGGATGATTTAATTCATATAGTGGATGTTTTATAATGTTGATAAGTTGTTGTTGTTAATGGAATCCCAAAACTCTTGAATCTCTAATTGTTTAGGTTGCTAGATTTGTGTTCTTGGGTGTTTTGGTGACTGCGTGAATGCAGGGGGTGTTAGGTTGATGTGATTATGTTTTTAGGTGTTGATTGTTGATAAAAGTGGTGTTAGATTGTTAGGTTATGGCTGGGATGTGTTTGGGAAGGTTTTGATGATGATTTCGGTTGTTGTGGATGGGTAATCTTGTGAGGATTGTGGAAATTCGAGAGGATTTGTTGTTGCAGTGTCTTCAATGCATTGAGATACATTAATCCTCTGTTGTGTTGTGGTCAAAGTAGGGGAAGTTGATCCAGAAGTGTTTGGTGAAACATTGGAGGCTTTGGACGCTTGATTTCTCGTCAGCAAATTGAGGTTTCGCATGTCGGTGAGTGAGAACGTGGATTCCAGCTTTGGAATGTTTTAAAGGCGGTTTATGGGGGTTTAAACTTAGCTTGATACACTGGTTTAAACTCGAAAGTAAGTAAAGTGGATTTTCTCTCTCGGTCGTGCTATGGTTAAATGGTTTTATGCACTTGTTTTAATTCACATGTTACCTACTTCTAAGCATGTTTTAAAGTATTTGAAATACTGTATTTGAGCATTCAATGCTGAAGGATGCACATGGTAAGTGATCCTTGTAAGTATGTGGTCTATACTTGTGGTTTAAAGCATGGTTGTTGCTTTGGAAAAAGGATTGGTTAATGCTTGTTAAAAACAATGAGGTAAATTTTAAAATGGTTAATTATATTGGCAAGTGATGTGCTTTTAAAATTGTTATCGGATATAGTTGGTCGGCCATAGGATTGAGTGCACTATAATAAGTCGCCTTGGATGTTGAGGGGTTTAGATCCTTGTACCGAAAACTCCATCCGAGTACCCTAACGATAGAGGGGTTAAACAGTATCGAAAACTCCCGTTAGTGGATTAAGCGTCTAACCTATGAAAGAGGTTGGTGTCCCCAATGGTTGTGTAAGTACCCAGTTGGTAATGTGCCGCGATTGTTATTGTATCGCTATTCCGATTGAGATGGCTTGAAGTGTTGGTTGAACACTTGTTGAATCCGCGTATCTGATGAACTCTTTTGGTATGGGTCTTGTTTAATGATCACTTGTAAGCCAATATAATTGTTAATGTATCATTGAGAGGTTTATGTTGTATAATGGGATTTATACATGTTTACTCTTTAAGCTTTGCATATGGTTGTTATGCATGGGAAGGTTTAAATTGAGGTTAGCAATGGGTTTTTGCTGTTGGTTAATGATACATGTAGCATATGGTTTAATATGCTGGTTTTGAAAGTGTTAAGTGCATGGTTTGTAAGGTATGATGTTTTATTTGATGAAAAGTAGAACTCAAAAAGGGATTTTTAGTATGTTTTGGACAATGGTTTTAAATGAATTGATGGTATGTTGTATTTGAGCACTCCTCACTAAGCCTAGTGTGCTTACGCTCTCTTTGTCCATCAATGCAGAGAATTAAGGTATCGGAAGACAACAAGAAGAAAGGGGATCTTAGCAAGACTTGGCTAACAAAGTATGTTTAGATTAGACTATAAGAATAAAGGCAATGGGGTAGTTGTTTTGGTTTTGGTAGATGTTTTGTTGAACTCCCTGTTTGAGCATGTTGCTTGTTTGCTCTTCAGTTGTAAAAGGCCTTTAATGTTGGTATTTTGGTGTTGGTTTACTTTTTTGAAATGTTGCTTGGATGAAAACTAGGATGCATACCTATAGATTACTTTTATTGAACGATGCCATGAAAAGTTGATGTACGGGAAGGGGTGTTCCGGTATGGGTCTTAGCCATTGGAATCTATTTTTTAAACCAAGTCCCGCGTACCGAAACACCACTATCCGTATTGGTACGGTTCACAAAGCAACTTCAAAAGTTCGTTTTTATTGTTGGGCGTACCAGTACGAGGAGCTGTGTACCGAAACGAGGTGTTTAAAACCGTATCGAAACGGGTTAAACCGTACCAGTACGGGTGGCATGTAAATCTGTTATTGTCTTGGAAATGAGGTTATGTTTTCTTACATTTTAGTCCCTGAGTTTTGTATATGCAATTAAATGCCCTTGAGTGATTGGATTGAGCTGAAATTTGAGATGTATGATTGAATCTTGATCAATTAAGGTTGGGTAACATAAAAATGAGCTTTAATCCTATAATTTTATAGAATTGCAATTTGGTCCCTAAATTGCATTTGAGACCAATTGGATGCCAAATCGATGCCCGATTGAGTTGGGTTTTCATCTGTTGTCAACATGAACATGTAGGATATTAATTAAGCATCTAGACAAGATAAAGGAAAAAAATGGTCACGTTTTGGGGTTTTTTCTCTCGGTTTACCTCGGTAAACCTAATGTGACTCGCTCGGGTCGGTCTGGCAACTAGGCCGGGTCAAGGGGGTTACAAAACTCGAAATTTTCTTTAAAAAACCCAACCCTATTTTGTTGGGTCGGGTCGAAACCCATAGGGTATGCGTGAAATGACCATCCCTAACCTTAAACCCTAAACCCTACAAAATACACTATCCCAAATTCCCTAAACTCTTATCTTAAACCCTAACCTTAATCCTAAACAAATTTTTTTTAATGTGAGACATAAATAAGGGCATCAAAAAGTTGCATATTTCTATTCTAGAATTATTTAAACCACCTAAATTAACTTCACAGTTTCTTTTTGTATGTTTTGCTTTTGTTCTTAGGCTTTGTTTTTTATTGCGATTGGAGGCCAAACCAGCTTCTCCACTAAAAAAAAATTAAAAGCAATAAAAAAACTCAAAAATTTGATCTCCTAATTTTAATTTCCCCATCAGTTTAGCCTCTCAAACTTTGATTTGTCAAAAGCTAATTTTTTTAGCTTTTATAAAATTTTAATTTGTTTAAAATCTTGATTTGCCCACCGCAAGGGGGAGGGGGGCTTAGACGAACCAAAGACGTGAACTGATAAACTAAACCACCAAACATAAGATAAAGCATTTTAACGTTATTCACGATAGGAAAGTGAGACTCGGCTGCCTCCGTCATAGCTGTACTCCTCTTCCCTCTTCCACGCTTCAATTATTTATTATTTTTTGATTCAAACTTATGAACTTTCCAGTCCATCTATTATTTTATTTTTCCGGCCTTTTCTTTTCAATTCCATGAACTTGTCAAACATCCTAAACGTTTATCCCCTAACACATTTAATTATACATATATATATTGTTTTCGAAGTGTTTTTCTCATTACTTATTTGATTTTCATGTCCGGTTTCAGCCTAAACTTTTTAACAAATACAAGTTGTGGAGCTCATGAATGTGACATCTTTCGTTGTTTTTTCTTTTCGCTTTTTCAAGTTGATTTTTTTATGAAGTTATTTTTAAATTTTAATTAGTCGGCAGCCTCTTTTCCAATCCTTTTTGTTTGATCTATTACTATCAGGAGACCTTTTCAGGCCCCTTTTGTTTATTCATTTGATTTTTGTTCTTTGGGTGTTCGCCAAATTGCACCTTTGGTGAAGTCACAAACCAGTTCTCAGCTTTTTTCATTTTCCTATCTCAGGTTAGCCTTTTTTTCTTCTGTATGTGTATGTATAGGTTCTTGTCAGCTGCAATTTCTAGTTTTTCCTTCTGGTTTCTTGACAATTTCTTGTTTTTGCCATTTCAAATGCAGTTTGTCTCTTGATCATCTCCTGTTTATGCTGCAATTGGTCTCTTATCATCTCTGGTTTCTGCCGTTTATGCTGCAGTTAGTCTCTTGAGCACCTCTTGTTTCTGCCATTTTTACTGCAATTGGAATATTGTCACCTCTAGTTTCTTCACTTTCTATTGCTGTTAGTCACTTTCTTATCTTTAGTTTCTGTCAGTTTTACCGCAAATCTTCTCCGGTTTCTGCAATTGGTCTCTCGAACATCTCTTGTTTCTCCCGTTTCCCTGCAATCTTATTCTCCATTGGAGTTCCTTTCATGGAGAATCCTGGGAACTTTGGTTTCATTGTTTGGATTTCATCCATCTATTGTTTATTTCATCTTTCACTAGGATTCAACCCTGTAGATAACTATTTGATTGACTGTGGATCCATTAAAAACATATCGGTGGGTGATAGAACATTTCAAGCTGATAATTCCACTTCATCTTATCATCTTTCAACCCCGCATCATATTTTCGCCATTTCGAGTTCAAACTCGAATTCAGTCCCTCTTTATTCTGATTCACCTCTATATCAAACTGCTAGAATCTTCAATCAAACTTCCCATTACAGTTTCCCAGTCAAACAACAAGGCAGACACTGGATTCGGCTTCATTTCTTTGCTTTTGTGTATGAAAAGTTCGACATGAGCGTCGCGAAATTCTCAGTTTCCGCTCAAAACTTTACTGTTATCAGAGAATCTCAAATGGGGAAAGGATATGTTGTTAAGGAATATAGCTTGAACATTACTTCTGATAAACTGGTTCTTACTTTAAGACCTGCTGTCAATTCATTTGCTTTCATCAATGGCTTGGAAGTTTTATCGGTTCCGGATAATCTCATTCCAAAAGAAGTCGGAACAATTGATCCGAAAGGAGGTAACAAGAATCTACAGGAACAAGCATTGGAGACAGTTGCAAGGGTCAATATGGGCAACACAACAGTGCTTCCGCAAAACGATACCTTATGGCGACTTTGGGTCTCAGATTTTAGTTATCTGATAGACAAGAATCTCGGATCATCGGTTTCAAATGTCACAGCAGTGAATTTTACCGGAGGATCGGTAAATATTGCTCCTGCATCTGTATATGGAACTGCAACTACTTTGAACTCAACTGACCCGAATCTTAATGCAAACTTGACATGGAGCTTTGATGTTAACCCGGGGTTCGATTATCTTGTCCGGCTTCACTTTTGTGACATAATTAGTGAATCAACTGATCAAGGCATCTTTCTTGATATCTATATCGATACACTTTTGGCAGGTAATCTTAAACTTGGTTCAAGGACATCGGATGTTTTTGGTGCCCCATATTTTATGGATGTCTGCACAAGAGTAACTGGTGCTAAGCTTAATGTAAGTGTTGGTCCATCTAAGACATTGAATAACCCTACCGTTATTCTCAATGGTTTGGAGATCATGAAGATAAACGATCATAGGGGCAATCTCGATGTCCCCTATGTTGTTTCCTCAGGACGTTCTAGGGTAAGAGTCATCGTTATTGTTGCTGTTGGATCGTTTGTTGCTGTTGTTTCGGTTGCAGCTATCATCCTTTTCCGCAGAAGGAGAAAAAGGAAACCTGTCTTAGAGAAACATCACTTTTCGGTGAATCAGGGACGAAAAGTTCATACAACAGGAAGTACTTACTCTAATGGAACAGCCGTAGTTTCCAGCTCGACGATCGGCTACCGATTTCCTTTTGTGGCAATTCTTGAGGCTACCTATAGTTTCAGTGAAAATCTGGTAATCGGAATAGGTGGTTTTGGTAAGGTTTACAAAGGAGTATTGAGAGATGAAACCGAGGTTGCAGTCAAGAGGGGAACTACTCAATCAAACCAAGGGCTTGCAGAATTCCGGACTGAGATTGAAATGTTATCTCAGTTCCGACATCGACATTTAGTATCGTTGATTGGTTACTGTGATGAACAAAACGAGATGATCATAATTTATGAGTACATGGAGAATGGAACGCTCAAGAATCATCTATATGGCTCGAATTTTCCTAGTTTGAGTTGGAGACAAAGGCTTAAGATATGCATTGGATCAGCCAAAGGGCTTCACTATCTTCATACCGGTTCAGCTAAGGCTATCATACACCGCGATGTCAAGTCTGCAAACATACTACTTGATAAGAATTTCATGGCAAAAGTTTCTGATTTTGGACTTTCAAAGATTGGTCCCGATATCAATCAGACGCATGTGAGTACTGCAGTTAAAGGAAGCTTCGGGTACCTTGATCCTGAGTACTTGACAAGTAAGAAACTAACAGAGAAATCAGATGTGTATTCCTTTGGTGTTGTTTTGCTGGAAGTCCTTTCAGGAAGGCCCGTTATCGATCCATCACTTCCGAGGGAAAAGGTGAATTTGCTTGAGTGGGCGATGAAATCATACAGGAATGGGAAACTGGAAGAAATTGTGGATCCCTACCTTGTAGGTCAAGTTAAACCGGATTGTTTAAGCAAGTTTTGGGACATTATTGAGAAATGCTTGGAAGAACATGGGATTTGCAGGCCTTTCATGGGCGATGTCCTATGGAACTTGGAGCATGCACTTCAACTACAAGAGAATGAAGAAAGATCCAATCAAAACAACGAACATTCTTCTCATATCAGCCATGTCGGTACCTCGGAAACAAGCCGAGCCAGTAGCATCGTCATTGACGATGAACTTCCTGGAACTTCGATGAGTACTGTGTTTGCTCAAATGGTGAGACAGGAAATATGAACATGTAAGAAATATCAGAATTCAATAGTGTACGAACCCGAAGTTTAACTCAGTTTGCTCATGTCATACTGTAAATCCAGAATCTGAATTCCCCCCTGTATGAAAAGATTTGATATTTGTATACAACAATTATTTAGTTTTTTTTCATCAAATGGTTTATCATATGATTTTTTTTTTGATAAATTATCATATGAACTTAGACGACTGCTTTGGTATAAATATCTTTATTATTTTTATATGATATACATTAAATTTTAAAACTTATACGACTATAATTTAGAATTACAAATTATTCAAAAAAATTACGAAATTTGTAAATACAGTCAAATATATTAAAATATTTAAATAAAATGTTATTTTTTTTATTTGATTATGATGGATATAACAACCTAGATTCGATACGGATAACTTGACTCGATCCAAGGAGTCACAATATATGCTAAGAACAATTCAATATAAATTTTTCGAAACGTTTAATCCAATTAAAAACAAGTAGTAATTATAAACCATGTTAAATAAAGAAAATGTTACGTAATTAAACTTTTACAAAGATGAAGTTCCAAAGTAAAATGTTTTACATAAACTTCAAAGTAATAGAAATCAGAGTTATAGACTTGATAATAATCACAAAAGTGCTATGACATACATGTAGATGTAGGGACGAACCCATGTAGATCTTGAGATCTCCTGTGCACGATAATTTTTTTACCTTTCTTTTGTATATTTAAAAAAATGAATTAATTATGAACTTGTCCTTTTCACTTTTTATCATTTATGTTTTGTCTCCAAAACTCAAATTTTGATTCGGTCCTAGCATACATGCCCTCTAAAAGTAGTACAATGCTCCATAAAAGTAGCTTCTGTAACACTGGAATATGATGTAGAAGCCTCCAACTCCTCAAAATCTACTAACCAGCGGTAAGAGGAAAGTTGAATACTGAGCTTTGAATGTTCAGTAATACACAACAATATCATAGAACGACATAAAGAAGGCAAATATGAAGATTGAGCATAAAGATGATATATCTTTGTGTAAATTATACAAGTGGCAACTAAACTATCCTAAAAAATGTAAAATGGTCATCGAACTTTCAAAAGTTATATAATGGTATTAAATTTTAGTTTTTGTTACAAAATAGTCACTTTGTTATTAACTGTAGTTAGATAGGACGTGATAGTTATGAAAATTTGTATAATAGTTCATTTAATCCTCCAAATTTACATATTCAATCAATTTAATTCTAATTGAAAAAATCAATAAATTTAACCCTTATTATTTAGATATTCTTTTGATTTTGTAGTTAACCTTTCTGTTTCATTCTTAGCCCTTTCAGTTATCATTTTCTGTTTCATTCTTAGCCCTTTCAGTTATCATTTTCTGTTTCTTATCAGAACTGGAATCAGCTGTCTATAAATAACATTTACAGTGAATGAAGTAGTGTGGTGTTGATCTCTTTGATGTATCAGCACGTGTCGAAGTTCTCTCAAGTATTTCTCTCTTAAACATTTTGTTGAACACCTTGTAGTCATTTGTTTCATCCTCTTCATCTATGATCAGTTATCCAATAAAGAAAATATATTTAACCTAAAATGGAATAACAAGCCTACATACCATTAATAAGACAGATAATAATCCACAAAATCACTGTACAAACAGTAGGTTCACAATTTCCCCGAGTTCCAATTGTGAAATGTAAATGGGTCTGGTTTTGATTTTATTCAATTTTGTCACTAATAATTGTACCGATTTTAGTAATATAAGTTTTAATTCATTTGATTTAGTCCTTAATTGTTGTTTTAAATTTATATTTGTTTTAATTTAGTCCTTAATTGTTGTTTTAAATTTATATTTGTTTTAATTTAGTCCTTTAATTATCATGCATCAGGTTTTAGTTAGTAAATTAGTTAAATTAATAAATTAGTTTAGATAATTAGACCTTAGTTTAGGCTTTCTTTAATTAGGTTCGATACTTTGAATTAGGGTTAATTAATTTAGTAAATAATATTAGTTTATTTAATTTTAAAAGTCAATTCAAAATAATGCATCAACATAATTGGGTGTTATTTTAATGATTTTTTAAATTAAATAAGTAATATTTTAGGATAAATTCAAAATTTAGTTTAATTTCTTAATTTTAGATTTAAATTAGAACTTTTTTTGGTTTTCTTTAAATATCCTAGGATTAAATAATTTGTAAATTTAAAATTAGTTTTCTTTATTGATTTAATTTTTTTAAATAATATCCTAAAATAATTGGATATTAATTTTATGGTTTTTTATTAATAAATAAATATTAATTTTAAAATTTCATTACTTGTTATTTCATTAATTTATAAATTAAATTAATATGACGTCTTAAAATTAATTAGATGTTATTTTAGGATTTTAAATTAATTTAATAATTTACAAAGGCTTAGAAAATAATATTTAATTAATTTTGAATTTGAAATTATACCCTAAAATAATTGGGTGCATTTTTATAAATTCACTATTAATTAAATGATTATATATTAATGTTACTTAAATAAAATTAATAGTTTAGTGCCTTTGAATCAGGGTCTTTTATTCAACAATTTGTAATTTAAAATAATTGGATGTTATTTACTACGAGTTGTAGCGATGTCTTTTTTACATTTTATCGCTAAAAAAATGAGGGTTTTCAAAGTGTTTTTGAAAGGTGTTCGTGATTTTTTTGGATATAAAATATTTATTTCGTGGGTTTTAAAAAAACGCATTTAAAAAAAATGGAGTCGCCACCGGCCACTTAGGTAGGCCGGACACCATAAAACCAGAGATTCAAAAAGATTAGGTTCGGGAGTCGGTTACGGATGGGGAATGATTAGCACCTCCACACCGCCCAAAATTGGTACTTTAATAATTACCGCTTTATTAATATTGGATTTTTCGGATTAAAGTGACGATTATTTTAAAATTCGGTCATAATTGCGAATAAATTTTAAGGGCCCCGTTATCTGAGAATAAACGCCCAACCACTATCACTACGCCTGATACTGGCCTCGTTTACACTCAGATAAAAGGGCACCGCATTAACAATTTATATACCATATGCAATTTTAGTGACAAAAATATAAGACATAGCAGATAATTTAAGAACAATAAATATTCACATAATAGAATACTAATCTAACATATATGAAATATGTAATTAAAATACACATATACATACCAAGCTTAATATCAGATAAAGCAAACTTAACATGCCACAATAACAAGGTAGGAATAAATACATATATAAACGAACATATATTTCAAAAAGACATACATACTAGTAATAAAACATATTTCAACATATATGTCAATATATCCTACAAAAAAGAAAATACACTAACATGTAACCTAAAAAAGCCAAGAGAACATACACATATAAAATATATAAAACATGCTGTGTACGAACCAACTAGAACATAGCATACTTAATACGAATAACCAGATAAAAAAGATACATAACTATCATAAGCTTAATACACATATACATGTAAACATAAAATACGAGGGATATAAAATAAGACAATAAAATACATTAACATATACGATTATAATACGAACATGAGTATTTACAAAGAAACAAGACTGAAATGAAAGAAAAATAAAAGTCAGTGGCAGAAATTAAAGAACAATAATATGTAATTTAAGGACGAAAATGCAAAGTAATCGGAACTTAAAAGGATCAAAACTGTAATTGGACCAAGGGGCAGACCCAAAATGAAAAGTTCAAAAATGCGGATGGTTAAAGGCGTAATTTTACCATTTGAAAACTGATTCGGTGTAATTTAGGGACTGGATTGCAAGATTTTGAAATACAAGAGGGACCAGAGTTGTAAATATACCATGTGGCAAGACAAAAGTGAAAATATTGGAAACGCGGAGGGATTTAGTGTGTAATTTACCCATTTAACAAAATAATAATAACTATATAAACCCTTCTTTTAGGCCGAAACCAATTTTCCCCATTTTTGTTTCATTTTTTGGTTTTGTAATAACCTTCTGTTCTTCATTTTCTCTCAACCATCCCATGAAACCCAGAATTCGGCGGCCGGTCCCGTGTTCTCCGCCGCCGGCCGCCGCTAACCGGCGCCGGCGAGCCTCAAAAGCCTACCAAAATAACCCCCGTCTCACCTTCGACATGAATCCGAGGTTGGATTCAGAGGATACGCCTCTATTTGCTCTAGATCTAGGAAATACGAAACGAAAAAACCCATTTTTAAACCCAAAACGAAACTACAAGGGGTCCCCCCTCCCTTCAGTTCACCGTATCTGGCTTGGGGAAGCTGAAAGGCTTGTCACTGAGGAGGGGAGACCCACAAACGGCGAAGGTAAGACCACTCTCTTTTTTTTACCTCTTTTGTATATGCATGCAAAAATAAAAAAGGGAAACAAGTATTTACCACTGGACCGACTTTCGTATTTCAATTATAACTTCTGGTTCGATTACAACTTGTTCTTTTGATTATAACTCTCTCTTTTTCTTGTTACAACCCTCTCCTCTCAAAATATTTGTTTTTTACATATATATGCATGTCTTTGTTTTGGTACAAGTTGCATGTTATTTTCCTTTTTTCAGATCTGGACTGACATTTCTTTTCTTGCTGTGTTTGACATGTTCTGAGCGCGGTGGTTGAAGATCGGCATGGTGGCGGTGTGGGGGTTCTGCCAGCGGCCAGACGTGTTCTCAGCCGTTAGATCAGATCTGATCTAACGGTCGAGATGGCTTGAAGGATGAACGACCGAGATGAAGCCTCGATTTGGTGAAACGGCTCCAGATCATGCCACGTGGAGCTCAACAGTCGAGGAGTCAGAGCGCGTGGGGCTCACGCACGCGTGAGAGATCAAAGCGTCCGCGCGTGGCACTCGAACGGTCCATACGTGTGGTGCACGTGGCTGGCAGATATTTTGGCTCCTTGGTTAGATCGTGGCCGTTGGATCAGATATTGATCCAACGGCCCACAGTCACCTGCACACAATAAATGTAATTAGATAGGGTTTGGGTTTGGGCCAACCGGGCCTTGTAATTATTTGTAATTGGACTTGGACTTCAATTTATTTATATGGTTTTAATATATATTTTTTGGATTTTCATTTTATATATCAGCCCAATAATAATAGTAATAGTATAATTATAACAGCAATACACATACATACGTATATAACATAACATACTAGCATACGTACGTATAATCATACACATAATTGACTTAACATCTATACACATTAAACAAATACGCTCGTACTAAATAGATACATATGCGACACACATACACCATTAACACGTATACATACATAGCTTAAAATATACATGCACACACCACACCTTATATATATATTAGTAACACTCATGCAAATAATAAACATATAATATAATAAGTATACATGCAACACTAATATGTATTTACAGGTAAAAATGAGTGATTACAGTTGCCCCTCTTTGCTTGTTCTCATGGAATGGGAAACAAAGCAAATATTTATAAGCACTCATTTTTATCAGACTTCCCTGTTTGTAGCTTTGGAAAAACGTGTTCTTTTGGACATCTCCGCTCTTCCTTAGCTGAATCTTCGGGCTCGTAAGTTCTTCCTATATAGAGCTTCGTCACCTTCCGATCTTGGAGCTACAGGCTCTTCCTATATAGAACCCTTCGCTCTGAAGCCTCGAGTTATGAGTCCCTCATATATAGAACTTTTCACTTCGAGACAGTAAAGCTTGGAGTCCTTCCTATATAGAACTCTTTGCCTTCAACTCTGGTTTCTCCTATATAAAACCTTTTGCGCTGCTGATGGATTCTTCCGACTGGGAGTTCCTCCTATATAGAACTGCTAGTCTTCAAACCTGGAGCCGTCAGTCCTTCCTATATAGAACTTTTGGCATCTGAAATCTCAGAGCTACAGGTTCTTCCTATATAGAACCTTTCACTCTAAGACAATGAAGCTCAGAGCCTTTCCTATATAAGACTCTTCGCTTTCGACACAATAGGTTTCCTATCTAACCTTGTGTCATAGGTGAATTCCTTCGACTGGGAGTTCTTTTTGAGATTCTGGATTTAGGGTTCTCCCTCTATGGAACCTTTTACTGGGGCTTGAAAATGTAGGTTCCCCTTTTTTTTTTACGAGGCTGTTGCCATTTTTGGACCTACGCTACTAAGGCTACATCATCATGCCCGAAGGACTTATTGATAGCCTGAAGAACTTATCATAATGCTCGAAAGACTTACTGATGGCCCGAGGGACTTAACATCGTGCCCGAAGGACTTACCAATGACCCGAAGGATTTAACATCTGGGTCTCACGCCGCTATGGCTGCCGTTCTTTGGGGACTCACGCCGCTATGCTGCCGCACCATGCCCGAAGGACTTACTGATGGCCCGAAGGACTTATCACCACGCTCAAAAGACTTATTGGTGGCCCGAAGGACTTAACATTGTGCCCGAAGGACTTACCGATGACCCGAAGGATTTAACATCTGGATTTCACGCCGCTATGGCTGTTGTTCTTTGGGGACTCACGCCGCTATGCTGCCGCATCATGCCCGAAGGACTTACTGATGGCCTGATGGACTTATTACCACGCTCGAAAGACTTATTGGTGGCCCGAAGGACTTAACATCGTGCCCGAAGGACTTGCCGATGACCCGAAGGATTTAACATCTGGATCTCGCGCCGCTATGACTGTTGTTCTTTTGGGGACTCACGCCGCTATGCTGCCGTTCTTTAGGGACTCACGCCGCTATGCTACCACACCATGCCCGAAGGACTTACTGATGGCCCGAAGGATTTAACATCTGGATCTCGCGCCGCTATGGCTGTTGTTCTTTTGGGGACTCGCGCCGCTATGCTGCCGCACCATGCCCGAAGGACTTACTGATGGCCCGAAGGACTTATCACCACGCTCAAAAGACTTACTGGTGGCCCGAAAGACTTAACATCGTACCCGAAGGACTTACCGATGACCCGAAGGATTTAACATCTGGATCTCACGCTATGGCTGTTGTTCTTTCGGGACTTTGGTCAATTCTTCGATAATTCTTCAAATACCTGTTTAGGAACAAGCAAAATTGACATGCCCCTATCTATATGATGCATGCAATGTTGTGCTTTCTTTCTCCTTTTTTTCTTTTTTCTTGTTTTTTTTTTCTCCCTTTTTTTATTGTTAATCTTATGTCCTGTAAAGTCATTCTTCAAATTTCTCTATTTCCTTTCCTTTTGCTGTGTGCTTCATTTCTGTCAAATTTTGTTCAATGAGCACCCGCTCTTGTTCTTTTGCACGAGCACCCGCCTTTCTTCTTTGGGGTCTCTGCCTGCTTCACCAACAAACACTATATCATGCGTGTGCAAAGAATCTTACTATTATTTCTGTTCTGCATTGCCCCATTCGATCGTGGTCGGCTACCTTCCAGTTCTTTTGACCCAACATTCTGAGTATTCGTTAATTTCATCATCGGGGTGAGCGAAATGCTTCTTAAACTCAATCTTCTTGTTGCCTCTTGACGGGCACCATTCATCGATCTCTGTGCTTTAATTCTTTGGAGATTCAATGTTTACTTTTTTACCGTCCCCACACTTTGTGAGCTCATTCTTGTCATGTTTCGTCCTTTATTTTCTTGAACCAAACAAGTCATCATGGCTGGAATCCGCTTCTTGTTCTTGAGCTATCTGACACCTATACTTATGTTATCATCTTCATTCTATGCATTGCGAGGTCGTTTCTGGTTAGGGGCTCCAATAGTATTCGCAACCTTGTGTTCTGGATCTTACCCCTGTAGTAATACATGGAAATCTTTGTTGCTTTAACTCGCAATTTGCTGATTGGTGTTCCACTGAAGGGTATCATTTAGATTAACATACAAGATTTTGAAAACACAACATAGGAGCTCTGGATATCATGTGCAAGAGTGGCTTAGATTCAACCACTTGTTAATTCAAAGATGTGAAGTCTTCCCTGGTGACTCGGTTCATCTTCATGATTACCGCGTTGCTGCAAAGTACTACTCTTTCTCAATTCTCATTATCTACTCTGCCCCCAAAAGGATTGGCTTGTATAACCACTCGAGCGCAGAAATATTACTCTAGGAATAGAGTTCTGGGTGGTGCGGGTTTTAATTTTACCTATGCTATCGCCTATTTTTTTTCTTTTCTTTTTTCTTTTTTCATCATTTTTCTTTTTCCCCTTTTTTATTTTTTTGTTTTTTTTTGTTTTTTTTGCTTTTATCATTATTTGAGGAAATCAATTCGTCACAGTCCTTTGTCTTGAGGACAACGATGGAGCAAACAACACTGCCCCAAGTTACTCGGCATAGTCACGATTTGAAAATATTACCATCACTCATGAAGCTAAGGTTTCTTGAATTGGATGATGTATCTCCACCCTATCGCTTCAGCGGAGTGCCCCAAAATTTCCATACTCTTATCCGAACAAGCCTATTACCAGGTTTCGAACATAGGAGTACTTTTTTATTATTATTTTCTCCTTCTTTATTTTTTATTTCTTTCTTTTTCTTTCTTCCTTTTTCTTCAATTCTCCCCCTTTTTAATTCTTATTTTCATTTCTTTACTACCTAGAAGATTATGCCTAGAGTTTCAATTTCAAGCAACTCTACATGGTTGACGTTTAGAGCTTTTTCGTCCTTGAATATCATCGAAAGAGTAATAATCTCGCTTTGCTGACCAAAGTCCGGTGGGGAAGATCACACATCATCGTTGTCACGACATCTATCTAATGTCACATCTAGCAATTGATATCCAGCGTCCTACAACGGCGGAAAATATCTATGTGCTTTCAAAAACATTATATGTTAAGCGAAATGTGTTCTTTATTGAAAATAAAAATCAACAAACATGCCCCATCACAAAAGATCTTCGCCACATGGGGGCCACATAGAGTTGATTCCTTGTATTACTTCAGGAAGGTATTTTAATGTAGAGACATCTCTGGCTTCTTCAGAACTATGTAGACTTGCTTCTCATCCTTGGTCTTCCACTGCTTGATCAGCTCTTGCGTCAGGGTTCCATCATTGACCAGCTTCTTGATTTCCTCCAGTAAAGGTCTACATTTTCTGGTGGGATGCCCCGGTGCCCCCATATGGAATTCGCAGTTCTACTCGAGTCAAAACTATGGGCATACAGATCAGGTGCAATCTTCATCGGCCTAGGAACAAGATAGTGACCCTCTACCAGATGAGGCCAAATGTCTGAGATAGATGTCCCAAACACTTCCAAATTTGCGCTCGTCCGAGGAATTTTCCTTGACGACCCCGATTTTTTAGTCTGTCTCCTTCTTTTACGGCCACGCGAACCTTGGAGACGACACTCATTTAGCTCTCCATCTTTATCTACCTTATCTTCGCTTCGGTCCTTAGACTTAGGCCTCAATTTTCCTTCTTTGACTGCGTATTCTATCCTTTCTCCAATCGTCATAAAATCTTCGAATCTGTTTCTCGATTTTTCCAACATCATATCGAAGAAAAAAGAGGGAAGCGTTGCATGGAACAAGGGAGTCAACTCTTCTTCTGCTATAGGAGGCTGGACTTGGGTCGCCAAACATCGCCATCTTAATGCATATTCCCTGAAGCTTTCACTCGGCCTCATTCTCTCATTCTGAAGAAACTGGCGACAAGGTGCTAAATCTAAAGCATATTCATATTGACTCAAGAAAGCATTAGCGAGGTCACCCCATGACCTAACTTGGTCTCTGTTCAAACGGTTATACCACACTGCTGCTGGTCCCGTCAGGCTATCATGGAAATGGTGGATCAACAATTCTTCGTTCTTCATGTATCCTTCCATTTTTCTACAAAACATGGTTAAGTGAATCTTCGGGCAGCTGGTTCCGTCATACTGCACAAATCCGGGAACCTTGAAATCCAGAGGAATGACCAAATCAGGGACTAGGCAGAGTTCCCTCGTATTGAAGACATTTATCTTTTCTTTCTTCTTAAGCTCTTTCTCGATTTTTTCTTCTAACTGGTCAAGCCTCGACTCTTCAATTCGTTCCATTCTCTGATTAATTCACACACACACACTGGCATCGAACCCCAAGTATTAAATGATGAAGTGTCATATGATGATAAAATTATTAAACAATACACAGGACGTGATGCAAATGCAATGCATGAATGCAATAAAGCATCGATTCCGCAAGTGATTTGTCCCTATAGGACATCTTTCATTCAGACCAAGAGGTTTCATTACATCCGGTATTAGGGTTTTACAGATAGCGGTGAGCCCTGGCACCTAATATCTTGACCTCATTCAACAGTCCCGTCAGCTTTCCTTCGCGGTCCAATGCTGGATCAATATTTTGGCTTATTGGTGCTGCTGCATCGGCTAAATCTGCTACCTGTTGAGCTACTTGTCGGGCTTGAGTCGTAACCATCTTCATGTCCCGGTCTTTCTCCCGTATTGTTTGCTCGGCCTTTTGTAGCTTAACGGTCATTGCCCCAAAGACGGATCTCACCGGGTATGTAAAAGCAGTCTCGAGCCTCGCTATCATTCTTTGAGTATCTGCGTTTTCCATTTGAAAGGCTTGTGATTCATTCCTTTCCTGCTGCAGACTTGATTTTAGGATATCTTCCATGGCCAGACTACTTTCCAACTCATTTTGGAGAATGTCGCGTTGGCCCTCAGCTTCTTCCAGCTTCTGTGATAATGATCTGACTTTATTCTTACTATTCTTGCATTTCGCTTCGGCGTTGCTCAACCGTTCCTCACCTGAATCATACCATTGACCTACTCTTCCGCGGTGTCACCTGGATCAAACTCTTGAATTCAAAGTGCAGCTTCTGGTACTCGTCTTGTACATCCTTTGATTTCATGCTCAGATTGTGCCTCTCAGGCTTGAGCTGGCCGCGCTTGTGTGCAAGTTCACCTTCTGAGACGCTTTTATTCTTGACTCCTAATTTTATCCCGCTTGAGTGACCCACTTCTATGTTATCCGAACCTTGGGCTGGGTATTGACCTTCCTTCGACTTTGCCCCTCGGGCAACTACCGGGCTGGTCAAGAATCGGGGTTGTCCGTCTTGAAACCCAAAATTCCCATTCGATAAGATCTCGAACTTTATCCTTCAGGCCCTACAATTTTCGGTGTGATGACTCGAATCGCCTATGTGGTAGCTGCACCAGACACGACTATTGTAATCTTTCGGATAAGGAGGTTTTCTTGGTATAGACTTCATTGGTATGATAAGGTTCCTTTCGACAAGTAACGGAAGTAACTCGGTGTATCTCATGGGTATAGGATAATGTCGTCTGATGTCATTAGATTCTCGAACTTCCCCTAGTTTTGATTCTGTTCCCTGGGTATCTACCCTAGATATGCTACTTGTCTACTTCTTGAGATTGATCACAAAGGGATTCGATTTGTCATATTTAATGGTGTTGTCTATTTTGACATTCGACCATTCATTCCACATTCTCGCCCCCGACCGAATCTTTTCTGAGTTCGACATGCTGCTTGCCTTTCATCATGGCATTCATCTGGTCCATCATCTCAGACATCTGCTTCTTTAGTTCTTGTATTGCATCTTGTTCGTCACCGCAATTGACATCGCCATCAAAACTGCTCGTATCCTTGAATGGTTCTTCTTGGCTGTCCCTGCCTAGTCTTGGGATGGAGCTCGAATTGGACCCCCTTCCTTCAGTCAAAGAACCTTTGGTCCATCATGAACAATCTTCTATTATGGGAGAAATCACTCAGAATCAATGCCCTGTAATGCGAATGCAATGGTATGCAAAAACAAAGCGAAAAGAAAACAAGTTAGTACTGGGACAAAAATGATAAGTACGTAATAAAAGGGCAAATTAAATGCGATAAGCAAACAAGGCAATCCTATTTACATTCCATCTAAGACACCTAGGTTATCCGCATGGCTCTAACAGGGTGGGTTTCTATGTGTTCTCTATATACAGTTTTGGTTCTAGGAGGTACCCAAATTGTCCTTGCTGTCCTCTACTAAGAGTAGCAAGGCCCCCGATCATCACCCATTATAGGCTCCTTTCAACCGGGTTCAATTCAGGGGGACCCATTCGCTTATGCCTGCACGAAGGAACGATATCCTTACGAAAGCATAAGGTACTCGAGCCCCGAAGGTACTTGCTAGGCCCATACGGGAGAACGATATCTCCACGAGAGCATTAGCGTTTTCCCCCCACTTAACAAAAACGGGTTTATATGCCATATTTTAAATACGTTAAAATAAACGCGCAATTATAACCGAATGTTACTTTAATAGTCACTTTAATCCGGAATTTCCAATATTAGTAAAGCGGTAATTATTTTAAAAGCTTGACTCTCATTTGTTTTTTTTAAAAAAACAAAAAATGTCCCAGCGGAGTCGCCATCTGTAGCGATGTCTTTTTTACATTTTATCGCTAAAAAAACGAGGGTTTTCAAAGTGTTTTTGAAAGGAGTTCGTGATTTTTTTGGATATAAAATATTTATTCCGTGGGGTTTTAAAAAAACGCATTTCAAAAAATGGAGTTGCCACCGGCCACTTAGGTAGGCCGGACACCATAAAACTAGAGATTCAAAAAGATTGGGTTCGGGAGTCGGTTACGGATGGGGAAGGATTAGCACCCCCACACCGCCCAAAATTGGTACTTTAATAATTACCGCTTTATTAATATTGGATTTTCCGGATTAAAGTGACGATTATTTTAGAATTCGGTCATAATTGCGAATAAATTTTAAGGGCCCCGTTATCCGAGAATAAACGCCCATCCACTATCACTACGCCTGATACTGGCCTCGTTTACGCTCGGATAAAAGGGCACCGCATTAACAATTTATATACCATATGCAATTTTAGTGACAAAAATATAAGACATAGCAGATAATTTAAGAACAATAAATATTCACATAATAGAATACTAATCTAACATATATGAAATACATAATTAAAATACACATATACATACCAAGCTTAATATCAGATAAAGCAAACTTAACATGCCACAATAACAAGGTAGGAATAAATACATATATAAAAGAACATATATTTCAAAAAGACATACATACTAGTAATAAAACATATTTCAACATATATGTCAATGTATCCTACAAAAAAGAAAATACACTAACATGTAACCTAAAAAAGCCAAGAGAACATACACATATAAAATATATAAAACATGCTGTGTACGAACCAACTAGAACATAGCATACTTAATACGAATAACTGGATAAAAAAGATACATAACTATCATAAGCTTAATACACATATACATGTAAACATAAACATAATACGAGGATATAAAATAAGACAATAGAATACATTAACATATACGATTATAATACGAACATGAGTATTTACAAAGAAACAAGACTGAAATGAAAGAAAAATAAAAGTCAGTGTGTAAATTAAAGAACAATAATATGTAATTTAAAGAAAATGCAAGTAATATGTAATTTAAGGACGAAAATGCAAAGTAATCGAAACTTAAAAGGATCAAAATTGTAATTGGACCAAGGCGCAGACCCAAAATGAAAAGTTCAAAAACGCGGGATGGTTAAAGGCGTAATTTTACCATTTGAAAACTGATTCGGTGTAATTTAGGGACTGAATTGCAAGATTTTGAAATACAAGAGGGACCAGAGTTGTAAATATACCATGCAGCAAGACAAAAGTGAAAATATTGGAAACGCGGGGGGATTTAGTGTGTAATTTACCCATTTAACGAAATAATAATAACTATATAAACCCTTCTTTTAGGCCGAAACCAAATTTCCCCATTTTTGTTTCATTTTTCGGTTTTGTAATAACCTTCTGTTCTTCATTTTCTCTCAACCATCCCATGAAACCCAGAATCCGTGCGGCGGTCCGTGTTCTCTTCACTGCCCGCCGCTAACCTAACCGGCGCCGTGAGCCTCAAAAAGCCTACCAAAATAACCCCGTCTCACCTTCGACATGAATCCGAGGTTGGATTCGGAGGATACGCCTCTATTTGCTCTAGATCTAGGAAATACGAAACGAAAAAAACCCATTTTAAACCCAAAACGAAACTACAAGGGGTCCCCCTCCATTGATTCACCGTATTCGGCTTGGGGAAGCCGAAAGGCTTGTCACCGAGGAGGAGGGGAGACCCACAAACGCGACAGTAAGACCACTCTCTTTTTACCTCTTTTGTATATGCATGCAAAAAAAAAAGGAAACAAGTATTTACCACTGGACTGACTTTCGTATTTCAATTGTAACTTCTGGTTCGATTACAACTTGTTCTTTTGATTACAACTCTCTCTTTTTCTTGTTACAACCCTCTCCTCTCAAAATATTTGTTTTTACATATATATGCATGTCTTTGTTTTGGTACAAGTTGCATGTTATTTTCCTTTTTCAGATCCGGGTGACATTTCTTTTCTTCTTTTGTGTTTGACATGTTACGAGCGCGGTGGTTGAAGATCGGCATGGTGGCGGTGTGGGGGTTACGCGGCGCGGGCGTGTTCTCGGCCGTTAGATCGATCCGATCTAACGGTCGAGATGGCTTGAAGGATGAACGGCCCGAGATGAAGCCTCGATTTGGTGAAACGGCTCCGGATCATGCCACGTGGAGCTCAGCAATCGAGGAGTCGAGCGCGTGGGGCTCACGCGACGCGTGGGATATCAAAGCGTCCGCGCGTGGACCACTCGTGGCACTGGCACTCCGGTCCCATACGTGTGGTGCACGTGGTGGCGGATATTTTGGCTCCTTGGTTAGATCGTGGGCGTTGGATCGATCTTGATCCAACGGCCCTGATCCACCGCACACAATAAATGTAATTAGATAGGGTTTGGGTTTGGGCCAACCGGCCTTGTAATTATTTTTAATTGGACTTGGACTTCAATTTATTTATTTGGTTTTTAATATATATTTTTTGGATTTTCATTTTATATATCAGCCCAATAATAATAGTAATAGTATAATTATAACAGCAATACACATACATACATATATAACATAACATACTAGCATACGTACGTATAATCATACACATAATTGACTTAACATCTATACACATTAAACAAACACGCTCGTACTAAATAGATACATATGCGACACACATACACCATTAACACGTATACATACATAGCTTAAAATATACATGCACACACCACACCTTATATATATATTAGTAACACTCATGCAAATAATAAACATATAATATAATAAGTATACATGCAACACTAATATGTATTTAGGTAAAAATGAGTGATTCTGATTGCCCCTCTTTGCTTGTTCTCATGGAATGGGAAACAAAGCAAATATTTATAAGCACTCATTTTTATCGGACTTCCTGTTTGTAGCTTTGGAAAACGTGTTCTTTTGGACATCTCCGCTCTTCCTTAGCTGAATCTTGGGCTCGTAAGTTCTTCCTATATAGAGCTTCGTCACCTTCCGATCTTGGAGCTACAGGCTCTTCCTATATAGAACCCTTCGCTCACGAAGCCTCGAGTTATGAGTCCCTCATATATAGAACTTTTCACTTGAGGCAGTAAAGCTTGGAGTCCTTCCTATATAGAACTCTTTGCCTTCAACTCTGGTTTTCTCCTATATAAAACCTTTTGCGCTGCTGATGGATTCTTCCATTTGGGAGTTCCTCCTATATAGAACTGCTAGTCTTCAAACACGGAGCCGTCGGTCCTTCCTATATAGAACTTTTGGCATCTGAAATCTCGAGCTACTGAGTTCTTCCTATATAGAACCTTTCACTCTAAGACAATGAAGCTGAGCCTTTCCTATATAAGACTCTTTCGCTTTCGACACAATAGGTTTCCTATCTAACCTTGTGTCATAGGTGAATTCCTTCATTTGGGAGTTCTTTTTGAGATTCTGGATTTAGGGTTCTCCTCTATGGAACCTTTTTTGGGGGCTTGAAAATGTAGGTTCCCCTTTTTTTTTTTTACGAGGCTGTTGCCATTTTTGGACCCTACGCTACTAAGGCTACATCATCATGCCCGAAGGACTTATTGATAGCCTGAAGAACTTATCATAATGCTCGAAAGACTTACTGATGGCCCGAGGGACTTAACATCGTGCCCGAAGGACTTACCAATGACCCGAAGGATTTAACATCTGGGTCTCACGCCGCTATGGCTGCCGTTCTTTGGGGACTCACGCCGCTATGCTTTGCCGCATCATGCCCGAAGGACTCTGCGATGGCGAAGGACTTATCACCACGCTCAAAGACTTATTGGTGGCCCGAAGGACTTAACATTGTGCCCGAAGGACTTACCGATGACCCGAAGGATTTAACATCTGGATTTCACGCCGCTATGGCTGTGTTGTTCTTTGGGGACTCACGCCGCTTATATCTTTGCCGCATCATGCCCGAAGGACTTCTTGATGGCGATGGACTTATTACCACGCTCGAAAGACTTATTGGTGGCCGAAGGACTTAACATCGTGCCCGAAGGACTTGCCGATGACCGAAGGATTTAACATCCGGATCTCGCGCCGCCGCTGGTATGTTGTTCTTTTGGGGACTCACGCGATATCCGCTATGCTGCCGTTCTTTAGGGACTCACGCCGCTATGCTACCACACCATGCCCGAAGGACTTAACATGATGGCCCGAAGGATTTAACATTACGGATCTCGCGCCGCTATGGCTGTTGTTGTTTTTTTGGGGACTCGCGCCGCTATCTTTGCCGCACCATGCCCGAAGGACTTTGCGATGGCCGAAGGACTTATCACCACGCTCAAAAGACTTCTTGGTGGCCCGAAAGACTTAACATCGTGCCCGAAGGACTTACCGATGACCCGAAGGATTTAACATCCGGATCTCACGCTATGGCTGTTGTTCTTTCGGGACTTTGGTCAATTCTTGATAATTCTTCAAATACTGTTTAGGAACAAGCAAAATTGACATGCCCCTATCTATATGATGCATGCAATGTTGTGCTTTCTTTCTCCTTTTTTCTTTTTTTTCTTTTTTTTTCTCCCTTTTTTATTGTTAATCTTATGTCTGTAAAGTCATTCTTCAAATTTCTCTATTTCCTTTCCTTTTCTTTGTGTGCTTCATTTTGTCAAATTTTGTTCAATGAGCACCCGCTCTTGTTCTTTTTGCACGAGCACCGCCTTTCTTCTTTGGGGTCTCTGCTGCTTCACCAACAAACACTATATCATGCGTGTGCAAAGAATCTTACTATTATTTCTGTTCTGCATTGCCCCATTCGATCGTGGTCGGCTACCTTCCAGTTCTTTTGACCCAACATTCTGAGTATTCGTTAATTTCATCATCGGGGTGAGCGAAATGCTTCTTAAACTCAATCTTCTTGTTGCCTCTTGACGGGCACCATTCATCGATCTCTGTGCTTTAATTCTTTGGAGATTCAATGTTTACTTTTTTACCGTCCCCACACTTTGTGAGCTCATTCTTGTCATGTTTCGTCCTTTATTTTCTTGAACCAAACAAGTCATCATGGCTGGAATCCGCTTCTTGTTCTTGAGCTATCTGACACCTATACTTATGTTATCATCTTCATTCTATGCATTGCGAGGTCGTTTCTGGTTAGGGGCTCCAATAGTATTCGCAACCTTGTGTTCTGGATCTTACCCCTGTAGTAATACATGGAAATCTTTGTTGCTTTAACTCGCAATTTGCTGATTGGTGTTCCACTGAAGGGTATCATTTAGATTAACATACAAGATTTTGAAAACACAACATAGGAGCTCGGATATCATGTGCAAGAGTGGCTTAGATTCAACCACTTGTTAATTCAAAGATGTGAAGTCTTCCTGGTGACTCGGTTCATCTTCATGATTACCGCGTTGCTGCAAAGTACTACTCTTTCTCAATTCTCATTATCTACTCCGCCCCCCAAAAGGTTGGCTTGTATAACCACTGAGCTTGAGAAATATTACTCTAGGAATAGAGTTACGGGTGGTGCGGGTTTTAATTTTACCTATGCTATCGCCTTTTTTTTTTCTTTTCTTTTTTTCTTTTTCATTTTTTTTTTTCTTTTCCCCTTTTTTTTTTTTTTCTTTTTTTTTTTTTTTTTGCTTTTATCATTATTTGAGGAAATCAATTCGTCACGATCCTTTGTCTTGAGGACAACGATGGAGCAAACAACACTGCCCCAAGTTACTCGGCATAGTCACGATTTGAAAATATTACCATCACTCATGAAGCTAAGGTTTCTTGAATTGGATGATGTATCTCCACCCTATCGCTTCAGCGGAGTGCCCCAAAATTTCCATACTCTTATCCGAACAAGCCTATTACCGGGTTTCGAACATAGGAGTACTTTTTATTATTATTTTCTCCTTCTTTATTTTTTATTTCTTTCTTTTTCTTTCTTCCTTTTTCTTCAATTCTCCCCTTTTTAATTCTTATTTTCATTTCTTTACTACCTAGAAGATTATGCCTAGAGTTTCAATTTCAAGCAACTCTACATGGTTGACGTTTAGAGCTTTTTCGTCCTTGAATATCATCGAAAGAGTAATAATCTCGCTTTGCTGACCAAAGTCCGGTGGGGAAGATCACACATCATCGTTGTCACGACATCTATCTAATGTCACATCTAGCAATTGATATCCAGCGTCCTACAACGGCGGAAAATATCTATGTGCTTTCAAAAACATTATATGTTAAGCGAAATGTGTTCTTTATTGAAAATAAAAATCAACAAACATGCCCCATCACAAAAGATCTTCGCCACATGGGGGCCACATAGAGTTGATTCCTTGTATTACTTCAGGAAGGTATTTTAATGTAGAGACATCTCTGGCTTCTTCAGAACTATGTAGACTTGCTTCTCATCCTTGGTCTTCCACTGCTTGATCAGCTCTTGCGTCGGGGTTCCATCATTGACCAGCTTCTTGATTTCCTCGATAAAGGTCTACATTTTCTGGTGGGATGCCCAGTGCCCCCATATGGAATTCGCAGTTCTACTCGAGTCAAAACTATGGGCATACTGGATCAGGTGCAATCTTCATCGGCCTAGGAACAAGATAGTGACCCTCTACGGATGAGGCCAAATGTCCGAGATAGATGTCCCAAACACTTCCAAATTTGCGCTCGTCAGAGGAATTTTCCTTGCGACCCGATTTTTTAGTCTGTCTCCTTCTTTTTACCACCACGCGAACCTTGGAGACGACACTCATTTAGCTCTCCATCTTTATCTACCTTATCTTCGCCGGTCCTTAGACTTAGGCCTCAATTTTCCTTCTTTGACTGCGTATTCTATCCTTTCTCCAATCGTCATAAAATCTTCGAATCTGTTTCTCGATTTTTCCAACATCATATCGAAGAAAAAAGAGGGAAGCGTTGCATGGAACAAGGGAGTCAACTCTTCTTCTGCTATAGGAGGCTGGACTTGGGTCGCCAAACATCGCCATCTTAATGCATATTCCCTGAAGCTTTCACTCGGCCTCATTCTCTCATTTTGAAGAAACTGGCGACAAGGTGCTAAATCTAAAGCATATTCATATTGACTCAAGAAAGCATTAGCGAGGTCACCCCATGACCTAACTTGGTCTCTGTTCAAGCGGTTATACCACCACACCGCTTTGCTGGTCCCGTCGGACTATCATGGAAATGGTGGATCAACAATTCTTCGTTCTTCATGTATCCTTCCATTTTTCTACAAAACATGGTTAAGTGAATCTTCGGGCAGCTGGTTCCGTCATACTGCACAAATCCGGGAACCTTGAAATCCAGAGGAATGACCAAATCAGGGACTAGGCAGAGTTCCCTCGTATTGAAGACATTTATCTTTTCTTTCTTCTTAAGCTCTTTCTCGATTTTTTCTTCTAACTGGTCAAGCCTCGACTCTTCAATTCGTTCCATTCTCTGATTAATTCACACACACACACTGGCATCGAACCCCAAGTATTAAATGATGAAGTGTCATATGATGATAAAATTATTAAACAATACACAGGACGTGATGCAAATGCAATGCATGAATGCAATAAAGCATCGATTCCGCAAGTGATTTGTCCCTATAGGACATCTTTCATTCAGACCAAGAGGTTTCATTACATCCGGTATTAGGGTTTTACAGATAGCGGTGAGCCCTGGCACCTAATATCTTGACCTCATTCAACAGTCCCGTCAGCTTTCCTTCGCGGTCCAATGCTGGATCAATATTTTGGCTTATTGGTGCTGCTGCATCGGCTAAATCTGCTACCTGTTGAGCTACTTGTCGGGCTTGAGTCGTAACCATCTTCATGTCCCGGTCTTTCTCCCGTATTGTTTGCTCGGCCTTTTGTAGCTTAACGGTCATTGCCCCAGCACGGATCTCACTGGTATGTAAAACAGTCTCGAGCCTCGCTATCTGTTCTTTGAGTACTGCGTTTTCCATTTGAAAGGCTTGTGATTCATTCCTTTCCTGCTGCAGACTTGATTTTAGGATATCTTCCATGGCCAGACTACTTTCCAACTCATTTTGGAGAATGTCGCGTTGGCCCTCAGCTTCTTCCAGCTTCTGTGATAATGATCTGACTTTATTCTTACTATTCTTGCATTTCTGCTTCCAGCGTTCTGAACCGTTCCTCAGCTGAATCATACCATTGACCTACTCTTCCGCGGTGTCACCCAGACCGAAACTCTTGAATTCAAAGTGCAGCTTCTGGTACTCGTCTTGTACATCCTTTGATTTCATGCTCAGATTGTGCCTCTCAGGCTTGAGCTGGCCGCGCTTGTGTGCAAGTTCACCTTCTGAGACGCTTTTATTCTTGACTCCTAATTTTATCCCGCTTGAGTGACCCACTTCTATGTTATCCGAACCTTGGGCTGGGTATTGACCTTCCTTCGACTTTGCCCCTCGGGCAACGGCTGGCTGGCTGAAGAATCGGGGTTGTCCGTCTTCGAAACCCAAAATTCCCATTCTGATAAGATCTCGAACTTTATCCTTCAGGGCCCTACAATTTTCAGTGTGATGACTCGAATCGCCTATGTGGTAGCTGCACCAGACACGACTATTGTAATCTTTCGGATAAGGAGGTTTTCTTGGTATAGACTTCATTGGTATGATAAGGTTCCTTTCGACAAGTAACGGAAGTAACTCGGTGTATCTCATGGGTATAGGATAATGTCGTCTGATGTCATTAGATTCTCGAACTTCCCCTAGTTTTGATTCTGTTCCCTGGGTATCTACCCTAGATATGCTACTTGTCTACTTCTTGAGATTGATCACAAAGGGATTCGATTTGTCATATTTAATGGTGTTGTCTATTTTGACATTCTGACCATTCTGTTCCACATTCTGCTCCCCGACCGAATCTTTTCTGAGTTCGACATGCTGCTTGCCTTTCATCATGGCATTCATCTGGTCCATCATCTCAGACATCTGCTTCTTTAGTTCTTGTATTGCATCTTGTTCGTCACCAGAATTGACACTGCTTACTGAATCTGTTCTGGTATCCTTGAATGGTTCTTCTTCGGCTGTCCCTAGCCTAGTCTTGGGATGGAGCTCTGGAATTGGACCCCCTTCCTTCAGGTCAAAGAACCTTTGGTCCATCATGAACAATCTTCTATTATGGGAGAAATCACTCAGGAATCAATGCCCTGTGTAATGCGAATGCAATGGTATGCAAAAACAAAGCGAAAAGAAAACAAGTTAGTACCGGACAAAAATGATAAGTACGTAATAAAAAGGGCAAATTAAATGCGATAAGCAAACAAGGCAATCCTATTTACATTCCATCTAAGACACCTAGG
This sequence comes from Hibiscus mutabilis, assembly GCA_019671005.1. Lineage (NCBI taxonomy): Eukaryota > Viridiplantae > Streptophyta > Magnoliopsida > Malvales > Malvaceae > Hibiscus > Hibiscus mutabilis. Next base: position 39,771,743 of record CM033734.1, on the reverse strand, counting down.
TTATCCGCATGGCTCTAACAGGGTGGGTTTCTATGTGTTCTCTATATACAGTTTTGGTTCTAGGAGGTACCCAAATTGTCCTTGCTGTCCTCTACTAAGAGTAGCAAGGCCCCCGATCATCACCCATTATAGGCTCCTTTCAACGGGTTCAATCTGGGGGACCCATTCGCTTATGCTCGCACGAAGGAGCGATATCTTACGAAAGCATAAGGTACTCGAGCCCCGAAGGTACTTGCTAGGCCCATACGGGAGAACGATATCTCCACGAGAGCATTAGCGTTTTCCCCCCACTTAACAAAAACGGGTTTATATGCCATATTTTAAATACGTTAAAATAAACGCGCAATTATAACCGAATGTTACTTTAATAGTCACTTTAATCCGGAATTTCCAATATTAGTAAAGCGGTAATTATTTTAAAAGCTTGACTCTCATTTGTTTTTTTTAAAAAAACAAAAAATGTGTCCCAGAGGAGTCGCCATCTGTAGCGATGTCTTTTTTACATTTTATCGCTAAAAAAACGAGGGTTTTCAAAGTGTTTTTGAAAGGAGTTCGTGATTTTTTTGGATATAAAATATTTATTCCGTGGGGTTTTAAAAAAAACGCATTTCAAAAAATGGGTTGCCACCGCCACTTAGGTAGGCGGACACCATAAAACTAGAGATTCAAAAAGATTGGGTTCGGGAGTCGGATTACGGATGGGGAAGGATTAGCACCCCACACCGCCCAAAATTGGTACTTTAATAATTACCGCTTTATTAATATTGGATTTTCCGGATTAAAGTGACGATTATTTTAGAATTCGGTCATAATTGCGAATAAATTTTAAGGGCCCCGTTATCCGAGAATAAACGCCCATCCACTATCACTACGCCTGATACTGGCCTCGTTTACGCTCGGATAAAAGGGCACCGCATTAACAATTTATATACCATATGCAATTTTAGTGACAAAAATATAAGACATAGCAGATAATTTAAGAACAATAAATATTCACATAATAGAATACTAATCTAACATATATGAAATACATAATTAAAATACACATATACATACCAAGCTTAATATCAGATAAAGCAAACTTAACATGCCACAATAACAAGGTAGGAATAAATACATATATAAAAGAACATATATTTCAAAAAGACATACATACTAGTAATAAAACATATTTCAACATATATGTCAATGTATCCTACAAAAAAGAAAATACACTAACATGTAACCTAAAAAAGCCAAGAGAACATACACATATAAAATATATAAAACATGCTGTGTACGAACCAACTAGAACATAGCATACTTAATACGAATAACTGGATAAAAAAGATACATAACTATCATAAGCTTAATACACATATACATGTAAACATAAAATACGAGGCATATACGAGGGATATAAAATAAGACAATAGAATACATTAACATATACGATTATAATACGAACATGAGTATTTACAAAGAAACAGGACAGAAATGAAAGAAAAATAAAAGTCAGTGGCAGAAATTAAAGAACAATAATATGTAATTTAAGGACGAAAATGCAAAGTAATATGTAATTTAAGGACGAAAATGCAAAGTAATCGAAACTTAAAAGGATCAAAATTGTAATTGGACCAAGGCGCAGACCCAAAATGAAAAGTTCAAAAACGCGGGATGGTTAAAGGAGTAATTTTACCATTTGAAAACTGATTCGGTGTAATTTAGGGACTGAATTGCAAGATTTTGAAATACAAGAGGGACCAGAGTTGTAAATATACCATGCAGCAAGACAAAAGTGAAAATATTGGAAACGCGGGGGGATTTAGTGTGTAATTTACCCATTTAACGAAATAATAATAACTATATAAACCCTTCTTTTAGGCCGAAACCAAATTTCCCCATTTTTGTTTCATTTTTCGGTTTTGTAATAACCTTCTGTTCTTCATTTTCTCTCAACCATCCCATGAAACCCAGAATCCGGCGGCCAGCCGCCGTGTTCTTCGCTGCCGACCGCCGCTAACCGGCGCCAGCGAGCCTCAAAAGCCTACCAAAATAACCCCCGTCTCACCTTCGACATGAATCCGAGGTTGGATTCAGAGGATACGCCTCTATTTGCTCTAGATCTAGGAAATACGAAACGAAAAAACCCACTTTTAAACCCAAAACGAAACTACAAGGGGTCTCCCCCTCCATTCAGTTCACCGTATCTGGCTTGGGGAAGCCGAAAGGCTTGTCACTGAGGAGGGGAGACCCACAAACGGCGACGGTAAGACCACTCTTTTTTTACCTCTTTTGTATATGCATGCAAAAATAAAAAAAGGAAACAAGTATTTACCACTGGACTGACTTTCGTATTTCAATTGTAACTTCTGGTTCGATTACAACTTGTTCTTTTGATTACAACTCTCTCTTTTTTCGGTTACAACCCTCTCCTCTCAAAATATTTGTTTCCTACATATATATGCATGTCTTTGTTTTGGTACAAGTTGCATGTTATTTGCCTTTTTTCAGATCTGGACTGACATTTCTTTTCTTGCTGTGTTTGACATGTTCTGAGCGCGGTGGTTGAAGATCGGCATGGTGGCGGTGTGGGGGTTCTGCCAGCGGCCAGACGTGTTCTCGGCCGTTAGATCAGATATGATCTAACAGTCGAGATGGCTTGAAGGATGAACGGCCCAGATGAAGCCTCGATTTGGTGAAACGGCTCCAGATCGTGCCACGTGGAGCTCAGCAGTCGAGGAGTCAGAGCGTCTGGGGCTCACGCACGCGTGGGATATCAAAGCGTCCGCGCGTGGACCGCACGCGCGCGTGGCACTCGAACGGTCCATACGTGTGGAGCACGCGGCTGGCAGATATTTTGGCTCCTTGGTTAGATCGTGGGCGTTGGATCAGATCTTGATCCAACAGCCCACAGTCACCTGCACACAATAAATGTAATTAGATAGGGTTTGGGTTTGGGCCAACCGGGCCTTGTAACTATTTTTAATTGGACTTGGACTTCAATTTATTTATTTGGTTTTAATATATATTTTTTGGATTTTCATTTTATATATCAGCCCAATAATAATAGTAATAGTATAATTATAACAGCAATACACATACATACATATATAACATAACATACTAGCATACGTACGTATAATCATACACATAATTGACTTAACATCTATACACATTAAACAAACACTCTCGTACTAAATAGATACATATGCGACACATATACACCATTAACACGTATACATACATAGCTTAAAATATACATGCACACACCACACCTTATATATATATATATTAGTAACACTCATGCAAATAATAAACATATAATATAATAAGTATACATGCAACACTAATATGTATTTACAGGTAAAAATAAGTGATTACACGAGTCTTTAAATTAAAAATCGTATTTAAATTGACTATTAGGTTCTCATTTTGCATTCATAATTTCAAAATTGTTTTTTACAAAAAAATAATATTAAATTCAATGCTCAAACACAATTGGATGTTGTTACTTAGTATTTCAAAATTTTGAATTTTGAAATTCATCACATAAATGTATTCGGGGATTGTTAGATAAATTAAAGCCAAAATTTTTTATTTTTAATGTAAAATACGACACAACATCGAATATGTACTAATTTTGGGCGTTTGTAGAGGTATTAATCTTTCCCCACACATAATCGACTTTTGAACCCTAGTTATAAAATCTCTGGTGTTTTAATGGTGTCCGGTCAACCAAACTGATCGGTGGCGACTCATAGTCTTAAATGATTTTCAAAATCTGACATTAATAAAAAAATCCATTGAAACCCAAAATTAAATCATCAAGCTAAAAACGGTAATGATACCATAGGTAATCTATGAGCCGATATTTGCTTATCACTTTATCACTTTACATGCAATATCAAGTTTGAGGATAATGTACATAACAAAGTAGTCTATAAATAACATATAGAAATTTTATTTATTTCATTTCAGTCCAAATGGTTCAGTAATTACATAAATTACTTCAATTAGGGCACAACAACTCCAGTAACCAATTGCTTTGTATTCTTTGTTATTAGCTTGTGTTTCACTCAAATAGCTATAAAAATGTAGGGCTGCATTTAACATACTTTAATAGGATGGAAAGTGATTTTAGCACCATGAGAAACAAATGTTAACGTCTGGTTAATCATGCGAAACTTATGCTTAGTTAGGAATGGTTGTATTGACACTTGAATGGATATATTTACCGACAGGTTATGTCAAGTGACACATTGGGCCTAGCCTAGATTAATCACGTGTCCTTGAAAGAGCATCTCCCACCAACTCTGTCGGTATTATGGCAAATAAAAAGTTAGTACAGTTGTTTTGCGTTAGATAATTTCATCTTTTAGATCACAACTTGTCGGTTGCTTCTAGATGTATTAGGATCTCCTCTTCTATATATCTGGGTATCTCTTTAGTTGTCATTTATAGTCCTAAACCCCATCGAATATTAAAATTGTTACAACCAGTAACATTTGATAAACACTGCACATTCTATGTGAGATTCGACAACCCGACATATACACCTTGTGTGTGTCCACTTTATTACTTGTGTCGACATTATATACTTACACTATTTACGTGTCAGTTATGAAGACACTAGTAACACATTTAGTTAGGGTATCAATAAGTCATTCTTGCATGTTTAATTGTTGTTTTCTTATATATATATGTATCTGCATGGTTAGCTTTCCTACACAAATTATTCTATATGCCTTAGTCTTTACAATAAGGTGTCCTAATTTTTCCTAATGCAAGTTCCATGCACCTTTGTAGGTACTTTAATGGATGGTTAAATGCATTAAAGGTTGCGTAACACCCCAAAGTCGGGATTCAATTCCAGCCACCAAAAATTTTGCATCAAAAAGTCAAACTATAGTATTGTCCTTTGACCAAATGACCAATTATTGGATTAATGAACCCTAATTAGGTATTGATATTGTTTAAGGATTCCATTGTAAACTTTGAAACTTGTTATAGTGGCTAAATTGAGAAAATTGAAAGTTAGGGGATAAAAGTATAAAGAATGAAAAGTTAAGGGACTAACCTTGCGATTAGCCCCTCCTCAAGATTAGTCACCACCTAATGGTCTTTCGGGGTGAAACTACTTCACCTAAAGGAAACTAAACACTAAATTAGGAAAGAAAAAGAGAAGAAGAATTTTACCCGGTTAATCTCCAAGCAAGCACCACCCTACTTTCATCTTCTTCCTTTAGCTTTAAACAAGCAAGCACCTTCATTGGAGGATAACAAAAGCTTCGATTTCTTAAAGTTCTTAATCCTAGATTATAGATATTGATCGAGTAAGTTATAATCCCTTATTGGCCTATTGATTCCATGATCAAATCCATGTTTAACTCCAAGTTCATGAACTAAAGAACCCTAGAATTTCCTAGGGATATCAAGGCTTAATCTTTATTATTTTTCATGGCTATTAAGTTGTTGTGAATCTGTTAGCGATATTGAAATCCTTGGAATTCCTATTTCTGTGTAGCTAAAGAAACCCAAGGTGAAGAATCACCAAATCCCTTTAATTCCACCAAGCTCAAGAACAAAGGAATTGTCAAAGTTTTGAGATTGGCTAGGCGTCTATCTCGATTTCATTATATTGGTCTATTGCATTTCAATCGTTAGAATCAAGTTATGGATATATGAAAACTTGTTAAAGGTATCATTGGTAAGCTTTGGTAAGCTTATTACATTGTTAAGTTGATTATTAAATCATTGCATTGTCATTAATATCAGTGAAACATTGAGAAAGGCCATATTGATCATGGTGTATTGTTAAAGCTACATTGATATTGACATGACTACCGTTATTGTTATCGATATTTTTATTATTATTGATATTGGCCTAAGTATTGAATCCTTGGATACGAATGGACATGGGATACAATTGGCATGCCATAGAATTCATGAGCTCATTGGTACGGAGTAGACTATGGTCCTTAAGCTAAGGCTCTATTTGGTGATGTTGGTAGGATGTGTTAGTGTTGGTCTTATTGGCGATGTTGGAGGATATTGATAATTTATTGTTGTCGATGTTGGTTGGGAATCGCGTATCCATATTTACATGTTGATCCAAGGAATTAAATTATCATAATTATTGTTAAATCATGATTTGAGATGCACCATCACTGTTATGCATGTTAATGATATAATTGACATTCATGTTATTATTGTTGACTACCTTACTAGGCTACATAAGCCTAATGCATCTCATTTCCATGCATTTCCAGGTTAAGAGTTGATTGGATCAAGGATCGGAGCAAAAGCTGTTTTGAAGAAAGTCACACCAACTATATGTAATGTTAATCTAGCCTTTGAACTCCTAGAATGGTGGCATAGGGTCTAATCATGATGGTTTAGCCTCATTTTTTTGTACATATGGTTCAGCATCTTGAAAGGGGTCAGAAAATAAAACTTAGCAAATTGGTGTTTTTTGTAAAATTTGGTAATATGGCCTAAAGTAAAATAATATGTAAAATCATGGTAAATGGATTCAAATTGACATGAAATTTGACATGTGCTTAGATTAAGTGGCTAAAATCTTGCCTGTAAAATTTGGTAACAATTGGATAAGGTTAAGGCCCCTAATTTTATTAAAAGCAGATAAAATATGTTATTACAGACCTTGTCGTACCGATACGGGTGGTGGCGTATCGGTGAGGCCTTGCATATTTGGTCAAGATTAACGTTAGGGTATCGATACGCTTTAGGGCGTATCGGTACGGGGCTTAGCCACTGAAATTTTAGCGTAGCTGCGTATCGATACGCATCTAGGTGTATTAGTACGAGTCGTAATAACTGGAAAAATATTGTAGTATCGTATCGATCTTCAAGGTTGACCTTCTCAGTGTTGACCACGCGTATCGATACTAAAGAAATAACCATTTTAATGGTTAAGGCAGGAGTACCGATACGGTCCTAGGCATTTCGGTACGGTTGGTCTGTTTTAGAATCTGAGATAATTATGATTAGCTTGGCTACGATACAGATGCATCCGTATCGGTACGACCCCTAACGTCTGTAATTATTTTCAAAGACCATAACTAAGGTGTACCGATGCAGCCTCTTTGAGTATCGGTACGGAGGTAGGTAAGTTGGTTTAAATATGTTTTAAAAGGTTTCAAAATATTGTAAATTAACCACCAAATTTTATAAGACTTAATTGAGGATACAAAAGAATTCTGATTATGATAAAAATTTGTATTTAAGATATTCAGGTATTGAATTTGTAACACCCTTAACGTATACTCATAGACCGGATATACACTAAAGATGTTACAGAGTTATTAAGAAAACTTGACTTGATTTTTTTATGGTTTAACCCTTTTCGGTTTTGAATTGAAATCTACATCAGCCTATGGCAGCTAGTTTCGGCCCTGAATTATTTTATAAAATTTATAGAAATGTTATTCAAATAAAAAATATTATTCATGGTGAAAACTAGGTACCCTGCTTAGACCCTTTCTTGATTTTAAAATTATTACGTGATTAGGGTTAAACAATATTTAACTATGTCATAAATCAAAATCATTTGTAGTAACCAATATTCTAAATCCATACATTCGTAATAGTACGTAAACACATTATAAACTCAAGTTTACAAAATATTTATATTTTAAACCTACATACATACGAGTACGTGGCCACTAGACATCAAAATTATAACTTGAAATGTACATACCGTGAACTACTATTATAACTTGATTTAAAAAAATACTGCTCCTTCTCGTTACTTTACTTCAGAGAACCTACGTTTGAAATAAACACACGCTAAGTACGAACTTAGTGAGGCATAATTTCATTTAACAAACATAAAGTAAAATAATACTTGCCATATGATATCATATCAAGTTCTCTACCTAAGATAGGATAGTACTATCAAGGTTTCCATAGTCACTAGATATTAATGTGCATGGCACAAATTTCTAACTTAATCATGGTTTCAATACTCTATCATCATCAAGTAAATTATATACATAACAAATATCATATATATAATATTTTTCGTATTCAAAACATAATTCACATACATAACATGATTCCCATTCATGACATGGTTCATATACGTAACATGATTCATATTCATGCCATGATCTATTTATATAACATGGTTCTTATACGTGGTATATTTCATTTGCATGACATGATTTTCATACGTGGCATGATTCATATACATGATATCATTCGTATACATGACGTGATGTAATTACATAACATATTTCATATACGTGACATGATTCATTTATCATTGCCCATAGTACACTATATGAGACCGAGGTACGCGGGTCATCTTTAAATGACACCGTAGTGTCAAACATAACGTGAAGGTGAGTACGTACTCGGGGATGCTCTTTGCTCCCTATAAACATAAAGCACCTCGACAATGCACTCAGGCACAGTGGGCGTAGATCCCCAGGGTGCATGTGACACATTCATTTTGTCAAAAAACATAAAATTATAACATAACGTGAATAATGCAGCTGCTAGGGACTCTATGGTATGCCAACTATACCATGGACTTTCATACATAATACTTGGGCATTTTCTTTTATCATCAATCCTTTATCATGATCAATCATATAAACAATCATTCATGTCACATGCTTCATCATATATATATATATTCATAGCAACATAGATCAACATACATACATATCATGTAACACTATTTATAGTTAAGGCTGACTATTCGCTAGTCTTCCCATTTATAAATTAAATATGTAAATGTACTCACCTGTTTTAGTGCAGAAAGCTTTACTCACGATTCTTATCATTCTTTTTGTCGCTTGGGTCTCCTTCATTTTCTTTTGAAATTGTATAAAACCAGTAGACATATACATCACCATTTTTGTGTTCAACTTAAATCTAACGCTGCTAATTTAATTCTTAAACATGACTATTCGATTATAATTTTTTTGAAAATTTCCCTAGTACTTTACAAATTGCCGAATTAGTCCCTAGATCTATAGTGACCAATTTGGACATTAAACAATTGTTCAAACCCATTTTGACCGAGAAAACTGCGAACTTCACCAACATTTTTCGGTGGCCTCCACTCCACTATAGCTTGGATCTTCTTCGGATCTACTTGAATACCTTCAGCAGAGATTGGATAGAAAAGGTATCCCGTGTATCACGAGGGGACAATTTTTTTATACTAATCCGACTACAACACTATCCCTTAAAGGATTGGTTATGGTGATTTTAGAGACTATAGGCTCGTATGTTAACTTAAATCTTTTAATCAACACAGTACTTATAAAGGAATGAATAGAACTAGGATCAACCAATGCATAAACAGGATGAGTATATAGTTCAATAGTACCTGCTATAATATCTGGATCTTCCTCATCCTCCCTGCTCCTCACATGATAAACTTGTGTTGAAGCTTTTGACTCTTGACAGCTTGGAGTTCTTGTAGAGCCATCAGGTATCCCGGAAGCTTCCGATGCAACTTGTATCTGCCCATTCACTTGAAAGATTGGGCAGGGGACGTTGGAATTGATGGTGCAAATGACTTAAAAGTATTCATCGGACAATCTTTAATGTAGTGACCTTGCTCACCACAGAAGAAACATGCTCCAAATTGTCTACGACACTGTCTCGTAGGATGCCTCATCTGATAGAAATTACAAATAGGATATTGAGACTCTCGGCCCAAACCTCCAATACTCTCAATGAAGGTTGTTCTTGCAGCAGATTGGGGCATGGTTTGAGACTTGGCAAAATTGCCTAATCGAGAGGTTTGTTGGTGATACTGTTTCTTAAATCCTTGTTTCTTAGCCTTTTTATACGACAAAGGTGGGAGAGAATCATCTTAAGGCGTCTTCTCAGATTGGTTAACCCACTAAACCTCTGCGACCTTTGCGTAGCTTCGGTAGAGATCGCTCAATTCACGAGCTCTTGGAAATCTATGATCCCCAAGGTAGTAAACAAGGGTCGAAGTTCATCACTTAATCCTGCTACAAATATTCTACATTTCTCCTCTTATCTATTTATATACTCAGCTCCATACTTGCAATACTTGCAGAAGTCGTGGATGTACTGCTCTACCGATCTTCCACCTTACTTAAGATGCATGAAGATATCATGCCTTTCAGCCAAGTAATACTCACTGATATATTTCTTTTTGAACTCACATAGAAAGAACTCTCAAGTTACATCTTTCTCGGGAGCAGTAGGTATAGTGGTTTCCCACCAATGTAAAGCCTCGTTTACCAACAAGGCTAAGGCACACTCGAGCTTGTGCTCATTCGAACATTGTAACTGCTTGGTCAAAATCCTTATCATGCTATCCGACCAGTATTTTGTCGTTTTAGGATCTTTACTACCCTTACTTGTAAAGGTAGTAGCTCGGTGTTGGGCTAGCTTATCAATAGGGGCTCGACTTGAATAAGTAATAGCTATAGAGGATTGTGCAGACTGCTCAGACTTAAGAGTAGCCATAAACTGTTGGAACATCTCAGTTACGTTCTTGTAACATTCAAATTGAGTAGTCTGCAGCATAGGTTCAGGGTTTGGTAGCTCTTATGGAGGAATTTTTGGATTCGGCGGATCTCCCTCTGTTCTCCTCACCATGAGTCGAGGAGCCAATAGTATGCTCAACTTTTTCGTGAGCTTTCTCGGGGTCAAACATCATATACTATAAAAGGAAAGAAGGATCAGATTAATCGCAAGTCACAATATACAATAATAAACTCCTAGGTGGCATATGTAATGCAATAAACTTCAGTTTAGTCCTAGAGTCGACTAAACTCTAGCCCTGATACCACAAATATAACACCTTCTTCCCCGTCTGGTAGGAATCCATGTCAGAAAGTGTTACCGATAAACATTGCGGTGGTCGAATAGATGATTACGATGTTATATACAATAAATCATGTATAAATAATCTATAGTGCAATATAATATTCATTTTTAATCAATATGGTTTACCTAATTTATGATTTGAAGCCAAATGGTAACTTATTAAAGTTTAGGGACTAAATTGTAAAAAATAGTAAATTATAAGGGGTTGTCCAAAATTAAGGTTACCCGAATGAAATTCTATAATATCCTAATTTTTGGATAGTGACTAAATTGTAATTTTTGAAAGTTTAAGGGTTAAAGTGTGAACTTTGGAAAAGTTTAGGGACCAAAGTGCAATTTCTAAAAGTTGTGTAAGTTAACCCCATAAATGAATAGTTCACCCCCGAGAGTGGCATTTCTATGTTACCCGGTTTTATCATACGAGGCTTATATTATTAGAATTTTTGGATCGATTGAAAATTGTTAAGTGTGCTCAAACCAAAGCAGTACATGGATGGGTGACCTATTGCGAAAGGTCCCATATTCAATATTTTGACTGATAAAAATGATTCTTTTTAAGTCAATAATATTTGAAATGGATTGTAGAGATAAGATTTCTAAGAGGAAAGGTATCCGATAAAACTTCCCGATAATTATTGGTATATTGGATCAAACTAAAATTTTAAAGACAGTTCCAAGAAATTATGGAAAATTCATAAAGTATTATTTTATGAATATTTTATTACATTTAGTTGGATTCTAACTAGATTTAGTTAGATGGTGATGGAATGACGATTTTCAAGTCTTGTTAGTAAATAAAGTCTAGTTGGAGGGCAAATTGGACATTTGCCATGGATGGCATTTTTGAAATATTTTGAAACTTTGAGGGCAATTTTGGAAGAAGATTTATATATGGATTAAATCATAGCCATTGATTTTTATGAGATTGAATCATGGTCATTAGATTAAAAGGGCAAGATGGTAATTTCACTAATTAAATGAATTTAATATTCATTTAATTATGACATGTGGCTTAAATAAGTAAAAGATGAGCAAAAATTATCTCATCTAGTTTGAGGGCTGTTCAAAACTTAGAGAAGAAAGGGGGAAGAAAATTTTCAAGCTTTCAAGCTCAAATTTGAAGAATTCAAGACTAGTTTCAAGCAAAGTTTATTTAGGTAAATTGTTCTATACTTGATTCTCTTCATTTTGATAGTATTTTTGCATGATACAAGTCAAGTATGAGTTATATTATGGGTGAAGATTGGTTGTAGAAATTGAAGTTGATGATGGAATTATACTTGTAGATAGTTAAATTGATGATTTAAACATGGAATTAAGGTTGAATTTGGATAAATTCCATGTTAGAGATTATAAACCCTAACCCTAAAATTTGGGGGTTTTGGTTAGAAAGCTAAATTAAGGATGAAATTGATTAAATTATGATGTTGGGAGACCTATTTTGATGATATATTGAATAATGTCCCAAGTTGTAAATTTAGGGACCTATTTCGAAATTATGGAATATTAGGGGAAATTATTGTAAATTTTATTTTAGCATTGGAATCATTGAATTATGGTGAAAGTAGCTTGAATTGGTGATTAGGGATCAAAATAAATTTTTTGGAAATTCAAGGACCAATTCGGCAATTTAGGAAAAATTAGGGATTGCTATTGAATTTATGGAAAATTGATAGAATTGAAGATTCAAGCATGTTATGAAAGTTGAAAGATTGAAATGTCAAGAAAGGAATCAAGAAGGACCAAATTCTAAATAAAGAATTAGTAAATTACTTAAGGGAATAAGGTTTGGAAGTTAAAGGAAAATGTATAAGGATATTAGAATTAAGTGAAAGGTTTAATTGTACATTAATTTAATGTACAAAAACAATGTAGTGACCAAAATGTCACTTTTATAAAGTTGAAGGACTAAAAAGGAAATAGTCCAAAATAAGTAATTAATTATGGAAATTGTTCAAAAATGGGTTTGAACAAATTTTTAATGTCCAAATTGGTCACTAAAGATCTAGGGACTAATTCGGCAATTTGTAAAGTATTGGGGACATTTTCAGAATTTTTTTTATAATCGAATAGTCATGTTTAAGAATTAAATTAGCAGCGTTAGATTTAAGTTGAACACAAAAATGGTGATGTATATGTCGACTGGTTTTATACAGTTTCAAAAGAAAACGAAGGAGATCCAAGCAGCAAAAAGAATGATAAGAATCGTAAGTAAAGCTTAGTGAGGCTGTACTGCAGTAAGACAGGTGACTGCATTTACATGTTTAATTTATAAATGAGAAGACTAGCGAATAGTCAGCCTTAACTATAAATAGTGTTACATGATATGTATGTATGTTGATCTATGTTGCTATGAATATATATATATATATATATATATATATATATATATATATATATGATGAAGCATGTGACATGAATGATTATTTATATGATTGATCATGATAAAGGATTGATGATAAAAGAAAATGCCCAAGTATTATGTATGAGAGTCCATGGTATAGTTGGTATGCCATAGAGTCCCTAGCAGCTGCATTATTCACGTTATGTTATAATTTTATGTTTGGTGACAAAATGAATGTGTCACATGCACCCTGGGGATCTACGCCCACTATGCACAAGTGCACTGTCGAGGTGCTTTATGTTTATGGGGAGCAAAGAGCATCCCCAAGTACGTGCTTATCTTCACGTTATGTTTGACACTACGGTGTCATTTAAAGATGACTCGCGTACCTCAATCTCATATAGTGTACTTTGGGCAATGATAAATGAATCATGTGACGCATATGAAATATGTTATGTAATTACATCACGTCATGTATACGTATATGAATCATGCCACGTATGAAAATCATGTCATGCAAATGAAATATTCCACGTATGAGAATCATGTTATATAAATGGATCATACCATGAATATGAATCATGTTACGTATATGAACCATGTCATGAATGGGAATCATGTTATGTATGTGAATTATGTTTTGAATACGAAAAATATTATATATATGATCTATGCTATGTATATAATTTACTTGATGATGATAGAGTATTGAAACCATGATTAAGTTGACATGCACATTAATATCTAGTGACTATGGAAACCTTGATACTATCCTATCTTAGGTAGAGAACCTGATATGATATCATATGACAAGTATTATTTTACTTTATGTTTGTTAAATGAAATTACGCCTCACTAAGTTCGTACTTAGTGTGTGTTTATTTCACATGTAGGTTCTCCGAAGTAAAGTAACGAGAAGGAGCAGTATTTTGTTAAATCAAGTTATAATAGTACTTCACGGTATGTACATTTCAAGTTATAATTTTGATGTCTAGTGGGCATGTACTCGTATGTATGTAAGTTTAAAATATAACTATTTTGTAAACTCGAGTTTATAATGTGTTTACGTACTATTACGAATGTATGGATTTAGAATATGGGTTACTACAAATGATTATGATTTATGACATAGTTAAATATTGTTTAACCCTAATCGCGTAATAATTTTAAAATCAAAAAAGGGTATAGGCAGGGTACCTAGTTTTCACCCTGGATAATATTTTTATTTTAATAACATTTCATAAATTTTATAAAATAATTCAGGGTCGAAACAAGCTGCCATAGGCTGATGTAGATTTCAATTCAAAACCGAAAAGGGTTAAACCATAAAAAAATTCAAGTCAAGTTTTCTTAATAACTCTGTAACATCTTTAGTGTATATTCGGTCTACGAGTATACGTTAAGGGTGTTACAATTTTATTGGTATCAAAGCTATAGGTTTAGCCGATTCTGGAGGTTAAACCTAGTCAAATGTGATTTGTTATTAAATACATGCCCCCATGATGTCAATATTACTGATATACTATCGGTGTAACTTGATTTTGCTCCTTGTATATATATATGAATAGGTTATCATAGTACATGATAATGTCGAGTATTGCTGGGTTACGACAAGAAAGAGAACACGGGGATCAGGAGGAGGTTCAGAGTGGGAGCAATGATGTTCAGCAAGCTCCACCTCCCGCTCCTGCCCCAGCACACCCACTGGTGCAACAAAGAGCTCCGACACAAGAGTATGGGGCATTAGTACAAGCTCTTAAAGCTATGGTAAATAGACTTCAGCCCCCAGCATCGGTACCAGCTCCGGCACCCGTGCCAGTTAAAGCATCGACAACGAAGGAACTTAAAAAGCTTGGAGCCCCAAAATTTTACGGAGAAGGTGGGCCAATGGCTTCTGACCTATGGTTAAATGATGTTAAGATGATAATGATAGGGATTGGTTGAAACAATGCTGAAAAGCTGGAATGAGCTATTTCCTTACTGAGAGGACATGCTCGTATCTGGTGGATCAATGCCACGGAGTTAGTACCCGCTGCTGAAATAAATTGGACATTTTCCAGGAGGCATTTAAAGCTAAGTATATCGGGGAACGGTTCAAAAGAGAAATGCTGCAGTAGTTCCTGGATCTTAAACAAGATACTCGTACAGTTTATGAGTACGAGTTAGATTTTAATAGACTGAGTCAGTATGCAGTTGAGTTGATGCCGACTGAAAAGTCTAGATGTGAATTGTTTATAGAAAAGCTACACCCCAGGCCTAAGGAGATTTTATTGGGCATGAATCTGTCAAATTTCCAAGAAGTTGTGAATAGAGCGAAGGCTATAGAAAGAGCCTATTTTGAACGAGTCAAAGCTCAGTCTTCTCGAGCTTTCAAGAGGTTTGCCAAGACTTTTACCTCGACACAATCTTAACATGGTAGCAGTAATCGATGACAAGGCAGAAATGAGTCAGGATTTACTCAAAAGAATCCTTCATCAAAGAAATGGCAAAATGCTTAAACGTCAACTACCGGGTCGAGCAGGCCTTTGTTTCCAGAGTGTGAAACTTGTGGAAAATGACATTTGGGAGTTTGCCGAGTGGGTTCAGGAGGTTGCTACAAGTGTGGTAGCACTAAACATTTTATCAAAGATTGTCCAGAGGAACATGCAAAGAAATCTAATCAATCTGAAAGATCTGTAGCTGCTTATCTCTGAGGTCGAGGTGGTGGACAACACAAGACATCAACTCAGGGATCCTCTAAAGTTGCATCAAACAGAGAATTCAGGACCCCAGCTCGAGTGTACAACATTCACACAGATGAAGAAAAATATCACCCAGACATTATTGTAGGTACGTTCCGACTCTTGGGTGAAACAATATTTACTTTAATTGATCCGGGTTCGACTCATTCATACATTAGCACTAAAATAATAGAACAAAAAAAAGATTCCTATGGAGAAAATATCTAGTGATGTGATTGCCAATAATCCTCTTAGGCATAGTGCACGAGTGACTAGAATATGTAAGAAGATACTCTAGAAATTTAAGGGATTAAGTTCCCGACAGACTAATTGAACTTCCATTCCATGAATTTGAAGTCATTCTTGGAATGGATTGGTTATCTGCATATGATGCAGATGTAAAATGTAAGAAGAAAAAGGTTGATACTTCAGTGACCCAATGGTTCTGAAGTAATCTTTGTGGGAGAAAGAACTGACTATTTAGAGTCAGTAATTTCCGCAATGGCAGCTCAAAGGCTGTTATGTAATGGATGTGAAAAATGTTTGGTTTATGTGGTGGATACTCAAAAGTCACCTAAGAAGATTGAAGATATCCCAACTATGAGGGAATTTCTTGATGTATTTCCGGATGAGTTACCAAGTTGCCTCCGCATAGGAAAATACAGTTTGAGATTGACGTTTATCCTAGAACTGAGCTGATATCAATGACACCATATAGAATGGCACCAACGGAGTTAAGGGAACTAAAGGATCAATTGCAAGAATTGCTAGACTGGGGTTACACTCGACCGAGTGTATAACCATGGGGTGCTCCGGTGCTATTTGTAAAGAAGAAAGATGGTTCTCTACGATTATGTATAAATTACCGACAATTGAATAAAGTAACCATTAAGAACAAGTATCCCTTACCAAGGATTGAAGATCTTTTTGATTAGCTTAGAGGTGCAGCAGTGTTCTCAAAGATAGATCTTCGATCGGGGTATTATCAGCTCAAAGTCAAAGAAGAAGATGTACCAAAGACATCATTGAAAACTCGTTATGGACCCTACGAGTTTCTGGTGATGCCTTTTGGATTGACGAATGCCCCTGCTGCATTTATGGACCTGGTGAATAGGGTATTCCAACCCTATTTGGATCAGTTTGTTATGGTCTTCATAGATGATATTTTGGTTTATTCGAAGACCGAAGCTGATCATGACTACCATCTTCGAGTGTTACTGCAAACTTTAAGAGATAAGCAGCTATATGCCAAGTTTTCAAAATGTGAGTTATGGTTGTCAGAGATAACTTTCCTTGGACATGTAGTGTCATCATAAGGAATAAGAGTTGATCTTAAGAAAATACAAGCTATTCTTGAATGGGAAGCGCCGAAAAATGTCTCTGAAGTTCAGAGTTTCTTGGGATTAGCTGGATATTACAGGTACTTTGTGCAGAATTTTTCCATCATTTCTATGCCTCTTACCCAGCTGCTACAAAAGGGTATTCCATTTGTATGGACAGAGAGGTGTCAGGAAAGTTTCAAAAGATTAAAGAAAGTCCTAACTTAAGCATCAGTTCTAATCCAGCCAGAACCAGGAAAAGAATATACTCTATATAGTGATGCATCCCATTGTGGTTTGGGTTGTGTATTGATGCAAGAAGGTCATGTAGTAGCCTATGCATCAAGGCAACTCAAAACCCATGAAAAGAACTATCCAACACATGATTTGGAAATAAAAGCTGTGATTTTTGCTTTGAAAATCTGGCGACATTATTTGTATGGTGAAAAGTGTCACATTTACACGGATCATAAGAGTTTAAAGTATCTGATGATGCAAAAGGATCCGAATCTGCGACAATGAAGGTGGTTTGAATTTTTAAAGGATTATGATGCGGTTATCGATTACCACCCTGGAAAGGCTAATGTAGTCGCAGATGCTCTTAGCCAGAAGACATTTTTTGCTCTGCGCATGATGAATGCACAATTATCGGTGGGATAATATGGTTCTTTAATAGTAAAATTTCAATTAAAGCCAACTTTATTGGATCAAATCAAGAATTTGTAGACTACGGATGAAGAATGTCTCGAAAGGAGGAGACAAGCTGAAGCATGAGAGGTACAAGATTATGAGATCAAGCCTAATGGTTGTTTATATTATAGAGGTAAAGTATATATTCCTAACGATGACGATCTGAAGAAGGAAATATTAAGAGAGGCCCATTATAGTCCATTGACTACGTACCCAGGAAGTAACAAGATGTATCAAGATTTGAGGACTCGGTACTGGTGGCCAGGAATAAAAAGAGCAATCTCGAAATTCACGGAAAAATGCCTAACATGTCAACAAGTAAAAACTGAGCATCAAGTACCTTCTGGATTGCTCCAGCGTATTTCTATTCCTCAATGGAAATGGGAGCGAGTAACGATGGATTTTATATCTGGATTGCCAACTACACCAAGCAAAAAAGATTCAATATGGGTTATTGTGGATCGTATGACAAAGTGTGCTCATTTTATCCTAGTTCGAATGGATTAATCACTGGATAAATATGCAGAACTTTATATTCGAGAGATAGTACGACTGCATGGTGTCCCACTATCAATAGTATCAGACAGAGACCCAAGGTTTACTTCGAGATTTTGGGGTGCGTTACATGAACCTTTAAGTACTAAATTAAATTTTAGTATAGCTTTTCATCTGGAAACAGATGGGCAATCTAAGCGGATCATACAAATTCTGGAAGATATGTTACGGGCTTGTGTGATCGAGTTTGCCGGATCACGGGAAAAGTACTTGCCTTTGGCTGAATTTGCTTATAATAACAGTTATCAAGCAAGTATTAAGATGGCACTTTTCAACGCATTATATGGAAGGAAGTGCCGAACTCCTCTTAATTAGTTTGAATTGCAAGATTGAAATGTTCAAAATAAATCAAGTATTGGAGGAGTTGATTTAACGCAAGATATGGAAGATAAAGTAAGGATTATTCAACATAATCTCAAGACTACAGCGGATCGACAAAAAGCCTATGCATATAAAAAGAGAAAAGATATAGAGTACGAGGTTTGAGAAAAAGTGTTACTAAAGGTTTCTCCTTGGATGAAAGTGCAACGATTCGGACGAAAAGGGAAGCTTAGCCCTAGATTTATTGGGCCATACGAGATTTTGAAAAGAGTAGGACCAGTGGCTTACCAATTGGCATTGCCTTCAGATACGAGTAGGATTCATGATGTGTTTTACGTGTCCATGCTACGGAGGTATCAATCATATCGTTCACATGTAATTTCTCCTGAGAAAATTGAGCTGCAACCGGATCTGACTTATGAAGAAGAACCAGTGAAAATCCTAGCATATGGAGTTAAAGAATTAAGAAACAAGAAAATTCCACTGGTTAAAATCCTTTGGAAGAATCACTAAGTTGAGGAAGCCACTTGGGAAACCGAAAAGAGAATGAAAGAGCAGTACCCAAAATTGTTTGAAAGGAATGTACGTTGAAAATTCGAGGACAAATTTTATTAAGGGGGAGGAATTGTAATATCCCAATTTTTGGATTAGTGACTAAATTGTAATTTTTGAAAGTTTAGGGGTTAAAGTGTGAACTTTGGAAAAGTTTAGGGACCAAAGTGTAATTTTTAAAAGTTGTGTAAGTTAACCACATAAATGAATAGTTCAGCCCCGAGAGTGGAATTTCCGTGTTACCCTGATTTTTCATACGAGACTTATATTATTAGAATTTTTGGATCGAATGAAAATTGTTAAGTGTGCTCAAACCAGAGCAGTACATAGATGGGTGACCTATTGGAAAGGTCCCATATTCAATATTTTGACTAATAAAAATTGATTCTTTTTAAGTCAATAATATTTGAAATGGATTTTAGAGATAATATTTCTAAGAGGAAAGGTATCCAATAAAACTTCCTGGTAATTATCGGTATATCGGATCGAACTAAAATTTTAAAGACAGTTCCAAGAAATTATGGAAAATTCATAAAATATTATTTTATGAATATTGTATTACATTTAGTTGGATTCTAACTAGATTTAGTTAGATGGTGATGGAATGGCAATTTTCAAGTCTTGTTAGTAAATAAAGTCTAGTTGGAGGGCAAATTGGACATTTGCCATGGATGGCATTTTTGAAATATTTTGAAACTTTGAGGGCAATTTTTGAAGAATATTTATATATGGATTAAATCATAGCCATTGATTTTTATGAGATTGAATCACGACCATTAGATCAAAAGGGCAAGATGGTAAATTCACTAATTAAATGAATTTAATATTCATTTAATTATGACATGTGGCTTAAATAAGTAAATGATGAGCAAAAATTATCTCATCTAGTTTGAGGGTTGTTCGAAACTTAGAGAAGAAAGGGGGAAGAAAATTTTCAAGCTTTCAAGCTCAAATTTGAAGAATTCAAGACTAGTTTCAAGCAAAGTTTATTTAGGTAAACTGTTCTATACTTGATTCTCTTCATTTTGATACTATTTTTTCATGATAAAAGTCAAGTATGAGTTATATTATGGGTGAAGATTGGTTGTGGAAAGTGAAGTTGATGATGGAATTATACTGTAGATAGTTAAATTGATGATTTAAACATGGAATTAAGGTTGAATTTGGATAAATTCCATGTTAGAGATTATAAACCCTAACCCTAAAATTTAGGGGTTTTGATTAGAAAGCTAAATTAAGGATGAAATTTATTGAATTATGATGTTGGGAGACCTATTTTGATGATATGTTGAATAATTTTCCAATTTGTAAATTTAGGGACCTATTTCAAAATTATGGAATATTAGGGGAAATTATTGTAAATTTTATTTTAGCATTGGAATAATTGAATTATGGTGAAAGTAGCTTGAATTGGTAATTAGGGACCAAAATGAAAATTTTTGGAAATTCAAGGACCAATTCGACAATTTAGGAAAAATTAGGGATTGGTCTTGAATTTATGGAAAATTGATAGAATTGAAGATTCAAGCATGTTATGAAAGTTGAAGGATTGAAATGTCTAGAAAGGAATCAAGAGGGACCAAATTCGAAATCAAGAATTAGTAAAGGACTAAAGTGAATAAGGTTGGCCCATGAAATGAATCCGAGTTCAGAATCTCCAAAACTGTAAAGGACTAAAACGAAGGATTAACAGCTTGGGAGATGCATGAAAATGGTCTCACTAAGGATTTTTCATTTTTTAGTTATTTTTTAGACTTGTTATTTTTGGATTTTTGTTATTTTAATTTATTTTGGGATTTTTCTTATTTATTTTGGTTATTTAAATATTTGGTTAGATAGACTTTTTGGTTTTAAATTTTCAATTTGTTATTTTTGGTTAGTTAGGTTGTTTAGGATTTTTGAATTTTAATTTTGGTTATTTATTTTTCTTTTTGAATTTTAAATTTGAATATTTTCTCTTTTTATTTATCCAATCTTTTATTTTATTTTAACCTTTATTTTTTTCTTTTTAGGTCAAGAGTTTGAATTGGAGAAGAATTGAAGAAGTGTTTGGAATTTTTTTCAAGAGGGAGAGCAAGGGCCGGTAGGGTATTATAGGTTTAAATACCTAATTTTGTTCAAACCCTAGATTTAGTTCATCTTTTTCTCTACCCTAGCCGCACCACTCTTCCCATTACCATCATTGTATGCTTTTTCACCCATTGGTGAGACATCATTCAACCTTTCACCTTTCCATCATTCATCATTCACTTCACCATTATAACACCAACCTTCCATCTCTCCCATTCATTTACTCTCTCATATTCACTTCATCTTCTTCCCACTTATTTTTCTCCATTGTTGAAACTTTGAGTTTTCTTTTCTTTTTCTCCTTAAATCGAAATAATGTCTACAAGCCTCAAAACCATGGATGAAATTTGTCCCTCACACACGTCACAGCCATCATACCGCAAGTTCACCACGGTGACCTTACAGAAGTGGTTTGAAGAGAAGTTTGCAACAAGACGAGTTTGAGAGGAGCAAGGCTTTGCCT
Organism: Hibiscus mutabilis; assembly: GCA_019671005.1. Lineage (NCBI taxonomy): Eukaryota > Viridiplantae > Streptophyta > Magnoliopsida > Malvales > Malvaceae > Hibiscus > Hibiscus mutabilis. The sequence goes on along the minus strand of CM033734.1, from coordinate 39,749,879 downwards.
ATAAAATGCAACACCCGAGTTTCGGTCTTTAGGAGTCCATATATGCCACAATTGAGAGCCATAGATGGCCAATATTCTGTGAACAACTGGCCGGAGTAAACGTCTCATGGGTAAGAGAATTTTACTCTCATATTTCTAGTCCAGATAACCCGATTGTATGGCAGGGCCATTCTCCTCGACGCTACTACCATCAACGTCTATTATGGCTTGTTCTTCAAAGAAGATGAACATGCAAAGTTCGTGGAGAATGTGACTCGCAAGAAGATGGACCAAGTTTTGAAGGATCTTACCTTGGAAGGAACATAATGGAACAAGGGAGAACTCAAGGGAACGGTAAACCGCATTATGCTAAAACCTAAAGCTAAGTTGTGGATAAATTTTATTAAGACTCGTTTAATGGCTAACACACACGACACCAACATTTCTTTATCTCGATTGTTATTGTTGCACTCTATTCTTCACAAGCGTATTATCAATGTTGGGCAAATAATTGTGAAAGAAATTTATGCATGCAGTAAAAAGGACATAGGAGCTTTATATTTTCCTAATTAAATAACTATTTTGTGTGAGAAAGAAAAGGTACCAATTGAGCCAACCGATGAACGAATGCAAAAGCGGAGTGGGTGGCCAAAGGCGCAGTACATGCGAGTAATGCAAGAAAGAATGCCACGACCAAAGCCAACTGTCCCAGTTGCCCCGGCAAGTGCACATGCCACCACAAAAGACACTGCACCAAAAGAGTTTGCCTCGGCAAGTTCTCAAGGGTGGTCGATCTAGTATGCCCTTTGTTGGAGAAGTTAGAGCTCATGGAGGAGCAAGAGATGAAGCTCTTGCGGTATATCAAGGATCGGGATGGTACACTAGCACAAATCATCTTGGAGAGGTACCCCGATTGCCAAGCACCATTCTTCGTGTTCCCTAAAGAGTTACTTGACACGATAAGTGAGGCTGGCAAGTCTGGCCCAGCCAAGAAGAAAACTGCCATGGCAACTGATGCCAAGAATAAAGGTAAGAAATCAGTGACTGAACCTATGCAAACTGAACCATTTGTTGATCTTGTAGATTCTAAAGACACCCCTTTCACACATTAATGTCCCTGTAATCGGATGAGCTACCACAGAAACCAACAAAGTGTAAAGCTTCACCACTTAAGGAAGCCAACACGATGGGTGAGACAGAGGAAGTGGTAGAGGAGACTGAAGGTTCAACCCCTGCACCACCAGCAAGACAACAATCAACATGCACTGGAAAGCGCGTTAAACACATGACTACCAGGAAATCACGAGCTGGAGGTGAGGACCACTATGGCTAGCATTTGTATTCTCATTTTTTTGTTTTCATGCATTGAGGACAATGCTTTCCTCGAGTTTGGGGGGATTGTCTTGGTTGTTTCATGTTTAGTTGCATTTGCATTCATTTGTTTTAGTTAGTGTCGCTTGCCATGATAGTTTGCCTAACTAAACTTGCTAATAACCTATTGTGATATCCGATGACGGTTATTTGCCACGTCATTAGGTTAAGAGAACTTTTGACTCTAGGCTTAGCATGAAAAGTTGCTTAGGATTTTGTTATGATGCAACTTTAATAAACATTGTCGTGGCTTGTTAATTTAGGAGAACCTAGTGAACCTTAGGTAAGAAAATATTAAAAAAATGCTAGAGGTGCCCGAAACTGGCTCTTGTAACACCCCATTCCCGGCTTGGTAGAGAACTGGGTCGAAAGGCGTTACCGGAAAATAATACAGTGATTGGTGTGACAATTATTAATCAATATTCATAAAATTGTACAATATTATGCTTAGCAAACAATTCAAACAAATCCAATTAATCCAATATGAGTTGTTTAACCAATTAGGGCCAATTTTAAACTTTTACAAGTTTTAGGGACTAATCTGTAATTCCAATAAATTATAGGTCCATTTCGAAATCAAGCTTACAGCAATGAAATTCGGTCAATAAATAGCGTGTCTATGAATTTTCTTACCAAACAAAGTTTATTTACTCATTCGATTATTCCACATAATTTCTAGTGACTATTTTATAAGTTTCTAGAATTAATAACTAACTTACCTGTACCCGTACCGATACTCGAGAGGCCATATCAGTACGCCTATGTTCCAGACCGTTAAAGTTGTTACAAAATGATAAACCTGTATCAAAATGGAGTCCATCCATATCGATATGCAATACACTTAAAAATCCTTAGAAATTCAAATAGCACGGTTCGTATCGGTACGGCTAAGGAACCGTACCGGTACAGATTAACCAGGGTTAACTGTTTCAATACACCCTAAGGACCGTACTGATGCAATTACTTTCCTAGATTACAATGTTGATTTTCTGTATCGATACACCCTTTGACGTACCAATACACTAAGTTGACCGTGTCCAAATATGCATATCCGTATCGATACGCCATCACCCATATCGATACGCCCTGCATTAAAATGACAGATTTGCTCTGGTTTTAATCCAACCTACCAAACGATGTCCAAATGCAATGAAATTTTACTAGCAAGTTATTAATACACATTTCTATCTGCATGCAAAATCGCATAGCCATTTGAATCCATTTGCTACATTTTCACCTTTTTAGCCACTTATAGCAACTTTTACCAACTTTAGCAAATTATAAAAGTCATTTTTGGCCATCTTAAGCATTCTTATAGCATGCATAGCATACACACGACTAAGTACTTATAAGTGACTATTACAACAACTATGCCACTATTCTAGGAGTATGTAAGAGAAGTATATATTACTTTAACCCTTGCAAAACTTGCCAAAATCCTCGATAGGGTTGCCCAATCTCTCGACCACTTTGCTTAACCTAAAAATGCATGAAGATGAAATGCATTAGGCATAATTTGCCTAGTGAGGTAGTCATAAACAATGTCAAAAATCAATATGCACTCATTTTCATGCTTTATCAATAGTCCAATGGCAATATAACAATGTTCAATATCAACGTAACATTAATCAATAACTACATGCCAATGTTCAATATCAATAATTCATTTAGTTCATTTATAACCCTTGGATTGATGAAGATAGTGGATACGTGGATTCCTACGTCTCGCCAAAAATCAATAATGGTCTAGTCCCTCCACCTCGCCAATTGACCAACACAACATCCCTCTGCCTCGCCAATATAAAGGTCGTAGCCCAAGGACCATAGTCCACCCGTACCAATGAGCTCATAAATCCTATGGCATACCAATTGTATCCAATGTCCGCTCGAATCCAAGGTCTGGTGATTTAGGACAATATCCATTACATTAACAATATCAATAGTTTCAATTATTCGATAGCAATAAGTTGACCCTTTGGTCCATTTCAATGATTCGGTAAGTCCAATAACAATATCAATAGCAATATTTCAATAACCGATGTCCAATGCTCAATGACAATAACAATGATTTTTCCCAATGCTATGCCAGTACTCAATATTCAATGACAATGTTCGATGCTCAATGATTCAATGACAATATTCAATATTCAATGACAATGATTGATACTCGATGTTTCAATAACTCAATAAGGAAGCTTACCGAAGCTTACCATTACACCCTCCAAAGGGTTTGATGCAATAACCTAACTATCAATATTAGAGATAGTATATCCAATGGAAATGAAACTGGGAAAGGCACCTAGCCTAATCCCGAGACTCCGTCTACACTCACCTCAAATCTGAAGCTTTCAAGGCTATCGGATAATGATTCCTTTGCTTATAGCCTTCGATGGAGATGATAGAACTTCCTCCAACACTTGAGTTAGGCAAAAGATTAGGGAATTTGTTAGAATCAAAACTATTGATTCAAAATCAATATTGAAGCTTGCTAGAGTTTATAGTCAACACTAATTCTATGACAACTTCACCACCCTTTCACGTGAATAAAGCCAAGCAAGGAGGTGACTCATACCTCAAATTGGTCATATTATGAGGATGGTCCCTCAACTTTCCAAAGTTTTCACTTTTACCCCTAAACTTTCAATTTTCACAATTTTGTCACTAAAAGACTTTCAATTCTTTCAAAAAGGTCCAAGATCAATAATTAAGCTCGTTTGAGATTTATTTCATTATAATTGAGTACAATAAAGGAGTTAAAACATTGATTGGACTAGTCCGATACAAAATTTTTGATCATTGGAACCTAATTCTGACTAGACCAGTTTTCGGGGTGTTACAGCTCTAGCCAAAAAAATGATGAAAAAATGATGACTAATGAACCCTAGCTAGAGGTGCCCATCTGGATCTAGTCTTAGGGATCTTGCAAATGCTAGAGGTGCCCGAAACTGGCTCTAGTATAAGAATAAAAAGAAGAAGAATTACTAGAGGTGCCCGAAACTGGCTCTAGTTAGATCGCTTGCCTCAGCAAGTTAATAAAACTAAGGTTTTGCTTGGAACTCCTATGATTAACTTGTACATGAATAAGCGCACACTTCACTTGCATCACACTAAATTTTGAGTAATCTTTCTATATTTTGCCTAAAGTCACAATGGTAATTAATGCTAGTTGCTCGGTTCTGAGGATTGAAGTCAAGTATGCAACTTGTTTGTGTTTGGTAAATGCCTTGGCAGGTGAGTTTTGCATTGCTTGAGGACAAGAAATAGTTAGAGTTTGCGGGTGTGATAAGTGCGTAAAAGTATTATTTTTCCTACCCTTTTTACTCATATTATTGTTAGACTTAAGCTCATTTTAGTTGCATTTGTAGTCATTCATTCATAAGTTCATAGTTTCCTAGTTCAATATGCTTGGCCATGCATTTTATTACCTTTTGTAGAAAGAATGTTGCTCTTTTGCTTCTCTGTGTGGAGGATGAATTACTGAGCCAATTGCCGAAGTCTGCCATTGCATTGAAGGGATCAAAGTGGTTAGGATTTCCAACCCCCCAATTCAAATTCAAATGCAAATGATAAATCCCTAATTTTTATTTATTTATTAGCTACATTATCTCACATTTGAAATTCAAAATGGAAGCCCTATCTCCACCAAAATCTCACGCAACAAACTCTCCTCCACACCTAAGGATCGAAACATAAATGGATTGAAGAGAGGAAATTGGGAGGAACGGTTTGTAAGAGAGATCGAAAGAGAGAGGCTGATTGTGGAAGGAGTGATCGAATTGAGGAGTTCATCTCCTCTCTTCCTTCATTGCTGTAATCACAAATCACCCTTCATGTTGGGGAAATATTTCTTTGTATTTTCTTTTCACCCGACCATGAACTAAATTAGATGGTTTGGGTTATTAGGTTTTGAAAGGTTTTTGTATGGATGATTAAATTTTGGTTCAAGTTTAAATGTACAATGTTAATTCAATTCCTATTCTTGCAAATCAAGTGGTTTAACGCTTGAGTTGAGAATCATTTATTGAAACTCAAATCCCTAAATCACTGATAGCACAAGGAAGAGCGAGATCAATGGTGATTCGTGGGAAGGAATCACTATAATGAAGTGACAACCATTGGAGGTTCCTTAACTGAGTCAATTTCCAAACATTACAAGAGTTGATGGAGATCGACGGGCTGAATTGAATCAAGGTTTTCTAACATTTCGAGAGCTGAAGGAAATCAATTCCCTCTTGAACCAAGTTTCCAGAAACTGATAAAGTGAAGGAGCTTGGCGACAGGGAGAATTTCAAACACCTAATAAGAGTTCAAGGAAAAACGATGTTCATTCTTGGTAAAGTAACGTGTGACAGATGTATCACCAAGATTTGCAGAAGCACCGTCCCATCAAGTTAGAGATAATGTGAAGGAAGTGAAGAACATTATGCCAAGCATTAGAGACACAATTGACTTGCCACGACATCACACTTGTCGTAATAATTAACTTGCCAGGGAAACCACTTGCCGAGAAGAGTCATACTCTAACTCAACCACTTACAATTGCATTTCACTGGTCACAGAGAGTCCTACTTCCAGGAACTACTTGCCTGGGCAATTACTTGCCATGGCAATTTACTTTCCTCAGCATTTCACTTGCCTCTGGCATTCAACTTGCCAAAGCAACTCATCTGACATACTCTCAATCTAGATAATCTAACCAATTCTCACATTGATTACTTTCTTTCCTTTACAATCTTTAGTTATTTGTTTTATTTTTCTATCACTATCTATCATCACAACTTTTCTCTTATTTAAGTGCAAGGAGTTAAGAGTCCAAGTCCTTCAGACCAGTCCCTGTCAAGACGATACTCTATACTTATTACTTGCGATGTGTTCACTTTCACATTTCCATAGCACTCAAAACACGCAACAACTACCGCTAACTCCATCTAAGCATGATGCCGTTTGGGTTATTGTTAACCATTTTACCAAGTCAGCTCATATTTTACTAGTCAAAATAAACTATAGTCTTCCCAAGTTATCTGACTTGTATATTGAGGAAGTGGTTAGACTCTACAGAGTACCCAAGTCAATCATCTCTGATCGAGATCCGCATTGCTTCGTAATTTTGGAAGGCATTGCAAGGAGCTCTAGGCACCCGAGTCAATCTTAGTACAACCTTTCACCCACAGTCTGATGGCCAATCAGAAAGGGTAATTTAGATATTGGAAGACATGCTTCGTGCATGTGTCATTGACTTTGAAGAATCTTGACAGAAATCTCTACCTCTCATCGAATTTTCTTATAATAATAGTCACCAATCATCTATTGGGATAGCACCGTATGAAGCATTGTATGGAAAAAATGTAGAACACCATTATGTTGGTCTGAACTCGGTGAAAATAAGATGTTGGGCCCTGACTTACTTTGAGAAACTAAAGAAAGGGTTACCATCAATAATGACCATGTAAAGGTTTTCTTTAACCGACAGAAAGCCTATGCTGATCTCAAGAGGGGAGATATACAATATGAAGTTGATGAGAAGGTTTTCTTAAAAGTCTCTCGTTGGAAGAAGATTCTTCATTTTGGTAAAAAGGGGAAGCTAAGTCCCCGATTTATTAGACCCTTCGATGTAGTTGAAAGAGTTGGTCCCATGGCTTACCAACTAGCTTTACCTCAAGAGCTAAGCAAGATCCACGATGTATCCCATGTATCGATGCTCCGTAAGTATAGATCTGATCCATCTCGTGTTATCGAGCCTGAATCTATAGAATTTCAACCTAATATGACATATGAGGAAGAACCTGAGCAAATATTGGCAAGAAAAGTCAAGAGACTTCGAAACAAGAACATTCCTTTAGTCAAGGTGCTTCGGAGAAGTCACAAGGTTGAAGAAGCTACATCAGAACCAAAAGAGAGCATGAGGAATCAATACCCACATCTCTTCGGTTCAGGAAAAATTTGAGGATGAATTTTCTTAAGGGGAGAGTTCTAAAACCCCAAAACTGGGCTTAGTCAGAATTCAATTCCGGCCACCAAAAATTTTTGTATCAAAAAGTTAATCTATAGTACTAACCTTTGACCAAATGACCAATTATTAGATTATTGAACACTAATTAGGTATTGATGTTGTTTAAGGATTCCATTGTAAACTTTGAAACTTGTTATAGTGGCTAAATTGAGAAAATTAAAAGTTAGAGGATAAAAGTATAAAGAATGAGGAGTTGAGGGACTAACCTTGCAATTAGCCCCTCCTCAAGATTAGTCACCACCTACATGGTCTTTTGGAGTGAAACTACTTCACCTAAAGGAAGACTAAACACTAAATTAGGAAAGAAAAAGAGAGGAAGAATTTTACCCGGTTAATCTCTATGCATGCACCACCCCACTTTCATCTTCTTCCTATAGCTTTAAACAATCAAGCATCTCCATTGGAGGATAACAAAAGCTTTGATTTCTTTAAGTTCTTAATCCTATATTATAGATATTGATTGAGTAATTTATAATCTGTTATTGGCCTATTGATTCCATGATCATATCCATGTTTAATTCAAAGTTCATGAACTCAAGAGCCCTAGAATTTCCTAGGGATATCAAGGCTTAATATTTATTGTTTTTCATGGATATTAAGTTGCTATGAATCTGTTATCGATATTGAAATCCTTGTAAATCCCATTTCTGTGTAGCTCAAGAAAACCAAGGTGAAGAATAACCAAATCCCTCTAATTCCACCAAGCTCAAGAAAAAGGAATTGTCATTTGGGAGCTTTGAAAGCCTTAGAAGTATCGGTGAGTGTAGTCGGAGTCTTGATATTGACTAGGCGCCTATCTCAATTTCATTATATTGGTCTATTGCATTTCCATTGTTGGAATCAAAGTATAGATATATGAAACCCTGTGAAAGGTATCATTGGTAAGCTTTGGTAAGCTTATTACATTGTTAAGTTGATTAATGAATCATTGCATTGTCATTGATATCATTGAAACATTGAGAAAGGCCATATTGATCATGGTATAATGTTGAAGCTACATTGATATTGACATGACTACCGTTATTGTTATTGTTATCGTTATCGATATTGTTATTCTTATTGATATTAGCCTAAGTACTGAATCATTGGATACGAATGGACATGGGATACAATTGGCATGCCATAGAATTCATGAGTTCATTGGTACGAAGTAGACTACGGTCCTTGAACTAAGGCTCTATTTGGCGATGTTGGAGGGATGTGTTAGTGTTGGTCTTATTGGCGATGTTGGAGGATATTGACCATTTATTGTTGGCGATGTTGGTTGGGAATTCGCGTATCCACATTTACATGTCGATCCAAGGAATTAAATTATCATAATTATTGTTAAATCATGATTTGAGATGCACCATCATTGTTATACATGTTAATGATATTATTGGCATTCATGTTATTATTGTTGACTACCTCATTAGGCTACATAAGCTTAATGCATCTCATTTCCTTGCATTTTCAGGTTCAGAGTTGATTGGATCAAGGATCAAAGCAAGATGTGTTTTGAAGCAAGTCACACCAACTATATGTAATGTTAATCTAGCCTTTGAACTCCTAAAATGGTGACATAGGGTCTAATCATGATGGTTTAGCCTCATTTTTTTTTGTACATAGGGTTATATATTTAGTAAATAATATTGTTTTATTTAATTTTAAAATTCAATTCAAAATAATGCCTCAACATAATTGGGTGTTATTTTAATGATTTTTGAAATTAAATAAGTAATATTTTAGGATAAATTCAAAATTTAGTTTAATTTCTTAATTTTAGATTTAAATTAGAACTTTATTTTGGGTTTCTTTAAATATCCTAGTATTAAATAATTTGTAAATTTAAAATTAGTTTTATTTATTGATTTAAAATTTTAAAAAATAATATCCTAAAATAATTGGATATTAATTTTATGTTTTTTATTAATCAATAAATATTAATTTTAAAATTTCATTACTTATTATTTTATTAATTTATAAATTAAATTAAAATGACGTCTTAAAATTAATTAAATGTTATTTTAGGATTTTAAATTAATTTAATAATTTACAAAGGCTTATAAAATAATATTTAATTAATTTTGAATTTGAAATTATACCCTAAAATAATTGGGTGTATTTTTAAAAATTCAATATTAATTAAATGATTATATATTAAGGTTACTTAAATAAAGTAATACTTTAGTGCCTTTAAATCTGGGTCTTTTATTCAACAATTTGTAATATAAATATCGTTTTATTTTAAAGGTTTATTTTTAAATAGATTCGTAAAATAATTGGATGTTATTTACTACGAGTATTTAAATTAAAAATCGTATTTAAATTTACTATTAGGTTCTCATTTTGCATTCATAATTTCAAAATTATTTTTTACAAAAAACAATATTAAATTCAATGCTCAAACACAGTTGGATGTTGATATTTAGTATTTCAAAATTTTGAATTTTGAAATTCAACACATAAATGTATTCGGGGATTGCTAGATAAATTAAAGCAAAACCTTTTTATTTTTAATGCAAAATACGACACAACATTGAATAGGTATTAATTTTAGGCGTTTGTAGAGGTATTAGTCATTCCCCACACATAATCGACTTTCGAACCCTAGTTATAAAATCTTTGGTGTTTTTATGGTGTTCGGTCTACCAAACAGATCAGTGGTGACTCATAGTCTTAAATGAATTTCAAAATCTGAGTGATAAAAAACCCCCATTAAAACCCAAAATTATATCATCAAGCTAAAAATGGTAATGATACCATAGGTAATCTACGAGCCGATACTTGCTTATCACTTTATATGCAACATCAAGTTTGAGAATAATGTACATAACAAAGTAGTCTATAAATAACATATAGAAATTTTATTTATTTCATTTCAGTCCAAATGGTTCAGTAATTACATAAATTACTTCAATTAGAGCACAACAACTCCAATAACCCCTTGCTTAGTATTCTTTGTTATTAGCTTGTGTTTCACTCAAACAGCTATAAAAATATAGGGATGCATTTAACATACTTTAATAGAATGGAAAGTGATTTTAGCACCATGAGTTGTAATACCCCAAAATTTACAGTACTGTTTAAGGGTCATTTAGTACTAAGATAAGGGTCATTTAGTACCAGAATGATAAGTTTTCAAAACTTGTATAGTACAAGTCAAAATATGAAAAGTTGAAGTACCAGAGTTGTAATTTCCCAAAAGTTAGATGTTTTATTTCATAAATAGATAGAGCACCTATTGGTGTGGACCGAATGTGGAATTACTGGTTTGATCCTGTAACACCCCCCCTTTCCATATCCGTACACCGGGTACGAGTCAGAAATGTTACGACTTCTTTAATAAAAAATCGGGGTAATTTAAAATTTTTAGAAAAACTTCTCAATGGTCACCCATCCTAAAATTTCTCTAGCCCAAGCACGCTTAGCTTTATTTAAAACTGAAATAAATTATTTTTTGAGTTACAATAATAAATCAATTATCTTAGCATACGACTCATCACCTGAGTTTACTCTTAACTTTGTATCTTTCCAGAAACGCCAATTATCATGAAACCCTACCAATCACAACTCAAATAATTTTAGCAAGTATACATGCCATTATAATAACCAAACCTCAATTAGGATGTCATTACTGTGATTACCTGTTGAGCTTTCGAATATTGATGCAATGCTCTTCTCACTCTTATCTTGATTTACCTACGTGTGCACAATCAAACACACGCTTAGTAGGAACTTAGTGAAGCAATAATTTAAAATTTATTTGACTTCATGACTATGTTTATATAACATGATATATATCTGCCAAAGCATCAACTTTCACATTGCATTAGTAATGATTTACTACATGCTAATGTCATAAGACTTTCATTCTTGTCCATTTGTCATAATATGCCATATATGCATAAATGCATCATGATCACTAGACATTTATTACCATCATGTTAATCATACATTAACATAATACAAACCGAATATAAATTTATTACCAATATACTTGCCATTTATTCCAAAAGCTCATAAGCTTGTTCACATGTTTATCTTTTACTAATCAATAAACCATAGCCCAAGTATAAGCCTATGAAGACCCTAGGTACACAAGACAAATATGCACCGAAGTGATAATACACATAAGGTCGTGCCCACCATCCGCACATTTATAAGGCAATGCTAACCATCTGCAAATTTATAAGGCAATGCTAACCATCTGCACATTTATAAGGCAGTGCTAACCATCCACACATTTGTAAGGTCGTGCTAACCATATACACTAAGTGTCCTTTATATACTCTATAGTGCTAAACCGAGTATGCGCTGCTGGACTCTATGGCATGCCAACTATACCCTGCCCCTTAATGACTTACTTGGGCATATTTTCCATATTTATTTCATCCATGGCAATGTATATCAACATAATTCAACATTGGGCAGTTCATACCCGAAATAACATTCATAATATAACATCATATATAACTAGATCCATGCATTTATATTCAACTTTTGACATATTTAAAATATGTCAATTATATGCTCCATAGCATAAATATAATGACAATAAAATTTGGGTAGGCTCATCGCAAGCCATCCCAAAGATGTATAAAACGTCAATGTGTCATGATATGTATGCAATTGCACTCACCATGGCCACTTAACACAATGCCTCACTAAGTCCTAGCTCGATCCTTTCTTTCATAGTACCTCGAACCTTATTTGATTCGGACTTGACTTCATTAATCACATGAATAAAATAAAATATTTGTTAGATTCAAATCTAACAATACCTTAAACATGCTGTCTAATTTAATCATTCAAATATAAAATTTCTAAATATTTTTTTCTTTCTTCTTTGTACTGTTCAAAAACTCATTATGGTCCGTCCTTAGTGACCAATTTGAACTTCCATTAATTCTTCCGAGCTTGCTAACTAACATTTGAATACAAAATTTTCAAATTCCATTTTCTGACAGCTTGCGCTACCTTCAAAGATTTATTTATACAGGGAAGAATACATACTGGATCTTAATTTCCTTTATACTGGAGAAACTAGTTTCGATAACGGTTCTAACGGTATAAGCCACATAAATTAATAAAATCTAAAAAGAATTATGAAAAATCACTAAATTCACGTCACAGACTGTCCAGGCAGAAAATTGCTCTATAATTTTTTTCTGACCTTCATTCGAATAAAAATTCATATCTTTTAACCGGAATTCAAAATTAGTTTCCATTTGTTGGAAACGAAACTAGACTAACAATTCTTTCCAACGGTATAAAATTCATCATCTAACCATTTTTGTAAAATTTATGGCGAAATTTTAAACTTACTGCCATAATTCAATTCTAACATAACTTTCCATAAATAACTTCTAATTTACACCAACTTCTCCCTATTTCTCTACTTGTCAATTTAGTCCCATCACTTTACTTCAAATGACCAGAATAAAGCTTGTATTCATATGTTCTATTTACATCCTTCATCAAAATAGGCTCAAACCTTTACTTCTCTAATTTCTCTTGATTTGTCGAGATGGTCATCAAATTTCAAATATAAGGATTCAAGCTTATTAACTTTGCAAATTAGTCCTCCAATCAACATTACTACCTTAATTCCATCATTTTAACTAAAAATTAGATTTACTCCTTCTACATATCCTCTTTGCCGAATAGACCATTCAAGTTTGAAAATTTGTCAAAATGGTCACTAATGTGATTAATTGTCGGTTTAGCATTTTAACTTTATTTTCATGTATCTAACATTATTAATAATATAAATACACATCAAATTCAATAAAAAATCATATATGGTCCTTAATTTTGAAGCTTGCCGAACTGGTCCATGTGCATTTAACTTAGGGTTTTGCTTCCAAACAACAAATCAAGCTTACTAGATCATTAATCCAACATCAAAAACCCTAAGTTAGATTTGAATCCATAAACCCTAATCTTCTCTATGCAAACCGAAATATGTAGGGTTTAAATCCCAACTCAATAACATGATTCCAACATCATACAAGCATTATTCTAACTTAAAATCAACCATGGATTCATAAAATCATAAAAGCCCCAATTTGTTCATAAACCCTAATATTTTCCACATATCAAATCTTATCAACCAAGCAAGTATTCTATAAATTATTTGCATCAAAAGATAGAGCTTGAAGAGTAGAACAACTTTGTATTTCGAAAGATTACCTAAAAACTGAGATTCAGGGCTTAAATCGAGCTTGGAAAATTTCCCTCTTCTTTCTCCTCTTTATCCATGGTTCGTGGCTGGATTTGTTCCTCTTTTAACTATTCTTTTACACTTGTAACTATTAAATGAATTTTAAATTCATTTAAATAGTGAAATTACCAATTTAGCCTTTAAATCCAATGGCTAATTTAATCTTATCAAAAATCAAGGGCCAAGATTAAATCCATGCATACTTCATCTTCCAAAAACGTCCTCAACATTTCAAAAATATTTCAAAATTGCCATCCTTGCCAAATTACCAATTTGCCCTCCAACTAGTCTTTATTTACTAGTTTGTTTCAAAATTGCCATTCCATTATAATCTAACTAAATTAGTTCCTTCTCAACTGGCCACTATTCCATAAATATCATTTTATGATTTTCCATGGCTTATGGAACAACCTCTAAAATTTCAATTCAATCTGATTTCCCAATATTCACTAAATACTTCAACTACAATTTTACCTTTACCGAGCTATCAGATCTATTCCAAAAATTCTATATTTACATAATGTACCTCAGGTCATCATCCTTCATCCAATGGCCTAGATTTAATCTTGAGCTAGTAGTTACCAACCTTGCCCTTGTAATTTTCCAAAATTATGATCTTGCCATTTTTCATCCAACGGCTCATATTTAACATGGAAAATCAACTTAAATCCAAGGGTTCATATTTTTCCAACACATAGAAAATATCTTAGACATGTAAAATCACATAATTAACCTTGCCTTATCATCCTTCAAAATATCCTGGATATTCGATTCGATCCGATTATCTGAATATTTTTCTGAACTTTATTGCTTTATAGCCATTAATACAGACTCCGTACGAAAAATCCGGGTAACACAAAAACATCATTCTTGGGGGTAAACTATTCATTTATGGGAATAAAACACATAACTTTTGAAAATTATAATTTAGTCCCTAAACTTTTCCTAAGTTTATACTTTATCCACAAAACTTTCAAAATTTACATTTTGGTCACTAACCAAAAATTGGGATATTACAGATCTGATATTTCAAATATTGGGAAACCACAGTCAAATTTTAAGTGGAATTCAGATACCTGGATCGAATTGACAAATTATGAAATTTTACCATATGATAGAGAAAGGTTTTATGCAAAACTCTCGAAATGTGAGTTTGGTTATCAGAAGTGGTTTTCTTGGGTCACATTATTTTAACCGAAGGGATCCACATCGACCCTAAAAAGATACAATCCATTGTGGAAGGGTTGGTCCCATGTCAATACTTTATATTGATGAAAAGGAATCAGTCCGAGTTAATATTATTCATATGGATAGCCGATTAAGAAATATTAAGAGAAATTGTATCCGATAAAGATTTTAGGTAATTATTGGTATATTTGGACCAAGTCAAAATTTTAAGTTTGATTTCATAAATACAAAATATTTTATTTGATAATATTATTTATTTTTTAGATATGAAAATAAGGAATTTTTAGAATTTATTTGATAGCCCCGTGAAGGGGAAATCGTAGTAGAAGTAGTTAGTGAATATCAGGAAATCAGATCAAATTGAAATTTCAGAGGTTGTTCCGTAAGTCACGGAAAATTCATAAAATATTATTTTATTAATAAATTATTAATTGGTTGATTGTGATCTAATTAGAATAGTTGGATTTTTACAAAACGGCAAAATTAGTGATTTAAGTGACTAGTTTTGCTAATTTGGTAATTTGGTCACAATGGCAATTTTGAAATATTTTGAAAGTACCATGAGCAATATGGCAATTTCCCATGTGAAAAATTAATCTAGTTTGGTTAGATTTGAATGGAATTTGGTTGGAATTAAACTAGAATGGCAACTTGTAAATTATGATTCAGTTGGAGGTTAATTTTGGAATAAGGATTAAATTGAATAAAAAATTCAATTTATAAATACATGTGGCATAAATGAATAAAAGATGAAAAAACATATGTTCATCTTTTCTCCTTCATTTCGAAAACACCATGGGAGAAAGGGGAAAATTTACAAAATTTTCCTAGGCAATTTTGAAGGCTCTTAAACAAGGTTCAAGGTATGTTTTTGGTAGAAAGTTGATATATTTTCAATTCCCTTTCATTTGATAGTAATTTTATCAAGAGTTATGAAGATTTGATTATGTTCTTGAAGAGAGAGAAAATAGGGTTTCATGTTCCATGTTTAGATTGAAGCTTGATTTATGCAAATCTAGTGTTGTAGAGATGAAATCAAGCTTAGATTGTGATTAATTTCATGTTTAAGGTTAAAACCCTAACCCTAGAATTTGGGATTTCATTTAGGGTTTTGAAATTTGATGATGAAAATGAAAGATTGATGATATTAGAAGCTTGATTTTGATGTTAGAATGAAAAATCCTCAACTAGTCCTTTAAGTGACCATTTCGGCATACATGAGGAAATTTGGAGAAATATTGTGAAAATTATACTATTGATGGATTTGAAGAGATTATGAACTTAGAAGCTTGATTATGGCTTTTGGACTTAAATAAAGTCCTTGAAAAGTTTAGACACCCAATTCGGCTTGAAAGAAGAAATTTGGGTTTTAAGTGTTAATTCTTGGAAATGAAGAATATATGTTGGAAAAAAAATTAATTTGAGCATGTTAGAATGTTGTTTGGATGAAAAATGAGTCTAGAGAAGCTAAGTGACCAATTTGGCCACATGGAAGAATAATGGGAAAATTTTATGAAAATTATGATTATGAGATTTTATGATTCGAATATGTTGTATGAAGTTAGAATTGAAATTAGAATCCAAGGGACTAAATTGACAAGAAAGGAAATGGAAAGGAACCATTTTAACAACCCTGTTTAGTTCAAGGACCAATTCAGTTTAGGTCTAAAAGTAGGGGAAATGTGAGGAAAATTATAGAAATGTTGGATTAATTATTAGATACAAGTTTGCAAGTTTATGTGTAAAATTAGTGACTAAAATGTCATTTTGGTAAAAGTTAGTGGATGAAGGGTATTGAATAAAAGTTAATGAAAAATGATGGAATTATTGAATAACTGTGATTCGAGCTTGAATAAATTGTAAAATGTGCAAAATGGTCACTAGGGGACCATAATGAACAATTCGGCATTATTAAAGAAAAAAGTGAAAATTTTTGGAAATATTTTATATTCGGATAATTATACTAGTATAGTATAATTAAGCAATGTTAGATTAAAAATCTAACATAAATATTTTTATGTATGTTTAAATGGTACTGTACAGCTATTAACGAGGCTAAGGCTACCAGATCAAAGAAAAGCAAGGAAAAAGTATCGAAATAGCTTAGTGAGGTTAATATCATGCGTGGACCAGGTGAGTGTATTTTTACTTGTTTATTATATATGTGATATGAGTGATTTCATTATATGTATTTATGACATGTTGATAAATAGGACAACTTGCGTAAACTAGCATTGGTATAAATAAAAATGTATGATGGCTTATTTATGCCAATAGCATGAAATATTAAATGGCATATTGATACAATGATTGTAGCATAATGATTTACTCAAGGTAAATTGAATTTTAGATATTTGGATATGAACTGTCCATTAACAAATTATAGATAACAATATTGAAGGATTGGATATTAAATATGAAAATATTATATTGTTATGACCAAGTACTAGTGTGAGAGTCTTTGGTATAATTGGATATCCATAGAGTTATAGTAGCTGTAATCCAGCACTACGGTGCGATCCAGGCAGTTCGGTGTTGATAACAGACTCTACGACGTTACAGTCATTTCGGTGATGATTAGACACTACGGTGTCGACTAGCAAAAAAAGATGATATAGTGAGGAGCAAAGGGCGTCCTCAAGTACGTACTCACCATCAGACGCTACGGCATTGCAAACACTACGGTGTCGTTATGATGACTCATATACCAGAGGTTCACATGAGAATCCTTGGTATAGTTGGATATCCATAGGGTCTTAGCAGCTGCATCCTAGCACTACAGTGCATTTAGTCACTTCGGTGATGTTTAGAGACTTCAGTGTTGACTTAGATGCTACGGCGTTGTTCAAACACTTCGGTGTTGTTAGCACAAAAAGTGCGATAATAAGGAGCAAAGAGCGTCCTTGATTATGAGGAGCAAAGAGCGTCCTTGAGTATCTACTAATCTCAGTCGCTTTGGCGATGTAGACGTTACGACATCGTAGACACTATAGTGTGTGATGACTCGTGTACCATAGCATCACATGATTTTGTACTTTGGGCTATAAAACATGAAATGCATTTATGCAGGTAGTTAAGCAAAAAAGCTTATCTTACACAAGACTGGTAAGACGAATCAAATACTATGATTTGAATATTATATTGGTTTAATGAACTATACATGTAAGGTAGTTCTATGCATGATAAAATGTTATCAACTGCAATTGGAAATCGCTTGCCATTTTGCAGGAACTTATTGCACTGTTATATGATTTGATATTTACTTTGGGCCATAAGATTTTATAGTACAAAATTATTGCAGTACAAATTTCTTACATGATTATTCCTACATTAATGATTAATAATCATTGTTTACATTGTTATGATTATGCCTCACTAAGTTATACTTAGCGTGTGTTTTGTATCACACGTAGGTACCTCAGACTAGATAGCAGAGGAAGAGTTGCACATCGTTAGATCAAGTTAGCCTCATTATCAGTAAGTATCACCACATCCTAGTCTAGTGGGGCATGTATATATTTTAAATAAGTAGCTATTTTTTATGATCTAGAAATATTATTTAGTTTGAGAAATTAAGAATATTATAAAAGATGCTGCAAATGATTTTTAAACTTAGTTGTTTATGCGTAGCGATTTTAAAATCAAGAAAGGGTCTAGGAAGCTCACATAGTTTTCATCCTGAATTATATTTTAATTCTAATAACTGCTTAAAGTATATTATAAACTAATTCAGGGTCAAAACTAGGTTACTCTAGACAGATTTGTAATTTAGTAGAAACCGAGAAAGGACCAACCACTAGAGTAGCTAAGCAAGAATAGTATATAAAAAAATTTACAAGTCTGAAAATCAGTGTAAATCAATTAGTAACATCTTTAATGTGTATTCAAATATCGAATATACGTTGAGGGTGTTACATGAGTAACGAAAGTTAAAGCCTAGTTAAGTCATGTGACACTTGTGCTTAGTTAGGAATGGTTGTATTGACACTTGAATAGATAGATTTACCGACAAGCTTTGTCAAGTGACACATTGGGGCTAGCCTAGATTAATCATTTGTGTCCTTGAAAGAGCATCTCCCACCAACTCTGTCAGTATTATGGCAAATAAAAAGTTAGTACAGTTGTTTTCAGTTAGATAATTTCATCTTTTAGATCACAACTTGTCGGTTGCTTCTAGATGTATCAATATCCCCTCTTCTATATATCTGGTATCTCTTTAGTTGTCATTTACAGTTCTAAACCCCATCGAATATTAAAATTGTTACAATTAGTAACATTTGATAAACACTATACATTCCATGCGAGTTTTGACAACCCGACATACACACCTTGTGTGTGTCCACTTTATTACTTGTGTCGACATTATATACTTACACTATTTACGTGTCGGTTATGAAGACACTAGTAACACATTTAGTTAAGGTTTCAATAAGTCATTCTTGCATGTTTAATTGTTGTTTTCTTATATATATATATGTGTATTTGAATGGTTACCTTTCCTACACAAATTATTCTATATGTCTTAGTCTTTACAAATTATATGTCCTAATTTTTCCTAACGCAAGTTCCATGAACCTTTGTAGGTACTTCAATGGATGGTTAAATGCATTAAAAGTTGTGTAAACCCCAAAATCGGGCTAAGTCAGAATTCAATTCCAGCCACCAAAAATTTTGCATCGAAAAGTCAAACTATAGTATTGACCCTTGACCAAATGACCAATCATTGGATTATTAAACCCTAATTAGGTATTGATGTTGTTTAAGGATTCCATTGTAAACTTTGAAACTTGTTATAGTGGCTAAATTGAGAAAATTGAAAGTTAGGGGATAAAAGTATAAAGAATAAGGAGTTGAGGGACTAAACTTGTGATTAGCCCCTACTCAAGATTAGTAACCACCTACGTGGTCTTTTGGGGTAAAACTTCTTCACCTAAAGGAATGCTAAACACTAAATTAGGAAAGCAAAAAAGGGAGGAAGAATTTTACCCGGTTAATCTCTAAGCAAGCCCCACCCCACTTTCATCTTCTTCCTTTAGCTTTAAACAAGCAAGCACCTCCATTAGACGATAACAAAAGCTTCAATTTCTTCAAGTTCTTAATCCTAAATTATAGATATTGATCAGGTAAGTTATAAACCCTTATTGGCCTATTGATTCCATGATAAAATCCATGTTTAACTACAAGTTCATGAACTCAAGAACCCTAGAATTTCCTAGGGATATTAAGTCTTAATCTTTATTGTTTTTTTATGGCTATTAAGTTGCTATGAATCTTTTATTGACATTGAAATCATTGTAATTTTATTTCTTTATAGCTCAAGAAAACCAAGGTGAAGAATCACCAAATCCCTCTAATTCCACCACGCTTAAGAACAAAGGAATTGTCATCCAGGGGCCTTGAAAGCCTGTGAAGTATCGATGAGTGTAGTCGGAGTCTTGAGTTTGGCTATAGGTGCCTATCTCGATTTCATTATATTGGTCTATTGTATTTCCATCGTTGGAATCAAGGTATGGATATATGAAACCTTGTTAAAGGTATCATTGGTAAGATTTACTAAGCTTATTACATTGTTAAGTTGATTATTGAATCATTACATTGTCATTGATATTAAACATTGAGAATGGCCATATTGATCATGGTATATTGTTAAAGTTGCATTGATATTGACATGACTACCATTATTGTTATTGATATTGATATTGGCCTAAGTATTGAATCCTTGGATATGAATGGACATGGGATACAATTGGCATGCCATAGAATTCATGAGCTCATTAGTACGAAGTGGACTATGGTCCTTGAGCTAAGGCTATATTTGGCAATGTTGGCGGGATGTGTTAGTGTTGGTCTTATTGGCGATGTTGGAGGATATTTACCATTTATTGTTGGCGATGTTGGTTGGGAATTCGCGTATACACATTTACATGTCGATCTAAGGAATTATTATAACTATTGCTAAACCATGATTTGAGATGCACCATCATTGTTATACATGTTAATGATATTATTGACTTTCTTGTTATTATTGTGGACTACCTCACTAGGCTACATAAGCCTAATGCATCTCATTTCCATGCATTTCAGGTTAAGAGTTGATTGGGTCAAGGATCAGAGCAAAAGGTGTTTTGAAGCAAGTCACACCAACTATATGTAATGTTAATCTAGCCTTTAAACTCCTAGAATGGTGGCATAGGGTCTAATCATGATGGTTTAGCCTAATTTTGTTTGTACATATGGTTCACCATGTTGAAAGGGTCAAAATATAAAACTTAGCAAATTGGTGTTTTTTTAAAAAATTTGGTAATATGGCCTAAAGTGCACTAATATGTGAAATCATTGTAAATGTATTCAAAATGACATAAAATTTGGTATCTGATTAGATTAAGTGGCTAAAAACTTGCTTGTAAAATTTGGGAATAGTTGGATAAGTTTAAGGCCCCTAATTTGATTAAAAACCAGATAAAATCTGTCATTACAAGCCTTGTCGTACCAATACAGATGGTGGCGTATCAGTACGGCCTTGCATATTTGGTCAAGATTAATGTTGTGGTATCAATACGCTTTAGGGTGTACCGGTACGAGGCTTAGCCATTGGAATTGCTGCGTAGCTGCATATCGATACGCATCTAGGCATATCGATACGAGTCTAAATCACTGGAAAAATATTGTAGTATCGTCTTGACAATGTTGGTAAAAATAACTGCAAAATCAAACTGTTAGCTTTGACTGGATAATTAAAAATAAAATACAGATAAGAAACTGTGTTGTGGTATAAACCACTACCTTAAAAATGATTTTGCCTTGATGTGTATAATCGCTGCTGCAGCCTATTATCCCCCGATGTTAAGACTGTAGCTCCAATAATTGTACACCCAAAGATCAGAGTGGACATTGGTAGAATTGCTCTTCTCATAGAAAGAATAAAAGAGAGAACTTTGAAAGGATTCATGATACATTAGAATTCTGAAAACCCTCTCTATTTATTGGTTGTACACAATGGTTAAAAATGGCAAATTGAATCAGTCTTAAACATTGATTTCTGAGTTTAACTGCTGGTCAATTGCTAATATTCAGCCATTCATTAATTAGGTGATAAAAATCAGGAATTAATTTGCAGATTGATTCCTATTTTATTCTAATTAAGAGCTAATTAAAATGTTATAGTTTTAATAATTGCCTGTAAATCAAGTTTTTAGAAAACAATTCTAAAGAAATTATTATGAAATTTCCCCAAAAAGATAAAACACATGCGGACGTGTCGAAGACACGTGTTACCGGGACCATGAACCAAGTCGAGCCGGTCGCCGACAACGGCAGTGCGCGTGTGTAAGAGAGTTGTTTAACCACATTCAACAAGGGAGGGCAAGGAAGACTCTTTAAATACCCTTCCCAAGGGATGTACCCTCCCAATATGGGTTATAACCAACATTCCCCAAAACATTCAGAAAAAGCTTCTTTAAAAGAGAAAAGTTTTATTAAAATTGAGAGAAGAGCATTGCAAGATTAGATACTTAAGCACTAGTGAACGTATCTGGATCTAGTACGCAGTGACGATGAGTAATTCTTATCTTAGATAAGTGAATGAATCTTGAACTTTCTAAGATTAGGGTGAACTCATAACACACAACTAACCTCCTCATGCATCGAAGTCCTTGATGTGTCTACAAAGAGTATATGCAGATGTGTTAAATGAGTAGCCCTCATTCCTCATGATTCTAGTAAGTGCAATAGAAAAATCTCCCAACGTTTTCATAAAAGGTGGCTAATCCTTCTCACTTACATAGGTTATTTCATCAATTCTATCTCTTTAGGACCACCCAAAACAAGGGCTATGAAATAATTAAGATATTTTATAACAGCTCATCCCCACAACAGGTAAGGTGAATTTCTTCAAGTTCACTTTA
Organism: Hibiscus mutabilis; assembly: GCA_019671005.1. Classification (NCBI taxonomy): domain Eukaryota; kingdom Viridiplantae; phylum Streptophyta; class Magnoliopsida; order Malvales; family Malvaceae; genus Hibiscus; species Hibiscus mutabilis. The sequence goes on along the minus strand of CM033734.1, from coordinate 39,727,222 downwards.
AATGAACCACCCAAACTATGGGACAATAAATCATTAAGAATAAATATTTAACCTCATTAATCGGTGAATTCAATATGTCATTCTCTCTAGGAACACCCAAGCTCGTGGGTTTGATTAAGAGTTTTTAAGAAAACTCATCCTCTCTGGAGGTAAGTTCATCTAGTACTTCACGATTAGGACTACCCACTTAACACTGGGTTATGAACTTATTAAGAATAGATATTCAACCAAAAATTTGTAAATTCATCAAGTCTTTCTCACTAAGAACAACCAAAGTCTGGGTTATGAATTTATTAAGAGCAATTAAGCTTATCTTGCATATGTACATTATTCCTCATAGGGATAGGTAATTTTAAATTTACACTATGAGTCTTTCCACAGCTTCGTTTGACCACATTGAACTTAGATAACTAAGTTGGGTATCCACTATGAATTTCTCAACCAATGGGCTTTAGACCCATCCCCTCAATGAATCCATAACCAATTTTTGACTTAACCCTTTAGTAAGCGGATCAACAAGGTTCCACTCTGACATCACATACTGTAACGAGAGTATTCTTTCCTTATTAAGAGTCTTACAAATTCATGTCTTATGCAAATATGTCTTTTCTTACTGTTGTAAGCTTGGTTATGAGCGACACATATTACTTCTTGTTAATTATACAATAAGAATTAGAGGAGTCAATTTTCCCCATAAAGGTATTTCTGCCAACAAATTTATAAGCCACTCAGTTTCTTGCCCAGCTAAGTCAAGAGCTATAAACTCGAACTCAATGGTGGAACGAGAGATGCAAGTCTGCTTAGCAGACTTCCAAAAATCCTTGCTCCACCTAAGGTAAAGACATACCAACTCGTACAGCGTACTTCATCATATTGGTAACCAGGTTGGCGTCACAATATCCTTCTAAGACTAAAGGATAGCCAACAAAATCGAGTTTCCAATCCATAGCACCTTTAAGATACTTAAGTAAGCATCTTAGAGCAATCAAGTGTTCACCACTAGGAATATGAGTATATCTACTCATCCTACTCACAGCATAGGCAATATCAGGCCGAGTATAGTTCATTAAGAACATAAGGCTCCTGATAATTTTGGCATACTCTAGTTGGGAAACACTACTTCCTTTACTTTCAGGAGTCGTATACTAAAGTCGTAAGAAGTTCTAACAGTGATGACATCAAAACTGACAAATTTCTTTAACATCTTCTCAATGTAGTACGTTTGATTCAAAGAAAATCCCTTTTCAAATTTGGTAACTTTAGCTCCTAAGATCACATCAACTTCTCCTAAATCTGTCATCTCAAATTTAGTGGACAAGAAAATTTTCATCTTGTTAAAGGATTCAATGTTAGTACTGCATATCAAGATTTCATCAACATACAAGCTTATGATGACACAATTGTACCAAACATTTTCGAATACACGCATACATCCGCTCCATTTAAATAAAACCAAAACTTAGAATGGTTTTGTGAAATTTCTCGTACCACTATTTTGGAGCTTGTTTAAGGCCAGAGAGTGACTTTTTAAGTCTACACACTTTGCCTTCCATGCCAGGTGTCTCAAAACCTGGCGGTTGCTCCATATAGATCTCCTCGTCTAGATCTCCATTCAAAATTAAAGTCTTTACATCCATTTGATGTACACGTAACTTATGAATGGACGCTATCACAAACAAGGCATGGATCGTTGAGGTTTTTGTGACAAGAGAGTATGTGTCAAAGAAGTCTATACCAAACTTCTGAGTGAACCCTTTGACTACTAGTCTTGCCTTATATTTTTGGATTAACCCATTGGGTCTAAGTTTCTTTCTGAAAATCCACTTAGATTTGATAGGTATAAATTCTCTAGGCAATTCAACCAACTCCCATGTGTGATTAGACATTATTGACTCAAGTTCATCATTTATTGTAGCTCTCCAAAAACTCGCATCAATTGAGCTTATAGTTTCATCATACGACTTTGGATCTTCATCTAAAAGGAAAGTCTAAGCTATAGGAACAAAAATTGAGTTTACATCACTTATTTCAGAGATAAAGGAAGATAGGAAATCTGGACCAAAGGTAGAGGCTACCCTTTGTCTTTTAATTCTTCTAGGCTCTAATTATATCTCTAGAGAATCCTTGGCAGGATCAGAAGAAGTTAAGGCATGACTTTCTACTTGTTATTCAACACTTAAACTAGGTTTCTTTAAAGGAAAGATATCTTCAAACAACAAATCCCTAGTTTCACAAATACAAAAGTCATGCAGATACCTAAATCTGTATGTGGCACTCTTTGAAGCATACCCGATAAACACTGTATCAACAGTTTTAGGACTGATGGTGGACTTCTTAAAGTTAGGCAAACCAACTTTTGTCAGACACCCCCACACTTTCAAGTATTGCAAATTGGGTGCATAACCTTTCCACATCTTGTATGGGGTACAATCTAATTTCTTATGAGGTACCCTATTTAATATGTGATTTGCTGATAGAATGGCTTCCCTCACATGTTCTCAGATATCCCAGAACTTAATAACAAAGAGTTTATCATCTCATTTAAAGTTATATTTTTCCTCTCACCAATGCTATTCTGTTAAGGAAAGTAGGGGGTGGAGGTTTATTGAATTATGACATTCTTTTCACACACCTCTTTAAGAAAATTAGACTCGTATTCACTACCTTTATCGAATCTAAGCCGATTTATTCTCCTATTAAGGTAATTTTCAACTTCTTTCTTATAAATTATGAAAGAATCTCTCAGCTTCATCTTTAGGTCTTAACTGATATACCTTTGTATATATAGAATAATCATTTATAAAGGTTATAGAGTAGTGTTTACCTCCTTTACTTTCAGAGTTTCTAAAAGCATATCAGAATGTATAAGTTCTAACAATTCAGTTTTTCTCTTAGAAACTGTCTTAAAAGAAAGTTTAGCATGCATGGCTTCTACACAAATCTCACATTTGTTAAAGCTTTTCTCGTCTAGATTAGAAAGTAGATTCATTTTTATGGTTTTCTTTAAAGAATGAATATTTACGTGTCCTAATATAACATGCCATATATCTAGAGTCTCAGCAATATAAACAAAAGTGGTGGTTTTATTACTTTCATTAAACTGAGTTTCAATTACAAATAAACCTTCATTTAAAAAGCCTTTCCCAAAAAAAACCCATTTCGGGAAAGTACAAGTTTATCTACTTCGAAATGCCCGCCTTGTTGAGTAATCCACCACTAATTAGATTTCTACATAGAGCGGGTATGTCCAGAGCATTATGCAAGGCTAAAGTTTTACCGGATGTCAGCTTTAGTAAAACCTTCTCTTTGCCAAGCACTTGTGAACTGCTAGAGTTCTCCATGTACACTTGTTCACCATTCTTCACATCTTCAAACTCGGTGAATAGCTCTTGTTTGGCATAAAAATGTCTAGAAGCGCCAGTGTCTACAACCCACTCAACATTGTTTTCCAGCAGGTTGACTTTAGAAACCACCGCTGCTATGATGTCGTCAGCATTCTCAATAACATTCAGCTGTGGTTTATCCATATTTTGGCAGTCTGTTCATTGTTGGCACTGGTAAGCTTTGTGTCCGACCCTTCCACACACATAGCAATTGAAAGGCTTGTGTGGAGCCTTATCCTTTGTAGGTTTCTAGAACTTGATAGCCTTCTAGGTTTTGACCTTCTACTTCTAGCCACATCGTCTAATGGGCTTATTAGATTTAGACCCTGAGGCAGATCCAGATTCAACCATATTAGCCTTAAAAGAAGGATTATTAGAAGAAATCAACTTATCTTTAAGTCGGTTGGCTTCTTCTATTTTCATGTGGCTCACTAGCTCCTCAATTGTAAACACCCTCTTCTTGTGTTTTAGAGAGTTACGGTAGTCAGACCAAGACTTGGGCAGCTTCTCTATGAGGAAAATTGCTTGCAGGACTTTGCACATCTTTATGCCCTCATCCAGGATGTCAGAAACCAAATTTTCCTAATCATAGACCTGATCCATGATCGGTTTGTCATCGAATATTTAGAACTTGAGCCATTCGCTGACCACGTACTTCTTTATTTCGGCATTATCGGCTCCATACTTCTTCTCTAGCGTGTTCCATATAACCTTTGAACTTCTCTTCATAAAGAATATGTCAAATAGTTTGTTCGACATGTGACTTAAGAGAAAGCCACAAACAGTTTTGTTGTCCTTCTTATACTTGTCTATGGACACTTAAATAGAAACACAAACATCTATAGTTTGTAGGACAACACTTGTCGGGGTAGGAGTGTTGTCACCATCAACTACGTTGAAAGCATCGTCTAAGGATGATGGAGTCGTTGGTGTTTGAGGCAGCAATAATGCCCCAGTTTTGTGCCTGGGAGTTTTCTAAGTTAATTAGACGGACCGGTGGGACGGATTAGAGGATTCAAATTAGTTTCAGGATAAATTTGAAACAAATGTTTTTGAGTGAGGAAAAATATGGAAAAAAAATCATAAAACCATTATTTAATATATAGATGATTTTGGTAAAAATCAATTTTACAAAAAGAAGTTTCAAAAGGTGACATTTTGGGACAATGACCAAAATGTAAAGTTTTAAAACTATTTTTAGTGACTGTTTTGTAAAAGGGTCAAAACTTAGAATCTTTAAGGAGCTATTTGACCAAATTCTAATATCAGACTTTTCCCTTTAATTTGGATATTTTAAAATGATTTAAAATAATATAAATAGGCTTGAAGAATTAATTTTTGCAATTAAAGATTTAAAAGATAACTTTACGTAACTAACTTTTCTCCAAAAGATTTTCTCTCAAATTCTCTTCAGCCAAACACTTTTTTCTACTTCATTTTCTCTGGTAATTACTTGATTTCAACGTTCTTCTATTTTCAAATGAATCCTTAATGGTTTCCTAACAAGACCTATTTGATTTGATCTTGTTTTCTCAAGAAAACTCATATAATAAGGGGAAAGCCAAGGTTAGAGCTGAGCTTCATTTCTCTCCTCTAATATAAGGTTCTTTATTGAGATTCCCAAGTTATTGAACATTTACATATGTTTTCTAATGAGTTTTAATGATTTAATTATCGAAAAATTCCTAAATCAAGGTTTAATTGAAGTATTTGATTGATCTTTGTTATAGATCTATTTTGCTGGGTTCTTGATTTGGTTTAAGCATGATTTTGATGTTTTATAATGTTAATAAGTTTATTTTAACATTAGAATCCCGAAACTAGGTGAATCTCTAATTTTCTAGCTTGTTAGTTATGGGTTTTTGAGGAGTTATGGAGGTTTGATGAATGTTGGAGGTATAAGGATGATGTTAATGTGTTTTGGATGTTAATTGATGGATTAAAACTTTAGGTTTTGTCTGGGTTAAGTTTGGAAGGTGTTTGATGTTGCTTTCGATTGTTGAGGAGTAAAGTTTGGTAGACTTTGTTGAGGATTTGTGTGAATTGATGTTGCTGGTCTGTTGATTGCATTTTGATGCATTGAATCCTCTAATTTTGTGTGGTTAAAGCGGTGGAAGTTAATCCTCAAGCTTGAGGTGTGGTATCGACAGTCGTGGGGGCTTGGATTTGCATCACCGATCAAAGCTTTGCGTAGTCGGTCATTGAGAACGTGATTTACCGCTTTTCAAGGGTTTGAAAGTTCTGTTTGAGAGCTTAGATTAAGCTTGAAATGCTAGTCTAAGTTTGGAAGTAAGTAAATGATGATTTCTCTCTTGATCTCAGTTTGGTAATAGGTTTTGATGCACTTGTTTTAATGTTTTGATTACTCAGTGTTATATGCATATTTTGAGCATGGTTTAATGTTGGAAAGTGGTTAAATAATGATGATGATGCATTTGGAAGTAATGAATGTTTTGATAATGTTTATGAACATTGGTCAATGCATGGTTTAATGCATTGGTTAAATGGCTTTGGTTTGGTGCATATGAAAACAATGAGTTAATGGTAACGTAATGAATTATATTGGCAAGTGATGGGTTGAAAAGGTTATAAAAGTGTTATCGGATATAGTTGGCCGGCCATAGGATTGATAGTGCACTATAAAAAGTCACCTTAGATGTTGAGGGCTTTATGTGTACTGAATACTCCATCCAAGTACCCTAACGATCGAAGGGTTATATGGTACTGAAGACTCTCGTTATTGGATAGTACATCTAACCAATGAGTGATGTTGAGGGGTTTATGGGTACCGAAGACTCCACCATAGGTGCCACAACGGTGGATGAGTTTATGTGTACCAAAAACTCCTGTTGGTAGACCTTTAGATGGTTTCAGGTTAAGATGTGGGAAGTGTTGAGGGAACACTTGTTGAATTCGTGTATCCGATGTTATATTTTGTAAAGTGGAACTTGGTTAATGATCACTTGTAAGCCAATACAATTGATGATGTATCATGGGATGGATTATGTTGTATAATGTTGGTTTAAACATGTTTTACTCTTTAAGCCTTGCATTGGTAGTATGAATGGGAAAGCTTAAATTGAGTGCAGCAAATGAGACTTTGTTGTTGATCCGTAATACATGTTGCATATGGTTTTATATGCATATTTTGGAAATATTAAGTGCATGGTTTTTACAAGGCATGATGTTGTGGAAATGATTTGAAAGGTGTTTTAAAAGTAATTTCCCAAGTGGACTATTGAATGGTTTTAAATGCATTGATGCTGGTTGGTTTTAGAGCACTCCTCACTAAGCCTAATGTGCTTACGCTCTCCCTTTTTCCATCAATGCAGAGAATTAAAGGTTGGAAGACAAAGGGAAAGCAAGGAGGAATCTAAAGACTTGTGTTTACGAAAGTATGATCTCGAATTAGACTTGTAGTAATAAAGGCAATATGGTCATTTGTTGTTTGGGAGGGTTGTTTGCTAAACTCCTTATTTGTTCAAGTTTTAAATGTTAGTTGGACTTGTATAAGGCTTTATGTGTTGGCTTTTGCTCAAGATTTATGCTTTGGATGTTGAGTAGGGAGCATGCCTATAGGCGTTGTGGTTGACTGTGTTAGGCTTGCTAGGATTTCTTAAAATGTTGGTATGTTGATGTTAAGTATGCTATTGATGTTGTGTGATGTTTGGATATGTGTTGACGTGTTTTGAATGAGCCAAAGTGTCATATGTTAGACCTAGAGGTCATTACAGGACTCAATGTACCAGTACGGGCTCACTGGTGTCGGTATGCGGGTTATGAGAAGGCTCAATTCATCAAAAATTAACAAAGAGTATTGGTACATCTAGCCACCTTATCGGTACGCCTTAGGGAAAATTTACACTGTTGTCGGTACACGGGCTCCCATACTAGTACGCCTTCTAGCTACTGGATTCTAATTTTCAAAAATGAACCATAAGAGATGGTACATGGATGAACAATATCGATACGAGCTTGCTTGGCATACCATATCTATACGGGGCTTGGAGTATCGATAGTAGAGCTGTTAAGTTGGTTGAATCGTATCAATACGGGACTAGCTCGTATCGGTACACAGTGTACAATTTTATGCTTTTGTCTGCTGAGGTTTGGAAATGATGCAATTTGGTCCCTAAATGATACGTATGCAATTAAATGAGCTCGGATGGTTGTTTTTAGTTAGAATTTAGCCTATAAGCATGAAATTGGATTAATGAAGGATAGGTAACCCGAATCTTAATAAATTCCTTATAATTTATGAAAATTACATTTTGGTCCTCGAATCACATGTTTGACCAATTGAATCCTATTTTGTAATCTGTTCACAATGTAACACATTTACTGATGTTGGATCACCCTAGAATCTAAATTGGTGCATTTAGATAGGATAAAAATAAAAAGGGACCCAGTTTAGGTTATTAGTTCGGGTTTGCTTTGGCAAACCTAATATGGCTTTTTTAGCTCAATTTCGGCTAGACCGGGTTAAGGGGGTTAAATTTGTAGGTATCACAGCTAGGTATACAAAAAATTGAGATGCCGTTAATGATTGTTCATTGCTGTTTGCTATGCACGGTGATTGTTAATACGTACAGTGATTGATATATGCCATGTTGGGTAATTTTTGGGATACATTACCTTATTACTACAGTTATAAAATGATTTTGGTCTGAAATGAAAGTCTTGGATCCTTTCTTAAAGCTGGCCTGATTATTTTCGTTTTGTTTTGATGTAATTGTCATGCCGTATATATGTTTTTATACGATGCCACCGAGGAGAGAATTGCGATCTAGCATGAATGTTATAGGAGGGCAGGGGGTTGAGGGTGAGATTGTGAATCATGAGGGGTTGCCGCCTCTTCTACCTAATCCACCTGAGGGAGTGGAGCAAGTACCACTGCACAACCTGTTCTAATCTATGGTGATATGATGCCTTTGGTCATTTGGTTCAGGCGATGAGAAGAGCGTTTCAGGTTGTGATGGATAGAGTACATGTACATGCACTAGCATAGGCTATCGTTGTTAATCCGGGGTTGCCGTTAGAGCGTCTGCACAGTCTTGGAGGAGTTGAGTTTAGAGGGTTGGCACCCGAGGCATTCGAGGAGTGGTTTGCTAGTACATATTAGATTCTAGATCAGATAGGGTGCAATAATAATTGTAAGATAGGATGTTTGATGTCCCTGTTGCATGGTGATGCTTATAGTTGGTGGACTACTGTGATCACGGGCATGGAACCCGGTGATGTGTCTTGGGAGTTCTTCCAAGCTGCCTTCAAAAAGAAGTATCTGGGAGTTAGATAATTGGATGAGAAAAAAATGTGAGTTTATGACCTTGGTTCAGGGTAATATGTCAGTATCTGAGTACGAGGTACAATTTGTGAGGCTGAGTCAGTATGCGCATGAGATGGTGTCGATATGAGGAATCACTATAACCAATTTCATTATGAATTGGTACAGAATGTTAAGACATATATGTTAGCCACTGATTATACGGATTTTGATGTGCTGGTTATACGAGCAAAGAAAATTGAGCAGAGTTTGGGTTTATCTCTTCGTCTATGGGGTTCTGGCTCTGGGAAGAGGGTTGCAGATTTTGGTTCTAGTGGTGGTCAGTCTAAGAGACACTGGGATAGGAGGTATCTCCTTAAGTAGAGACGGGGTGGAGGTAATGCTTGGCGTGGGCCATAGGGCCAGGGTACCCAGGTCTATTGGATATGTGGATCGCAAGATCACATGAGGCGAGACTGCCCATGTTTGGATAGGGAAGGACAGACTCCATCGGCTATTGTTGCTAGTTTTTTTTGGAGTTGTGGATCATATGAGACATGATTTTATGTTGTTGGCTAGGGGCAAGCAGGCGCCTGCACCTGTTGTTGCACCACAGAAAGGTCGTGGGAGCGGACGAGGTAATTTCTAGCAGAGGGAGGAAGGACAAAGGATTATGGCACATACAATGGTGGTTCGACCCGAGGGTGGAAGACTTGCGAGGATCTATGCGCATCATGAGGAGAGGAGTGACAAGGATGTAATAGAGGTACTTTTACCTTGCAGTCTATGTCATTTCTTTCTCTAATAGATTATGGTTCTACGTATTCATATATTTAGCGAAAGCATGCATATTTGCTTGATATACCTGTAGAAATGTTAGATGTGGGTATGCAAGTAACAAGTTCTTTTAGATAGATGTTTGTTACGAGGAGGTTGTATAGGAGATATCCTTTGATGGTTCAAGGTCACGTGTTTGCAGCTGATTTGATGGAGCTACCATTTCATGGTTTTGATGTGATTTTGGGTATGGATTAGTTGACTGAACATAGGGATGTGGTCGAAATTGTAACCAAGCGAGTTTCTTTGAAACTTGCTGATGATTATGAAGTGGTGGTTGTGGGTGAGAATGTTAAGTTCTTATCCAATGTGATTTAGGCTATGAAAGCACAAAAGTTGCTGGAATGTGGGTGTCAAGCATATCTGGTTTATGTTATGAACTTGAATGTGAAAGAAGTACATACTACGGATATTCGTACTATTTGTGATTTTTTAGGGTATTTTAGGAGGAGTTGCCTGGGTTGCCTCTAGATAGAATGGTGGAGTTTTGTATTGAGACGTATGATGATACGGCTCTGATGTCGATTGCACCGTATCACATGGCACCGAAGGAGTTGAAGATGCAACTCCATGAGTTGTTGGACCGTGGTTTCATCTGACCTAGTGTATCACTGTGGGAAGCACCAGTGTTGTTTGTGAAAAAAGAAGGATAGCACTTTTAGGATGTGCATTGATTATTGGCAACTGAACAAGTTGACGATTAAGAATAAGTATCCTTTACCGTGAATTGATGATTTGTTCAATCAATTCCATGATGTTACAATGTTTTCCAAGATCGATTTGAGATATGGATATTATTAATTGAAGGTTAAGGATAAGGACGTGCCGAAGACTGCTTTTCGTACGAGGTATAGCCATTATGAGTTTCTGGTGATGCTATTTGGGTTGACGAATGCGCCTGTAGCATTCATGGATATGATGAATTGGGTGTTCCATGAATTCTTGGATCAATTTGTAGTAGTGTTCATCAATGACATTCTAATGTACTCTCGTACCGAGAAGGATCATGATCAACACTTACAGATTGTGTTGCAAACCTTGTTTAATAATCAGCTATATACAAAGTTGAGCATGTGTGAGTTTTGGATTAAAGAAGTGGTCTTTCTTGGTCATGTTGTTTCCGCAGAAGATATCCAAGGTGGATCCGCAAAAGGTTGAGGCGGTTGTGAATTGGAAGCAACCTATGTCGGTGATAGAGGTCTATAGTTTCTTGGGGTTGGCAGGTTATTATCGTCGCTTTGTGGATGGGTTTTCAAGGGTTGCTGCTCTATTGACCAAGTTGTTACAAAAGGATGTACTTTATGAATAGACGAAAGCTAGACAACAAGATTTTGAGAAGTTGAAGGAAGCTTTGACACAAGCTCCGATCTTGATTCAACCTGAGTCAGGGAAAGAGTTTGTGGTTTATAGTGACGCATCTTATGTGGGGTTAGGGTGTGTGTTGATGCAAGGTGGGGAAGTTGTAGCTAATGCATCAAGGCAGTTGAAGGTGCACGAGCGCAATTACCCTACACATGATCTAAAGCTTGCTGCGGTAGTGTTTGCGTTGAAGATTTGGAGGCATTATCTGTATGGTGAGAAGTGTATTGTATACACGGATCATAAGAGTTTGAAGTATTTGATGTTGCAAAAGGAATTGAATCTTAGGCAACGAAGATGGATCAATTTTCTCAAGGATTATGATTTGACAATCGAGTATCATCCGGGAAAGGCGAATGTTGTGGCTGATTCTTTGAGTAGGAAAGTTGTTGTGGAGTTGAGGGCCATGTTTACGAGGTTGAGTGTGACGCGTGATGGAGGTTTGTTGGCTGAGTTGCAAGTGAAGCCATCCTTGTCGCAGTTGATTAAGGGAAAGCAACCTTATGATGAGGCATTGGTACCGTATGTTAAGCAACCTTATGGTTTCCCAACTAAACCTATTTGATTTGATCTTGTATTCTCAAGAAAACTCATCCAATTAAGGGGAAAGCCAAGGTTAGAGGTAAGCTTCGTTTTTCTCCTCTAATATAAGGTTCTTTACTAAAATCCCCAAGTTATTGATCCTTTACATATGTTTTCTAATGAGTTTTAATAATTTAATTATAGAAAATGGTTAAATCAAGGTTTAATTGAAGTATTTGATTGATCTTTGTTATAGATATATTTTGTTGGGTTTTTAATTTGGTTTGAGCATGATTTTGATGTTTTATAATGTTAATAAGTTGATTTTAACATTAGAATCCCGAAACTAGGTGAATCTCTAATTTTCTAGGTTGTTAGTTATGAGTTTTGAGTTGTGGAGGTTTGATGAACGAAGGAGTATAAGGATGATGTTAATGTGTTTTGGATGTTAATTGATGGATTAAAAAGTTTGGTTTTGTTTGGGTTAAGTTTGGAAGGTTTTTGATGTTGTTTTCGGTTGTTGTGGAGTGAAGTTGAGTAGAGTTTATTGAGGATTTGTGTGAATTGATGTTGCTGGGCTGTTGAATTCATTTTGATGCATTGAATCCTCTATTTTTTGTGTGGTTAAAGCAGGGGAAGTTTATCGTCAAGATTGAGGTGAGGTATCGAAAGCCGTAGAGGCTTGGATTCGCATCGGCGATCAAAGCTTTGAGTAGTCGGCGAGCGAGAATACGGTTTACAACTTTTCAAGGATTTGAAAGTTGTGTTTGGGAGTTTATATTAAGCTTGAAACTCTGGTCTAAGCTTAGAAGTAAGTAAATGATGATTTCTCTCTTGATCTCAGTTTGGCAATTGGTTTTGATGCACTTGTTTTAATGATTTGACTACTCACTGTTATATGCAAGTTTTTAGCATGGTTTAATGCTGAAAAATGGTTAAATAATGATGATGATGCATTTGGAAGTAATACATGTTTTGATAATGTTTATGAACATTGGTTAATTCATGGTTTAATGCATTGGTTAAATGGTTTTGGTTTGATGCATATGAAAACAATGAGATAATGGTAACGTAATGAATTATATTGGCAAGTGATGGGTTTAAAAGGTTATGAAAGTGTTATCGAATATAGTTGGTTGGCCATAGGATTGATAGTGCACTATAAAAAGTCGCCTTGGATGTTGAAGGCTTTATGTTTACCGAATACTCCATCCAAGTACCCTAATGGTCGAGGGGTTATATGGTACCGGAGACTCCTATTAGTGGATAGTACATCTAACTAATGACTGGTGTTGAGGGGTTTATGGGTACCAAAGACTCCACCACAGGTGCCACAACGGTGGAGGGATTTTATGTGTTTCAAAAATTCCCGTTGGTAGAACTTTATATGGTTTCCGGTTGAGATGTGGGAAGTGTTGATGGAACACTTGTTGAATCCGTGTATCAGGTACTATATTTTGTAAAGTCAAACTTGGTTAATGATCACTCTTAAGCCAATATAATTGATGATGTATCATGGGATGGATTATGTTGTATAATGTTGGTTTATACATGTTTTACTCTTTAAGCCTTGCATTGGTAGTATGCATGGGAAAGCTTAAATTGAGTGTAGCAAATGAGACTTTGCTGTTGATCCATGGCACATGTTGCATATGGTTTAATATGCATATTTTGGAAATATTAAGTTTATGTTTTTAACAAGGCATGATATTGTGGAAATGATTTGAAAGGTGTTTTAAAAGTGATTTCCCAAGTTGACTGTTGAATTGTTTTAAATGCATTGATGTTGGTAGGATTTAGAGCACTCCTCACTAAGCCTAGTGTGCTTACACTCTCTCTTTTTCCATCAATGCAAAGACTTAAAGGTTGGAAGCCAGCGGGAAAGCAAGGAGGAATATAAAGACTTGTGTTTATGAAAGTATGATATCGATTTAGACTTGTAGTTATAAAAGCAATATGGTCATTTGTTGTTTGGGAGGGTTGTTTGCTAAACTCCCTGTTTGTCCAAGTTTTAAATGTTGGTTGGACTTGTATAAGGCTTTAAGTGTTAGCTTTTGCTCGAGATTTATATTTTGGATGTTGAGTAGGGAACATGCCTATAGATGTTGTGGTTGATTGTGTTAGGCTTGCTAGGATTGCTTAAAATGTTGGTATGCTGATGTTAAGCATGCTCTTGATGTTGTATGATGTTTGGATATGTGTTGAATTTATTTTGAATGAGCCAAAGTGTCATACGTTGGACCTAAAGGTCATTACAGGACTCAGCATACCAGTACAGGCTCCCTGGTGTCGGTACGCGAGGTCTGGGAAGGCTTAATTCATTAAAAATTAACAAAGGATATGATACGTATAGCCAACATATCGGTACGCCTTGGGGAAATTTTACATTGGTGTCGGTACATGAGCTCCCATATCGGTATGCCTTCTATCTACTAGAATTTGATTTTAAAAAACGAACCATAAGGGATCGGTACGGGGATGAACTGTCTCGGCACAAGCTTGCTCGACATACCGTATTGATACGGGGCTTGGTGTATCAATATTCCGAGCCATTAAGTTGGTTGAACCGTATCGATACGAGGCTAGCTCGTATCAGTATGCAGTGTACAATTTTATGCCTTTTTTCTACTAAGATTTGGAAATGATGCAATTTGGTTCTTGAATGATATGTATGAATTAAATGAGCGCGGATGATTGTTTTGAGTTGGAATTTAACCTATGAGCATGAAATTGGATTAATGAAGGATAGGTAACCTGAATCTTAATGAAGTCCTTGTAATTTGTGAAAATTATGTTTTGGTCCCCGAATCGCATGTTTGAGCAATTGAACCCTATTTTGCAATCTGTTCGCAGTGTAATGCATCCGCTAATGCTGGATCACCCTGGGATCTAATTCGATGCATTTAGATAAGATAAAAATAAAAAATGGACCCAGTTTAGGTTATTAGTTTGGGTTTGCTTCGGTAAACCTAATGTGGCTCTTTAGCTCGGATTCGGCTATACTGGGTTAATGGGGTTATAGTGGTGGCTTGAGCAACACATAGTCAATATCGTGTTTCTCAAAGAAAATGATTATTCATTGGTACCACCTCAGATAACTGGTCCCGTCGAGTACATCAAGCTTTGATAGATCAGGAACAAGCTTTGGCATTGGGTTTGACATTTTGTAGTATCAAAATTGTTTCTAAATTGTTGGTAAAAATAACTGCAGAATCAAACTGTTAGCACTGACTCGATAATTAAAAATAAAATACAGATAAGAAACCGTTCTTGGTATAAACCATTGCCTTAGAAATAATTTTGCCTCGATGTGTGTAATTGTTGCAGCAGGCGGTCGTCCCGCGAGGTTAACACGATAGTTCCGATAATTGTACACCCAAAGATCGAAGTGGAAAATGGTAGAATTGCTCTTCTCACAAAAAGAATAAAAGAGAGAACTTTGAAAGCAGAGATTTCAGGATACATTCGAATTCTGAAAACCCTATCTATTTATAGGTTGTACACAGGGGTAAAAAACAAAAAATTAAATTAGTCTTAAACACTGATTTTCGAGTTTAACGGCTGCTATTTAGCCACTCGTTAATTAGGTGATAAAAATCAAGAATTAATCAGTAGATTGATTTTGATTTTATTCTAATTGACAGCTAATTAAAATGTTCCATTTTTTAATAATTGCCTATAAATTTGTTTCAAGAATTCAAGTTTTCAGAAAACAATTCTAAAGAAATTATTCTGAATTTCCCCCAAAAAAGATAGAACATGCGCGGACGTGTCGAAGACACGTGCTACCATGACCATGAACCGAGCCGGCCGGCGACAGCGGCGCACGTGTGCGAGAGAGTTGTATAACCACATTGAACAAGGAAGGGTGAGGAAGACTCTTGAAATACCCTTCCCAAGGGATGTACCCTCCCAATATGAGATATAACAACACCCTCCCAATATGGGATATAACCAACAAGAATGGACTTTCATCTAGCAATTAAATTGTAGTCCCTATTCCTAGTTGATGTAAATGACCTCTATTATAGATAGGGCCATTAGTATAAGAGAAAAACATAATTTGAATCCTCCAATCTTCTCCTCATTGTCTACTACCCCTCTCCATGAGTTGCTAAACTCTTTCTTTCTAGTTAAGGTTTGATTCAAGGTTATTAATTCAAGTTTTTATTGAGATTTCTTGTTCTTCGTCTTCTTTATCTATTTCAAGTAATTTTATATATTTCAGGCTTACTCAATATGTATATATTGGATTATATACATATATACAACAACCAGTCAAGGCATCCTTAACACAAATGGTAAGTAACCTAGCAATAATTAGAAGGTATAAATTCATATTCTTGATGAGTTAACAGATTAGTGCTTTGGTAGTTTTTGTGCATTTGGTCCCTTAATTTGGTAAAGCTATTTGATATATATTTGATTCTAAGTGGATTATCTAACGATTTTAATCTTGATAATAAGAGTTAGTCATTTATGGATTATTAAGTGATTATCTATTAAGTAAATGGATTGGGTTAAATATGTGGATTATCTAATAACTATAACCAAGCTATTTGAGATTGATGCTTGTTTATCCTTAGTGAAGATCGATGATCTAATTCTTGAATTAATATACCAAAATCTACCTTGACTAGAATCATTCTCCATATTGAATTCTCCTTTACTCTTAATTGCTTTCTTTTTTTCTGAATTCTACACAAATAAAAGCTCCCCCAATTCATTTTTTGTTTATAAAATCCATCTCTTGCCATTTCTTGTGCATTCGACATTGCTTAACGATACTACAAGTTACTTTGATTTGGTTTATTTTTGACGACTTCGACAACTGCTATAAAAAATAGCTCCATTGTCGAGAAGTGGTGTCAAGTTGGTTGATTTTATTTTATTTCTTACTTTTTATGTTTGTTCTTCTTGTGTAAGGAAACTTGAGTACGGTCCCGAAATCAAGAGAAATGCACACCGACTAAGAAAAAAGCAAGAGAATGCAAGCAATGTTTGACTTAGGAAGAAAGCTTAACACAAACCCAAGAGGAGTAAGTGGATTTTACGCATCATTTGGAAAATCCCCTTTTTGAAGAAGTCGTGATGGTCGAATAGAATCTACGTCAACTTACTGCCCCCAAAATAATTTCTCAACCATTATGCATCGACTACCAAGATCCTGAAGTACCATTCAAACTCAAGTTTGGAGTAATTAATCTTCTTTTAATTTTTAGGGGACTTGAGAACAAAAATCCACACAAGAACTTGAAGGAATTTCATGTGGGATGTTAGAGAATGAAACCGCAAAATGTCAACGTAGAAGAAGTCAAGCTTCGAGCTTTCCCATTCTCTTTAGCCGATCACGCAAAAGATTAGTTGTACTATATTCCATATGAATCTATAAACACTTGGATGTACATGGAAAGACTCTTTCTTGAGAAGTACTTTCTCGTTTCAAGAGCTACCAACATTAGAAGAGATATTTGTGGCGTTCGATAAAGAGATATCAAAACATTCTATGCTTACTGGGAAAGATTTAAGCAACTATGGGCAAGCTGTCTGCAACATGAAGTATCTGATCAATTGCTCATCCAGTATTTTTATAAAGGTTTGTTACCTATAGAAAGAAAGATGATAGATGAAGCAAGTGGAGGAGCGATCATGAATAAAACTCCTACCCAGGCCAAGGATTTGATTAATGTGATGGTCACAAACTCTCAACAATTTGATCCACATGATGACAATGTCTCTAGACGAGTTAACGAGGCAAATATTTTTTTCTTGGAAAAAATATTTCAAGTCTGACCTCTCTTGTTCAAAGATTGGCAATAGATAACACAGAACAAGTGAAAGCTTGTATAATTTGAACAAGTAGTGAGCATCCGACCGATTCATGGTCTATACTCCAAGATGAGACTAAAAATGACAATGCCATTTGAGGGCCTTACAAGCAAAACAAGTATTATTTGTAGTCAAACACTTACAATCTAGGGCGGAGAGATCATCCTAATTTGAGTTATAGATAGAGACAACACAACAACTTGCCATATCCGAATCAAAAAAATGCTTTTCGCAAGCCACAACCATCATTATTGGCAAAACCTCCCTTCGAATACATCATGTACAATCTTACCCACAGTTTGGAATAATTCCAACAAGAGACAAGGTCGAGTATCAAAAATCTCAAACCCTATGTAAGTCATATCACCTTGTCTCTTAATTAATCTGAATCTTGAGGTAAGTTACCCTCATAAACCATTGTCAACCCTAAAATAAATGTTCATTCTATCACTTTGACAAGTGATAAGAATTTGCAGGAACCACCCACCAAAGCCGATAAGGGAGAAGAAAAGGCTAGCAAACCAAATAAATTTTGGCAAACTCCCTTTCCCGAGAAAGATGCAAAAACGCAAGAAGGGCCCAAGAAAAAAGAAGATGACATACTAAAAGTTACCCAACCGATAGTAATTCCACCTCACTTCCCTCAAAGGTTCGCAAAATTGAAGAAAGATGATCAATAAAAAGAGATTCTTGATACATTTTGCAAGGTTGGGGTAAACATTTCCCTACAAGATGCAATCAATCAAATTCCTCGCTATGCAAAATTTCTCAAAGAATTATGCACCAACAAGAGAAAGATAAATGAGAATGAAATGGTAAGAATGGGTGAGAATGTATCTTTTGTGCTTAAAAAGAAATTACCCCAAAATGCAAAAATCCAAGTATGTTCACTATCCCTTGTCAAATCGGCAATGTTAAAATTGAAAAGGCCATGTTAGATTTAGGAGCATCCATTAATGTTATCCATTAGTCTATTTATTCCACTAACAAAAATAGATCTTCCTAAGAAAACATGTGTTATCATTTAGCTTGCCGATTGATCGAACGTTTACACCATAAGTGTTTTGGAGGACATTTTCGTACAAGTAAATAGACTTGTATTCCAAGCCAATTTCTATGTATTGGACATGGATGAAAATGATTCATCTAATCCTAATTTGATCTTGCGGGAAGGTCAATCTTGAAAGCATATAGGAAAAATATCAATGTGCATGATGGTTTACTTACCATGGAATTCGATGATGAACTCGTAAAGTTTACTTATGCTTCAAAAATGAATTCCAATGAAATCAAGATAAAAAAGAAATACATAGAATATGGAATTTCAATAAGAATAATTTTTATAACTTGTATTTGAAGAACCAAGAACTTGAGAAAAACTCTATGGAAATTGGCGTAAACTCCATCAAAGATAGAAATTTGATATTTGTTGAAAATAGGATTTAGAAATGAATTCAAAGTGAAAAGAAATAATTTATGAAAATATTTTAGAAATCATTTAAAAATAAATTGAAAATTTTAGTAATTTGAGAAAGTTAAGAAAATGGATTTTAGAGAGAAAAAACATTGAAGAAAATCATTCTTCCATGAAAAATGAATTAACCATCAAAAGAGTTTAGTAAATCCCAATTAAATCTAATTAAAAGTCACATGGCATAATATGTCCTTAAAGATTCTTAGCTTGTGTTCCTTTCTAATTTAGTCGTTAAAAACACATGTTAAATAATTCTAACTTAATTAAAGTTGTTCAAACACAATTCATTATTTAATATAATGATTAAATAATCAAAATTTACTTAAGCTTAAAAATCTAATTTTCAAACCCTTAGTAAAAATATTCAGAATTAATTAATTAACTAAATTTTAAATTATATTAAACCAACCTGGTTTAATTACCCAATTCTTGTAACCCGAAATTTGGAATGTTACATAGATCAACCTAAGTATGCTCAGCAAGTGGGTCCCCACCTCTAATATGATGTACTCCAGTTTGCTAGCCTCCAGCCCGATCCTCAATTTGTTCTTCATCCTTACTAATAAGCATCTTATTTTAATTTTTTATATGATCAGTAGGGGCAGAGGGTCATTATCAGAAGTAGTGGTATAACCTCAACCTTGACTAATTACAAAACTAGAACTTCTACGCAGTGGCATAGCAAATTATATACAAAAAGGTAATAACCTAGAGTCACATTCAGTACTAGAGTCTCAGATTTAAAGCATGGCTCAAAACAATAGTAAGGTAATGGAGTTTTCAAAAAAAAAAACTTCTCTTCTACCCCAAAATATTTTACATGTGTACAAAAATATTTTTTGACTTAAAAAATATTTTTGTGTGAGTCTTACAATCTGAGAGTTGAACTTAGCTCTGATACCACTAAATATAATTGATGGCTGTTGAATATGTATGCAATTAAGAGCAAGTAGACTCGTTGATCAAATAATAAAGTGATAGAGTAGAGTGTCAAACCCACAAGGATTGGATTAACAATTACAAAGCAATCGTACTCAAGAGTTAGTGAGCAAATATTGGTTCGATGATGGTTTATCAAAACTAATTGCAATAAAAGTAAAGTAGAAATGATAATAAGACAAAAAATGTTGCAACTAGTATTCAGATGATTATGGAAGCTAGTTTATTGCCTAGGAATTATGCTAATTACTATTTGAATGCTATAGCGGTTGGCAATACATATCTGCATAAACCAATTATATCTTTACCTATTCGAAAAGGTTTCCTAAAAACTCTTAGACTCTCTCAATACCTAAAAGTAACAACAAAAAGCTATGTCAGTTCATGTTTGTGTAAATCCTAACTACTTATTATTTATTTTAGTTCCCCTTATTAGTTGTTGAAAACCTAAACTTATGTCTAAGCTAGATTAGAACTTATGTTGATAGCTTAAGTTCCACTATTCACATTTGTCTAACTTAACTCTCTCTATATTAAGCCAAAGATCAATAATTAAATGGCCTTGCTCGATAACTCTTACAATAATTATGCATGAAGAACGATGAACATAATAGATAAAGGAAAAAGACTATGGCATTGAACAAGTAATTAAAGCATAATATCTTAGAACAATAAATCTAACAAAAGTATTTAGCTTATATATGAGTAAATAAAATCTATAATAAAAGCAGTAAAGAACATGGCGATTTATAAAGAAAAGAGAAAGAAGTATCAAGTGTCCTAAATGTTCACCTCCAAGCCCTCTAACTATACTGCAGGTCTTGCACTCCTCAAGCCTCTCTCAGTGGCTCTCGTCGTGTAGAGTGTAATACCCCGATTATTAGCTTAGAAGTTTTATTCTCTGGCTCTCAAGACAAATTATGATTTTAGTGACATATTATACGTTGAATAAATAAGTTTGGGACCAAATTGCAATAAAAAAATTCATATGCTTTTATAGAAGGGACCTAACCGAAACAATAAAGAATTTTATAAATTGCAAGCACAGAAACTTAAAAACCTTGGCCTTGGACACTTGTCCATTTAAAAATCATGCAAGGTGTAGGGGTAGGGGAAAGTCACGACATTTGTCTCTAGGAGAGAAGAAAAACTTTGAGTTATCATCTTCCTCCTTCAATCTCCTTAGCAGCCGAATAGTGAGAGAACCGGAGAAAGATTTATTGATCACTTTAGCCTAATTTGAGCCTTGTACGTTTGGTGCTTTGTTTAGAAGGTAATTTCCTTGTTCCTTACCTATGTGATTTTGTTGTGAATTGGACCATTTCTATATGTTATGAAATGTGAGTATAATAAAGGATATGTGTATGGAATTAGTCTAATTGGAAGTATTAAAAGATAAGTACCATGACATGAATCGATCAATAGGTTGGTAGAATCCACAATTTCAAAAGATACATGTTGTATTAAAGGATTGAGGCTATGTTGTGATATATTAGGCCATTCGAAAACTGAATATATATATGTTGTATATGATTTAGGGCTGTTAATGAATATAAGAATACATGTGGATTGATTTAGTTATGTAACACCCCTTTTTTGTACTGAATACGAGTCAGAGATGTCACATTACTAATGCCTTATTTGTTTATCCATATACGTTTCATCATCAAACTGATTAATTCTCTATATTTTTAGTTTAATTTTATGCATCATACTCTACTAGTAATCAAATATTACATGCCCACTAGAGATTATCATAAGCTAGAATATCTTACCGATGTTTTGCATATTGAAGCTTGATCAACATGCTTAACTCCTCTTCAAGTACTCCACCTTAGCCTACGTGTGAATCAAGCACACGCTAAGTTTTCACTTAGTGAGGAAATATACAAAATTAATAATAATTTAAACTTATTAAACTTTATGGCTACAGTTATATAGCATGATTTATGCCAATGTATTAACTTTTATATAGAGAGAAACTTAAGTACGCGAGATCGGTACTCCCAGAGTATTAGTCACTGAAGTGACGATAAACATATACACACATAAAGTGCCGGTAACATATAGACACATAAGTGTCAGCATCATATAGACACATGAGTGTCGATATCATATAGACACATAAGGTCGTGCCCACCATCCGTACGTAAGACCGTGCTAACCATCTGCACATTTATAAGGCTGTGCTAACCATCCGCACGTTTATAATGTTGTGCTAACCATCCACACATTTATAAGGCTGTGCTAGCCATCTGCACATAAGGTTGTGCTAACCATCCGTACTAAGTTTCCTTTATATACACTATAGTGCTAAATCGTATATTCAGAGTACTGCTGGACTCTATGGCATGCCAACTATATCATGTCCCTTAATAACTTACTTGGGCATGTATTTCATATTCCATAATCATTTCATCCATGGCAATATATATATCAACATAATTCAACTTGGAGGCAGTTCATACCTGAAATATTATGCATAAGCATATCAACCTTGTCATTATAAATAATCAAATGATCAATGCATTTTATTTCCCAAAATTTGACATATTCATATTATATCAATCATATGTTCAATGACATAAATATTAATGTATTATGATAGGCATGCAATTGCACTCATCTGGGCCATATATTAGCTTGCCTCACTAAGCTCTATTCGATTCTTTCTTTCATAGTACCTCGAAACTTATTTTTGATTCGGATCCAAACTTCATTAATCACATAAATGTAAACAACATTTGTTAGATTCAAATCTAACAATTCCTCAAACATGCTATCAAATCTAATCATTCGAATATACAAATTTCCTCCCTTTCTTATACTGTCCAAAACTCATTTTTGGTCCCTAATGACCATTTTGAACTTCAAATAATTCCTCCAAGCTTGCCAACTAACATTAGATACAAAATGTCTCAATTTCCATTTTCTGGCAGCATGCACTACCTTCAAAGATTTATTTCTATAAAGTGATCTAAAACTCGGAACTTGATTCCATTTATTTTGAAACAAACTAGATTTAATAAGCTTTTCAAACATATAAACTAATATCCCAAATTCAACTTGTACGATTTATGGAGAATTTTCAAAGTCAATTACAATTCTTGCATTTGAAACAGACTAGTGTTCTGTTTTCTGACCTTTCGTCACTTAAAAATTCATATCTTTTGACTCGGAACTCGAAATCAGCTTTTGTTTGTTGGAAACTAAACTAGACGAACAAATCTTTACATCGGTATAAAATTCACCATCTAACCATCTATGTAGAATTTATGGTGAATTTTCGAACTTACTGCCATAATCCACTTTTCTACACTGCTTCCATAAATAACTCCAAACTTTATACTAATTTCTCCTTACTACTTTACTTTTCAATTTAGTTCAATTACTTGCTTTAAACCACCAACTTATCACCATCTTCATCAAGTATTTATTCTAAAATAATTCCCTTTAATTTTCCTCCTTTACCGAAATAGTCACTAAAATGCAAGGATAAAGATTTAAGCTTCTTAACTTTGCAAATTAGTCCTCAATTCAACATTACTACCTTAATTCTATTATTTCAACTAAAATTCAGATTTAATCCTTATCCAAAACCTCATTTCCAAATTGGTCACTTAACTTTGACAAATTGTCAAAATGGTCACTAATTCAATTTAACATTTAGCATTCTAACATCATTTTCACATCTCCAGCATCCTTAATAACAGAAATACACACCGAATCCATACAAATTTAGATTTGGTCCTCTAACTTTTAAGATTGCCGAATTGGTCCCTATTAAATTAACTTAGAGTCTTGCTTCCAAACAACAAATCAAGCTTACTAAATCATTAATTCAACGTCACAAAACCTAAATTAAACTTAAATCCATAAACCCTAATCATCTTCACAATAATCTAAACATGTAGAACTTAAATCCCAACTCAATATCATGATTTTAACATCATCCTAACTTGATTTCAACTTGAGTTCAATCATGGAATCATAAAATCTCAAAACCCCCCAATTTGATCCACAAACCCTAATTTATTTCTCATGTAAATTCTCATCAATCAAGCATGAATTCCATGAATTATTGACATCAAAAGATAGAGCTTGAAGAGTGGAACAACTTTGCAGTTGAAGAGATTACCTGAAAACCGAGTTTCAGGGCTTGAATCGAGCTTGAAAAAATTCTCTTTCTTTCCCTAGCTCTGACGTTTATGGCTGGAAAAAATGAAAATTTTATACATATTTTCACCATTATTTTACACATATATTTATTAAATGAATATTAAATTCATTTAATAGTGAAATTACAATTTTGCCCTTTTTATTCAATGGTTGAGATTGATTTTATCATTAATCAAGGGCCAAGATTTAATCTTCCATTTACTCTTTCCAAAATTGCCCTTATAACTTTTTAAATTTTTCAAAATTGCCATTGGGGCCAAATGACCGATTTGCCCTCTAACTAGTTTTTATTTACTAGTTTGTCATTCTTGTAAAAATTCAATGAAGTCTAGTTAGAATCCAACAAAATATAATAAAATATTCATAAAATATTATTCTATGACTTTTCCATAGCTTTTGGATCAGCCTCTGAAATTCTAGTTCGATCTGATTTCCCGATATGCATAAAATACTTCTACTGTGATTTTACCTTTTTCGAGCTATTGGATTTATTTCGAAAATTCTATATTTCTATATTCGGGAAATAAACTCTATTATCCCATAAAATTCTATATTTCTTAACTCAGTCTATTTTCCCGATACTTATCGAAAATCTTCATAGAATAAAATTCCTCTTAGATTTCGTTTATCAATAATCCATACGAATTTTCTCTACTCTTACTGAGTCCAAAATATCGATCATAAACACTTTTATGGGACCTTCCCGAAGGTCACCCATCCTTGTATTTCTCTCGTCTAAGCACGGTTAACAATTTTATTCGACCCAAATTCTGTACTTTTTACTGCATCTTAATTCTTAAAACGATATCAAGGTACCTATTTCGATCCGATTCACTCTTGTACTGAATAAAATTACTTATTAGGGAAATTTACACTTTAGTCACCAAATTTTTCCAAAGTTTATACTTTAACCACCAAAACTTTCAAAGTTTACAATTTGGTCACTAGCCAAAAATTAGGATATTACAAGTTATATAAGTATATTGTGATTTGTGATATACATGTAAATGGACTATTTTGATTGAATATATATATATATATACCATGTGTGAAAGTTGCCTTGTTTTAGTGTGTATATACATGAAAATAGATTGTTTCAATTGAAAATATGCCATGAGTGCAAGCTACCCTATTTCGGAGTGTATATACATGAAAATGGATTGTTTGGATCGAATATATATGTGATGTGTGAAAGCTGCCCTGTTTCAGAGTATGTATATAATTGGATTGTTTGATGAAAATGTAAGTGGCTATATGTATTTTGGGGCTTCAAAATATCCACATATATTGGTGGAATGTTTTGAGAATAATTGATTGTTGTGATTAGTTGTAATGCATACTTAAACATCTGGTTGTAATTAGACAAGGAAGGAATTGATCAAGTGAGGCATATTGGATATCAAGCTGTTGAAAAACAGAAAGGAATTATAATTCAGGAGCAAATTTAGCTGGAATTAAACTGTGAGTGTAGTTTAAGTCCCGGGATAGGCAAAAAGCTTTCTCGAGCAATTGATATCATTTAAATTTTACGTTACTTTACATTATGTTAAACAATGCTCAAACTAAGCTTGGACTAAGGTCAGTAACCACTTGCTAAAGAGTATTTATGCTATACAAATGTTTAAATAAGTATGTTCGAATTGAAGGTTGTTACTAATTGTGTGCATGATAAGAAAGAAAGTGTTAAACTAATACATGATCTATTGATTAAATTATATCAAAGCTATGATCTGGATAGAATTACATGTTCATACATGATTTAATAATTAAGATACATGATATGCTATCTGACATTATGATATGGAGCATTGCTCAATTGTTTCAACTATGCTAAGATTGTAGCATGTAAAAGTTTACATAATTGTGGAGCTAAGTTCATATGTTGATAAGTTAAGAATACATGAAAAGCCTTGGTCTCAAGTTAGTCTAGGTATAGTTGGCATGCCATAGTGTCCATTGAGCTCATTTTTGGGGTGGACTACACTCC
Organism: Hibiscus mutabilis; assembly: GCA_019671005.1. Classification (NCBI taxonomy): domain Eukaryota; kingdom Viridiplantae; phylum Streptophyta; class Magnoliopsida; order Malvales; family Malvaceae; genus Hibiscus; species Hibiscus mutabilis. The sequence goes on along the minus strand of CM033734.1, from coordinate 39,701,450 downwards.
TGGACTATGGTCCTTATGAGGCGACAGTAGGAGGGATTAACCGGTACTACGAATACCATTTTATGATATTTTGGCGATAGTTGGTTGGGGATTCGAGTACTTAGGCTGCAACTTGGAACTCAAGGCTATGTTAATAAGAATCTTGAAATTTATAAATGAATCATGGAAATATTGAATTAACTTGTATGATAACTAATATTCATAAAATTGATTATATGTCATCTTTGGGAGAAATAAGAAGTTTACAAATTAACATGGTTTTACCTAAATTATATTATGTGCTTTGTGTATGATTTGTTGAAGACTATGTTTACTTGTAATCTATTGAATAAGTGACTGGATAATCCATCTCATGTTATGGTTGCCTGATTCGTATATCCTGTGAAATTATAATGGTTACTTTTGTTCAAAACGTTACTATATTTGACTAGTGGAATCGAATGAAAGGAATTTGATTACTTGTTATTACTCAATGTTAACTTAAACTACCTCACTAAGTGAAAATCTTATATAGTCCTTTCATTCTATTCCAGGTTAAAGTTTGAAGTACTCGTTAGCTTGGGAGCTTGGCTAGATCACAAGAGACAGAATGTATTTTTGTATACCTTGTGTTAAAACTCCTAGAAAGCTGGCTACATGTTTTGTAATGCGTATAAATGTCTATAAGATCTTTTTGCATGTAAATATTTGGTACTTTTATGTTGTTTTGAGTATGTTTGTAAATGGCCTTTATAAATATTTGGTTTAAATGCTTGATGCTTAGTTAATATGGTTGTTGATGTGTATGGAACTAGGGTATGTTTAAAATAGCTAGCTTTTGTATGAAGTCGTGTGCAAGATCATATGAATGTCTTACTTGATATTGTTTCTTTATATGAAGTTGTCATTTTCTAATAAGTTGATGGATAATCTTTTAAGTAGGAGATAGGGAAAAATGATGATGTTAAAATACTTAATTGCTATATAAGTAATCGCGAAGTGATATATTCTTGGTAATTAGGCTTGAAATCTACTTTTCATTGAATATTATAGGTTAATTCTTTATATAATTAATTGATTTAGTATAGTTGTTTATGTTGATTGTTGAAGTTTGTTAAAAGTGTGATTGTGTCTTGAGTATAAGTAAAATCAGCTTACTGAATTGTGAAGTCATAAAATATTTTAATTAGTAAATTTTTAGATCAGTGCCTAACATAAATCCCTAACGCAAATAAGCTTTTGAAAATCAGTTATATCATGCGTAACTGTATTCCTTTTGTATATATAAAATTGCATTATATGTTTGCTATGTTCGATGTTTTGGTTGGTTTGTGATACTTCTAAACTCGATATTTTGCTATACCAGTCTATGGGTGTTTCATTTTGGTATTGAGAGCTAAGGTTTAGTCAATCCTAGGACTAAACCAAGTCATGTGCATTCTTAGTCATTACATGTGTCACCTAGGAGTTAAATTGATATGTATACTTGTGATCTATGTTTAATAAGCTCCATTTTCTTGTGTATATAGTCGATAACAATGTCAGGAACTCATCTAGGCTGGGGAGATGAAATGGCTCCTCCAATGAAGGAGAATGTATCCTTAGTATAAAGGAGATGTTTGATCAATTAGCCACCTCTTTGAGGCAGAATCCTCCAAATCCTCTCACACCTCTTATAGCGATGATAACAAGATCTCTGATTGATAAGCTAGCTCAACATCGAACTTATACGTTCACTGGTGCTAATATGAGAAGCCAGAAGATGTTGAATACTGGTTGGAAGCAACTACAAGGATCCTAACTAAACAATTACGGTGCTCAGATGAACATAAATTGGAGTGTGCTATAGCCGTTCTTGCTGATGAGGCACTAAGTTGGTGGGAAACTACAACCCTTATGGCTTCGGCCGATGCTATCACCGGGGAATTCTTTCTTTAAGAATTCCGAAAGAAGTACATAAGTGAGCAATATTTGGATGAACGTAGAAGATGCTTCTTATATCTGAAATAGGGGGAAACCAATTGAGCAGTATGTGAGTGAATTTTGTAAATATTGTAAGTATGGGTCTGAATTTATCAAGAAAGAAGAGGAGAAGTGTCGGATGTTTATTGATGGGCTCAATGACGAATTAGGTCCTATGTTTAGTGCCATGGGAATCACTGATTTTCAAGAATTGGTGAACCAAGCTATAGCTACTAAAGCTAAGATGAAGGCATTAGAGAAGCGAAAAGGGAACTACTCCCAAAAAGATAAGAGATTGAGGGATGATAACAAAAATTGCTGGCAGTTCAAGAAGCCAAAGCATCAAGGAGGGAGTTATGTAAGCTACAATTCTTCTCCAAAGAGTAATTTCTTGCCAAAGCCTTAGACTGTGGTCAAAACTTCTGCATCTTCGGTCTTTGTAAATAGCACGGGGAATACAGGAAGAGAATCACAAGTTCCTACTTGTAATGTTTGCCAGAATAATCATGATTGTCAGTGCAGAAGACAAACAAATGCTTGTTTCTTTTGTGGAGAAACAAATCATTTCATTAAAAATTATCCTCAGAACCTGAACAAGCTTCCAACTCATGTGTCAAAGAATTCGAATTATGTTCAGTCACCAAAGGGAAAGGGACCTAAGCAAGCTCAGTCCGGTAATTATGGAAAAATCGGGGTTAGGCTTCGAACGCTACTTATCATGAATCCCGGGCTCCAGCCCGAGTGTATCATGTTCGAGGTCGAGAAGAGGAAGAATCTCCTGATGTAATTGCAGGTACTATCAAGTTAATTTTCACATCCTGTTTACGCTCTTTTTGATTCGGGATCAACCTATTATTTTATTTGTTCTTCTCTAATTGCAAAATTTAAGTTAAAGTCTGAACCCATAAATTGCAATCTGTTAGCTACTAATCCTTTAGGGGATAAGGTAATTGTTAATCAAGTATGTAAAAATTACCCCTTGTTTATTCAAGAAATTCCTTTTCCTACCGATCTTCTAGCCTTACCCTTTAATGAGTTTGACCTTATACTAGGTTTAGATTGGTTGGGAAAACATCAGGCTTGGGTAGAATGTGCTAAGAAAAGACTTTTCCTTCTCGGGTTAGGAAAAGAATCAATAACCTTGTTTGATAAGAAATCTTCTGAGCTAACCTCAGTGTTTGTTGCTAATCTGAATTAAATAAAACTAAACTCTCCTTCGATTCCATTCTATCTGTCCCTGAATTTCCAAACATATTTCCTGAGGAACTTTCGGGATTACCACCATCAAGAGAAGTTGAATTTGGAATTGAAGTTCAACCGGGATCAGCTCCAGTTTCCATTACACCATATCGGATGGCCCCGATTGAGCTCAAAGAACTTAAGAGTAAGTTACAAGACCTGCAAGATAAAGGCTTTATTAGGCCAAGTTCATCTCCTTGGGGAGCCCCAGTGTTTTTCGTAAAGAAAAAATATGGTTCAATGAGACTTTGTATCAACTATCGACAATTGAATCAGCTTACCATCAAGAATAAGAACTCGTTACCGAGAATTGAAGACTTATTTGACCAGCTCAAGGATGCTAAAGTGTTTTCCAAGATCGATCTTCGATCGGGGTACTACCAGATGAAAGTTAAAGAGTCTAATATTCCTAAAACTGCATTTCGGACTCGATATGGTCACTATGAGTTTCTAGCGATGCCTTTTGGCTTAACGAATGCCCCTACTACATTCATGGACCTTATGAATCGAGTCTTTAAACCATATTTGGAAAAATTTGTAGTAGTCTTTATTGACGATATCCTTATTTACTCCAAGAATAAGGACAAACATGCGGAACATCTCTGAATTGTTTTGTAAACCCTCCATGATAACGAGCTCTATGCCAAGTTTTCTAAATGTGAATTTTGGTTGTCCGGGATTTCTTTCCTTGGAGATGTAATATCTGCAGAAGATATTAAAGTCGATCCAAAGAAGATACAGGCTATAGTGGATTGGAGACCCCCCGAAAAATGTTGATGAAGTTAGGAGCTTTCTTGGTTTAGCAGGCTATTATTGAAGATTTGTAAAAGGATTCTCCATGTTAGCTATCCCTTTAACCAAGCTTCTTCGAAAAGATGTACCATTTGTTTGGTCGGAGAATCAACAAAGGAGTTTTGATCAATTAAAACAAGTCCTTACTAAAGCCCCAGTTTTGACACAACCAGAATCGGGAAAAGAGTATACAGTCTTTAGTGATGCATCTCATCTTGGTTTGGGGTTTGTTCTTATGCAAGATAAAAAAGTGGTAGTATATGCATCTCGACAATTAAAACCTCATGAATTAAACTATCCGACTCATGACCTCGAGCTAGCTGCAGTAGTTTTTGCATTAAAGATTTGGAGACATTATTTATTTGGAGAGAAATGTTACCTTTCACAGATCACAAAAGCTTGAAGTATATTTTAACTGAAAAAGAGTTGAACTATAGACAAAGGAGATGGATAGAGCTGCTCAAAGATTATGATCTAGTAATTGATTATCATCTGAGAAAAATGAATGTTGTAGCTGATGCACTCAGCCGCAAATGTTCAATTGGTAAGATCTTAAATAAGTTGTATCTTATCCTTTCATGACCGAAATCTAAAACTTGATATTTAAATATGTTTCTTTTCCTTATATCTTCTTCAGCAATCAATGCACATTTTAAATTGCAAAAAGGTCAAAAACTTTTAGCTAAGCTTCATGTTCGATCCGAGTTAATCTCTAGAATGAAGACCTTACAACAAACCGATTCTGAACTTCTTATGATCTCGCACAAGCTTAAAGATGAGCATAATCCAGACTTTTTCTTGAAGTCTAATGGTTTACTCTATTTTCGAGATAGAGTATGTGTGCCAAGTGATGAAATCCTTAAAAAGGATATACCGCAAGAAGCTCACAGTAGCCCTTTCTCTATTCATCCGGGATCAGTTAAGATGTACAAAGACTTGAAAGAATTATATCGGTGGCCGGTAATGAAATCTGCTATCACCGAATTTGTGTCCAAGTGTTTAACATGTTAGAAGGTTAAAGCAGAGCACCAAGTTCCTATGAGACTCTTGCAACCTATTGAGATACCACTATGGAAATGAGATTGAATAACAATGGATTTTGTAAGTGGTTTGCCTGTATCACCAAAGAAGAATGATGCGAATTGGGTGATAGTTGATAGCTTCTCTAAGTTAGCTCATTTTATACCTATTCGAATGAATTTGAGTTTAGACCATCTAGCAGATTTGTACATTAAAGAAGTGATTCGTTTGCATGGTGTTCCCACTTCTATTATATCAGATCAAGATCCTGGGTTTACTTTTAGATTTTGGAATTCTTTACAGAAGGCCTTAGGAACCAAGACAAACCTTAGCATAGCTTTCCATCCTCAATCAGATGGTTAATCGGAAAGAGTAATACTGACCCTTGAAGATATGCTTCGAGCTTGTATAATTGATTTCAGGAAAAATTGGGAGAAATCCCTACCTTTAACAGAATTTTCTTATAAAAAATGTTACCAAGCCTCCATCAAGATGGCACCCTTTGAAGCTTTGTATGGAAGAAAGTGCAGAACTCCTTTATGTTGGTCAGAATTGGGTGAAAATAAGGCTTTAGGGCCTGAACTCCTTAGAGAAACGGAGAATCAAATACAAGTTATTCACAATAGATTGAAGGAATCCTTTGATAGACAAAAAGCTTATGCTGGTCTTAAAAGAAGAGATATACGATTCAATGTAAGAGACCAAGTATTTTCAAAGGTGTCATCGTGGAAGAAAGTATTCAGATTTGGGAAAAAAGGGGAAGCTTAGTCCGGTTTTATTGGACCTTTCGATATTGTGGAGATTGGTTCTGTTTCCTATCGGTTGGCTTTCCCTGATGAATTAAACAAGATTCATAATATATTCCATGTCTCAATGCTTCACAAATACCGTTCTAATCCATCTCATGTTCTTGAACCCGATGATGTAGAAATCAATCCAGATCCTTCTTATGAAGAGGAACTGGTTTAAATTTTAGATCGTGAAGTTAAAAGGCTTCGTAACAAATCAGTTCCTTTTGTTAAAGTGATATAAAGAGACCACAAAATTAAAGAAGCTACGTGGGAACCGGAATTAATTATGAAAGATCAATATCCCCATTTTTTTACCTCAGGTAAATTCGAGGGTAAATTTCTTTTAAGGGTTGAGAATTGTAATACCCCGATTATTAGCTTAGAAGTTTTATTATCTGGCTCTCAAGACAAATTATGATTCTAGTGACATATTATACGTTGAATAAATAAGTTTGGGACCAAATTGCAATAAAAAGAAATTTCACATGCTTTTATAGAAGGGACTAACTGAAACAATAAAGAAGTTTATAAATTGCATGCAAAGAAACTTAAAAACCTTGGCCTTGGGCACTTGTCCATTTGAAAATCTTGCAAGGTGTAGGGGTAGAGGAAAGTCACGACATTTGTCTCTAGGAGAGAAGAAAAACTTTGAGTTACCATCTTCCTCCTTCAATCTCCTTAGCAGCCAAATAGTGAGAGAACAAGAGAAAGATTTAGTGATCATTTTAGCCTAATTTGAGCCTTGTACATTTGGTGCTTTGTTTAGAAGGTAATGTAACCCCCTCGACCCGGCCTAGTTGCAAGACCGATCCGAAAAAGCTACATTAGGTTTACCGAAGCAAATCAGAAAGGTTTAACCCAAAACTCACCCATTTTTTTTTTCTTTTAACTTGTCTAGATGCATTAACTCTTTCCTACATGTTCATATTGTTTATTGGTGAATAGTCATCTCAATCGGGCATCGTAACAATATCCGATTGGCCATAACACTGATTAGGGACCAAAATGCAATTTTGACTAAAAATAGGGACTTTACTAACTTTTATGTTACCAATCCTTAATTAAACGTATTCCATGCTTACATGTCAAAAATTAGCCTAATACGATCATCCAAACCCATTCAATTGCTTCCGCAACAGTCAAGGATTAAAACGAAAGAAAACAAAACTTTACTTAAGCCATTTACTAACTTAACTACCATGGGTATCGGTACGCTCATCTGAGTATCGGTACGCCCTCTCTAATTTAAATTCCAAAAATTCCAATAGCCTGCTCCCGTACCGGTATGACCCTGCCTACCAATACGCCTTACCAAACCAAAGGCCCGTACCGATACTCAAGCCCATGTACCGATCCCCAAGTTAAATTTAGTCTTCTCACACCGATACGTGAACCCGTGTATCGGTACACTACTCTAATGATACACTCTCGTATCGCAACGCCTAGTCCGTGTACCGGTACCACAAGCCCGAAATGGCTTTCTGTACCGATATGTGAACATGCGTACCGATACGCCTAGACCTGAATGGTCACAATTGGTTGATTTAACATGCTTACCTCAATACTATACCACTTCATTATGCCATAAACTTCCAAACAACAATATCTAAATGCACAAGCAACCTAAACAACATAAATTCATCAACCAATTGGTTTCACCTCATCCAATGATAATCAAAAGGCATGCTTCCTAAAAACACTTTGCCATACGACCCAAAATGAACAATTAAGCCATTCACATCATAAGCAACATATCGACACACTCAACATAGCATACTGAGCTTGGTTCAATCAGCACAACATGGCAAACCACAAGGAAACACTAGATGCATACCTAAGATACCATTCATCCACAACAACAGGTGTTGACATCAAGCTTGGCAACATCAACCTTTCTCAAAAGCCAGCATAGAAAACATACTCAAAATCTATAAGAAAACAGGATTACAACCCCCAAAAACCTTAACGAACACATTGCCTTATTAACCGAAAATATAAATTGAGTTCATACTCAAAGCAGTTTATCTCTTGGATCCTTGCAAAACTTGTCTTTGCTGCCCCAAACTTTAATGCTCTGCATCATTAGGAAAAGAGAGCGTAAGCACACTTGCTTAGTGATAATGCTCATAAACAATGGTGCATAAAACCATTTAAAAACCACATGCTTGCTTTTCTCAAAACATGCTTACAACCTAAGCATGTTTCCATGATTCCAACCGAATCATACACAAAAACCTTTACAATATCATAAACAATCTATGCTTGAAATCCAAAGCATTTTTACCAACCATGCTTATATTCCCAAGGCATTATAAACAAGGTTCGACACATGAACTTTCACATATACTGGCATTTATAGTGACTCGGATAGACTACCTCTATCTCATACACATATCAGATACATGGATCTCTCATACTATGCCTAGTTAAACCGCATGATATCCCGAACCTTGCCTAGTTAAACCGCAAGATTTAACACCCTCGCCTAGTTAAGCCGTGAGACTTCACCCTTGCCTATTTAAACCCTAAGAGTACCGACCTTGCCTAGTTAAACCACAAGATCACCATCAATTTGGGTTGCCTAGTTAAACCGCATGCCCCAAATGATGTCCCAACAGTCCGAGTGGCCTAGTTAAACCGCCATACCTCAAGGACCTATGACCACGATCGATTTTGTTCATATTTTATAGTGCACTTTTAATCCTATGGCATGAAAACTACATTCGATTGTTTTCTCACCATGTCACATAACCAATATATCATTTACAAAACCATTTACTTACTGTTTTACAATTCATTTTATAAAATACCACATCTGCACATCTCATTGCCAATGCAATAACACCATTCTCATCGGGAAAGAAAACCAATGCTCACTAGCATTTAATATACTTTAAAACCCCTGCATATGTACTCAAAACCATGCATTACCAGTAAGTAAATCATACCATGTTTATCACCAAAACATGCAACAACATGCTCATATCTAAATCGATATTCAAGAGCAAAATAAGTGAAACTTACTTCCGAGCTTAGGTAAAAGTCTCACGCTTACTCTAAACTCCCAAAAACCTTTACAAACCTTTGTAAAGCAATTAAAACAAGTTTGCACTCACCGGCACGCTTCGTCTTCCTTGCCAACGCGAACCAAGCTCCCAGCAAACAACCAAACAATGTCAAGCTTCGTCGCCTTGATTATCCCCTGTTTTAAACACATACAAGATAAATGCATTAAAATGCATTCAAACTATTGCCTAACAACAATCTCCCGCAATTCCCAAGTTGCCCACTCAAAAACCATCTGAAACATTCCGAAAACACCATCAAACGTTTCCAAAACATAACCCAACCATAAAACAACAATTCAAGCTTCAATCAACATCTAACAACATCCAAAAAACCCTTTCCTAACGTCCTTTTACCTCTAGCAAAGATTAAACTTGAAAATCACCATAATAACTCAAAACTAGCAACCTAACTAATTAGAGATCCAAGAGTTTCGGGATTCTATTGATAAAAACAAATTATCAACATCAAAATGCATCCAAAACATATATTAAATCCATCTCAATTACTGGAAATCAAATCCACTTTGAAAATCACCATTATTCATCCAAATTTCCAAAATAACTCAATCAAACATGGATAAAACATTAAAACCACATCACAACTTATAAATCAAGGATCAAATACTTGGTAATATCAATAAAGAATCATTTAACAGAAGAGATCATGGACCTTGTCCCTATTATATGATTTCTCCCTCAATTGGCTTGTTAAAAGCTAAGAAAATACAAGATTTCAATGAGATTTTGCAAAACAAAGTTAAAGGAATAAATTAAAATCAATAATCTGAGTGAAATGAGTTCTTTACCTCTGGATTTTGATAAAACTCTGAGTGTTTGGAAGAAAAGAAGTTGAGAGAAAAAGTTTAGGAAAAGTTACGTGAAATTCTTTTAAAAGCTAATAACTAACTTTAGATATTTTATCCATTTTAACAACCTTTTAAAACACATGATTAAAATGATTTAATTGAAAGGAGAAACCACCAACAAACACTTGGTAGATTAGCTCCTTAAGGATTCTAAGGATTTGACCCTTTTGATTTTAGTCATTTAAAATAATTTTCAAAAATCGCATTTTAGTCACTAACACATAATGTCATATTTCTGATTTCCATTTTCCAAAATTGATTCCACCAAAAATCAATATATATTAAAAGATGATTTTTAACTATTTTCCATATTTTTATCTTACCAAAAATATACAGTCCTGAATCTGACTCGAAACTCTAACCTGGTCCACCGGACCGTCTAATAACCTCAAATCCGCTAAGCCCAAAACTGGGGCTTTACAACTTTCCCCTACTTAAGAAATTTCGTCCACAGAATTACCTGGAGGAAACAGATGCAGAAATTGCTCTTCCATATCCGCCTTGCTTTCCCAAGTAGCTTCCTTAATACCTCGGTGTCGCCACAAGACTTTCACGAGCTCTATCGTTTTACCACGCAAAATTTTCTTACTGGTATCGTGGATCTCTACTGGCTCCTCATCAAAGGTTATATCCGACCTCAACTCCACATCTTCCACCGGCATAACATACGATGGATCTGACCGATATCTCCCCAACATCAAAACATGGAACACATTGTGAATTTTCTCCAGCTCGGGAGGCAACCTCAACCGATAAGCCATAGGACCCACACGCTCAATAACCTCGTAAGTCTAATAAACCTCGGACTAAGATTACCCTTACGTCCAAATCTCATCACCTTTGACCATGGTGACACCATTAAGAATACACGATCGCCCACTGCATATTGAATCTCCTTACGCTTTAAATCTGCATAAGATTTCTGCCGATCCGTAGCCACTTTCAACCGGTCGCAAACAAGCTTAACCTTATCATCCGTGTCTTTTAACACATCCGGTAGGGTAACATGCTTTTTCCCTACCTCAGCCCAACACAAGGGCGTACGACTCCTCTGGCCATATAACGCCTCATAAGGTGTCATCTGTATACTCGCCTGATAACTATTGTTGTAAGCAAACTCAACTAAAGGCAAATGCTTCTCCCAGGTTCCCTAGAACTCAATAATACAACATCGCAGCATATCCTCCAAAACCTGGATAACCCGCTCAGACTATTCATCCAACTGGGGATGATACGCAGTACTAAAACTCAACCTCGAACCCAAGGCCTGATGCAAACTCTTCCAAAACCTTGTCGTAAACCTTGGATCCCTATCCGAAATAATGGACTTAGTTACACCATGCAAGCACACAATCTCCGATATATACAAATCTGCCAACTTTTCCAAGGTATACGTTGTATGCACTGGCAAGAAATGTGCACACTTTGTGAACCGATCAACAATCACCGAAACAGAATTCTTCTTAGTCAATGTCAACGACAACCCGGTTACAAAATCCATTGTGATTCTCTCTTATTTCTACTCTGGAATTTTTAGTGGTTGTAACAACCTAGATGGAAATTGATGTTCAACTTTGACCCGCTGACATATCGTGCACTTGGACACAAACTCAGCCACGTCCTTTTTCAACCCAACTCAGTAGTATACCTCTTTCAAATCACGATACATCTTAACACTACTAGGATGCATAGCAAACATACCAGACTGTGCTTCCTTCAAGATAGTGTACCTCAACTCCAAATCATCTAGCACCACTATTCACCCTTGAAACACAAAACTCCATCATCATCAAAATGGAAATCTATTGGATTACCATCCACAATGTCCCTAACATGCTCAACCAACGAATCATCATACAGTTGCTTAGCTTTAAACAACTGCGAGTAGGCTTGACTTGTAATTCCGCCAGCAAACCACCCTCCCGCGACACACTCAACCTTGCAAACATAGCTCGGAGCTCAACTGCAACCTTACGACTTAATGCATCTGCCACTACATTGGCTTTACTAGGATGATACTCAATGGTGTAGTCGTAATCCTTAAACAAATCCAACCATCTACGTTGCCTAAGATTCAAATCATTCTGGGACATCAAATACTTCAAGCTCTTGTGATCCGTGAAGATCACGCACTTCTCACTATAAAGGTAATGTCGCCAAATTTTTAGAGCGAAAACAACAGCTGCAAGCTCCAAATCACGAGTTGGAAAATTGTGCTCATAAACTTTCAACTGCCTCGATGCAAAGGCCACAAACTTCCCATCCTGCATCAGCACACAACCTAAGCCAACATAGGACGCATCACTATAAACCATAAACTCCCTCCAAGATTCAGGCTGAATCAACACAGGAGCATGTGTCAAAACTTTCTTCAACTTCTCAAAACTGTACTGCTGCTTCTCCGTCCACACATACAAAATATTCTTTTGTAACAACTTGGTCAACGGTGTTGCAATACTCGAGAACTCCTCAACAAAACGGCGATAATAACCAGCTAACCCAAGAAAACTACGCACCTCTAATACAGACTTAGGTGGCTTCCAATTGAGAATAGCCTCAATCTTCTGTGGATCAACGCGAATACCCTCCACAAAAACCACATGACCTAGGAATGTCACTTCCTTAAGCCAAAAGTCGCACTTGCTCAACTTAGCATATAACTAACTATCCTTCAACACTTGCAACACAATCCGCAAATATCGAACATGCTCTTCCTCGGTATGGGAGTACAAGAGAATGTCATCTATGAATACCACTACAAACTGATCAAGATACTCATGGAACACTCTATTCATCATATCCATAAATGCAGTCGGGGTATTTGTCAAACTGAAAGGCATGACCATAAACTCATAATGCCCATATCTCGTACGGAACACGGTCTTATGCACATCCACATCCTTAACCTTCAACTAGTAATACCCCGATCTTAAATCTATCTTGAAAAACACTGCTGCTCCACAAAACTGATCGAATAAGTCATCAATCCGCGGTAACAGATACATGTTCTTTACCGTCAACTTATTCAACTGACGATTTATCATTCCATCTTTCTTTTCTACGAAGAGAACAGGCATTCCCTATGGAGAAACACTTGGTCGAATGAACCCATGGTCCAATAACTCTTGAAGCTGCGACTTCAACTCTTTCAATTCTTTCGGTGCCATCCTATAAGGAGCAATGGATACCGGTGTTGTACCCTCATAAGTCTCAATGCGAAACTCTACCTCTCTATTCAGAGGTAAACCTGGCAACTCCTCAGGAAAAACTTTACGAAAGTCACACACGGTCTAAATGTCCTGCACTCGAATAGTCTTGCTTCTGGATTCATAACAATAGCCAAATAAGCTTGGTAGCCATCAAACATCATCTTCTCCGATCTAACAGACGAAACCACATTGGAAAGAAACTTAACATTCTCACCAACCACCAAAACTTCATAGTCATTGGCCAACCTCAAGGATATCCTTTTGGATTCACAATCCATAACTGCTCTGTGCTCACTCAACCAATCCATACCCAAAATGATATCAAAACCATGGAATGGCAATTCCATCAGATCTGCGGAAAACTCATGTCCTTGCACCATCAAAGGACAACGTCGGTACAACCTTCTTGTTGTATCCGTCTCCTTAAAAGAACTTGTGACTAACATGCCAGCATCTAAGATCTCAACGGGAACATTAAGCAAAGATCCATGTTCACTTAAGATATATGAATGAGTGGACCCCGAATCAATTAAAGATAACATTGACAAGGATTGCAAAGTAAAAGTACTTGCGATCACATCCGTGTCATTACAACCCCCATGGTGAGAAAAACCCGAGTCGGTCCACCACCTTCAGGTCTCACTGCTGCGGCATGAGCCATACCCCTCTGAACATCCTCATGCCTCTGAAAGTTACCCCTGCCACAACCTCGACCCCTAGCAAGTGCAGCAACCTATGCTGGTACATCTCTCGTAGCCTGAGGAAAATCACGCTTCAAGTGATCAGATGATCCACAAATCCAACAAGCTCCAGTATTACCCCAGCACATACCCACGTGGCGCCTACCGCATCGCTCACACTCTGTTGAAACACGAGCTCCCTAAGCACCCTGGCCAACTCCACCACCACGCCTATGATCTGACTTATACCTCTTGTCCCTGAACCTCCTATTCTGCCTCCCAGAATAGATAGCGTTTGCCACTCTTTTACCCAATTTCACACCTGCAGCCTGAACTGATGCACCCAAGGACTGCTCAATATCCTTGACCCCGTTGACCAACACATCAAAATTTGTGTAATCTGCGGCTTTGAGGTACGTCTTAATATCCTTTACAGGTCCGTAACAGAACATGTCATATCTCTGCTGGTCATCTGGAACCAACTTCGGAGCATACTGACTCAATCGGACAAACTTCACCTCGTATTCAGCAACAGACAAGCTTCCCTGAGATAACGACATAAACTCGCTCTTCTTCATATCCAAGTACTAAGCTCCAAGGTACTTCCTCTTGAAAGCTCTCTGAAATAACTCCCAAGTAACATCTGCCTCAAGAACGCTAGCAATAGTGGTCACCAACCAATAGTATGCATCCCCCTGCAGCAGAGATACAGTGAAACCCAGTTTACGCTCCTCGTTGCATCCCATCTAATCCATAATACGGACTGCCTTTTCCAACCAACTTTGGCTTCCTCAGGGCTCAAACCTTTAAACTCTACACCTCTCAACCTCCTCAAAGGCTCCAAGGGTAAACCTTGATTTACCACCATAGCAGGTGTCGGTGCCTGTACTCCAGCTATTGTTACCTGAAAAGCTCTCGTTATCACCTGAACTAACGGAGTCAAATCGCCATACACTGACACTTGATGAACCTGGGGTGCTTCTCCCGCCCCAACATCAACTAGAGGAACGACGAAAGGGGGATGAGGTAAAACATGAGGGAGATTCTCTTCTGTCTTATTATTCTACTCAATTTCGGCAGTATTAGCCACAGACCGTGTCTCACGTCGAGCCATGCCAACAAAAGCATCAAAACACATTAGAGTTAGGCTAGCATCAGGCAAAGGATCCAAGTTAACTGTAAAACGCATTTAAAATCCTCGGTAATAGGCAATGTGTCCCCAATCATACCCCAACGGAACATTAAACAATCACCGAGCATTTACACAATCACCGTGCAGTTCAAACAACATCAATTAAACAAGCAACAACATCCCAACTTTTAGCAAACCTGGCTCTGATACCAACAAATGTAATCCCCTCGACCCAGCCTAATCGCAAGACCGATCCGAAAAGAGCTACATTAGGTTTATCGAAGCAAATCAGAAAGGTTTAACCCAAAACTCGCCCATTTTTTTTCTTTTAACTTTTCTAAATGCATTAACGCTTTCATACATGTTCATATTGTTTATTGGTGAACAGTCATCTCAATCGGGCATCGTAATGATATCCGATTGGCCATAACACTGATTAGGGACCAAAATGTAATTTTGACTAAAAATAGGGACTTTACCAACTTTTATGTTACAATCCTTAATTAAACATATTCCATGCTTATATGTTAAAAATTAGCCCAGTACGATCATCCAAACCCATTCATTTGCTTCCGCAACAATTAAGGATTAAAACGAAAGAAAACAGAACTTTACTAAAGCCATTAACTAACTTAACTACCATGGGTATCGGTACACCCATTTGAGTATCGGCACGCCCTCTCCAATTTGAATTCCAAAAATTCTAGTAGCCTACTCCTATACCGGTACAACCTTGCATACCGATACACCTTACCAAAACCAAAGGCCCTTACCGATCCTCAAACCCGTGTACCGATCCTCTAAGCTAAATTCAGCCTTCTTGTACCAATACGTGAGCCCGTGTATCGGTACGCTACTCTAATGATACACTCCCGTATTCAACGCCTAGTCCGCTTACCGGTACCACAAGCCCGAAATGGCTTCTCGTACCTATACGTGAACATGTGTATCGACACGCTTGGACCTGAATGGTTACAATTGGCTAATTTAGCATGCTTACCTCAATACTATACCACTTCATTATGCCATAAACTTCCAAACGACAATATCTAAATGCAAAAGCAACCTAAACAACATAAATTCAGCAACCAATTGGTTTCCACTCATCCAATGATAATCTAAAGGCATGCATCCTAAAAACACTTTGCCTTACGACCCAAAATGCACAATTAAGCCATTCACAACATAAGCAACATATCGGCACACTCAACATAGCATACTAAGCTTGGCTCAATCAGCACGACATGGCAAACCACAAGGAAACTCTAGATGCATACCTAAGATACCATTCATCCACAACAACAACAGGTGTTGACATCAAGCTTGGCAACATCAACCTTCCTCAAAAACCAGCATAGAAAAATACTCAAAATCTATAAGAAACAAGATTACAACCCCCAAAAACCTTGGAGAACACATTGCCTTATTAACCGAAAATATAAACCGCGTTCATACTCAAAGTTGTTTATCTCTTGGATCCTTGCAAACCTTGCCTTTGCTGCCCCGAACTTTAATGCTCTGCTTCATTAGGAAAAGAGAGCGTAGGCAAACTTGCTTAGTGATAAGGCTCATAAACAATGATGCATAAAACCATTTAAAAACCACATGCTTGCTTTTCTCAAACCATGCTTACAACCTAAGCATTTTTCCATGATTCCAACCGAATCATACACAATAACCTTTACAATATCATAAACAACCCATGCTTGAAATCCAAAGCATTTTTACCAACCATGCTTATATTCCCAAGGCATTATAAACAAGGTTCGACACATGAACTTTCACATATACTGGCGTTTATAGTGACTCGGATAGACTACCTATATCTCATACACATATCAGATACATGGATCTCTCATACCATGCCTAGTTAAACCGCATGATATCCCAAACCTTGCCTAGTTAAACCGCAAGATTTGACACCCTCGCCTAGTTAAGCCGTGAGACTTCACCCTTGCCTATTTAAACCCTAAGAGTACCGACCTTGCCTAGTTAAACTGCAAGATCACCATCGATTTGGGTTGGCTAGTTAAACCGCATGCCGCAAATAATGTCCCAACAGTCCGAGTGGCCTAGTTAAATTGCCATACCTCAAGGACCCATGACCACGATCGATTTTGTTCATATTTTATAGTGCACTTTTAATCCTATAGCATGCCAACTATATCCGATTGTTTTCTCACCATGTCACATACCCAATATATCATTTACAAAACCATTTACTTACTGTTTTACAATGCATTTTATAAAATACCATATATGCACATCTCATTGCCAATGCAATGACACCATTCTCACCCGGAATGAAAACCAATGCTCACTAGAATTTAATATACTTTAAAACCCTTTATATGTACTAAAAACCATGCATTACCAGTAAGTAAATCATACCATGTTTATCACCAAAACATGCAACAACATGATCATATCTAAACTGATATTCAAGGGTAAAATAAGGGAAACTTACTTCTGAGCTTAGGTAAGAGTATCACGCTTACCGTAAACTCCCAACAACCTTTACAAACCTTTGTAAAGTAATTAAAACCAGTTTCCACTCACCGACACACTTCGCCTTCCTTGCCAAAACGAACAAAGCTCCCGGCAAGTAACCAAACAATGTCAAGCTTTGTCACTTGATTATCTCATGTTTTAAACACATACAATCAGAGGATAAATTCATTAAAATGCATTCAAACCATTTCCTAACAACAATCTCCCGCAACTCCCAAGTTGCCCACTCAAAAAAACATCTGAAACATTCTAAAAACACCATCAAACTTTTCCAAAACATAACCAGACATAAAAAACAATTCAAGCCTTCAATCAACATCTAACAACTTCCAAAAACCCTTCCCTAACATCCTTTTACCTCCAGCAAAGATTAAACTCGAAAATCACCACAATAACTCAAAACTAGCAACCTAACTAATTAGAGATTCAAGAGTTTCAGGATTCTATTGATAAAAACAACTTATCAACATCAAAATGCATCCAAAACATATAATAAATCCATCTTAGTTACTGGAAATCAAATCCACTACAAAAATCACCATGATTCATCCAAATTTCCAAAATAACTCAATCAAACATGGATAAAACATTAAAACCAAATCACAACTTATAAATCAAGGATAAAATACTTGGGAATATCAATAAAGAACCATTTAACATAGGAGATCATAGGCCTTACCCCTTTTATGTGATTTCTCCCTCAATTGGCTTGTTAAAAGCTAAGAAAATACAAGATTTCAATGAGATTTTGCAAAACAAAGTTAAAGGAACAAATTAAAATCAATAATCTGAGTGAAATGAGTTCTTTACCTCTGGATTTTGATAAAACTCTGAGTGTTTGGAAGAAAAGAAGTTGAGAGAAAAAGTTTAGGAAAAGTTACGTGAAATTCTTTTAAAAGCTAATAACTAACTTTAGATATTTTATCCATTTTAACAACCTTTTAAAACACATGATTAAAATGATTTAATTGAAGGGATAAACCACCAGCAAAGACTTGGTAGATTAGCTCCTTAAGGATTCTAAGGATTTGACCCTTTTGATTTTAGTCATTTAAAACAGTTTTCAAAAATTGCATTTTAGTCACTAACACAAAATGTCATATTTTTTATTTCCATTTTCCAAAATTGATTCCACCAAAAATCAACATATATTAAAAGATGATTTTTAACTATTTTTCCATATTTTTATCTTACCGAAAATATACAGTCCCAAAACTGACTCGAATCTCTAACTTGGTCCACCGAACCATCTAGTAACCTCAAAACCGCTAAGCCCAAAACTGGGGTGTTATAGGTAATTTCCTTGTTCCTTACCTATGTGGTTTTGTTGTGAATTGGACCATTTCTATATGTTATGAAATGTGAGTATAATCAAGGATGTGTGTATGTAATTAGTCTAATTGGAAGCACTAAAAGATATGTACCATGACATGAATCGATCAATAAGTTGGTAGAATCCACACTTTCGAAAGATACATGTTGTATTAAAGGATTGAGACTATGTTGTGATATATTAGGCCATTCGAAAACTATATATATATATATATATATATATATATATATGTTGTATATGATTTAGGGTTGTTAATGAATATAAGAATACATGTGGATTGATTTAGTTATAAAAGTACATGTGATTTGTGATATACATGTAAATGGACTATTTTGATTGAATATATATATACCATGTGTAAAAGTTGCCTTCTTTTAGTGTGTATATGCATGAAAATAGATTCTTTCGATTGAAAATATGCCATGAGTGCAAGCTGCCCTGTTTCGGTGTGTATATACATGAAAATGGATTGTTTGTATGGAATATATATGTCATGGTGAAAGCTGCCCTGTTTTGGAGTATGTATATAATTGGATTCTTTGATGAAAATGTAAGTGGCTATATGTATTTTGGGGCTGCAAAATATCCACATATATTGGGGGAATGCTTTGAGAATAATTGATTGTTGTGATTAGTTCTAATGCATACTTAAATATCTTGTTATAATTAGACAAGGAAGGAATTGATCAAGTGAGGCATATATGAGATCAAGTTGTTGAAAAGTAGAAAGGAATTATAATTCGAGAGCAAATTTAGCTGGAATTAAACTGTGAGTGTAGTCTAAGTCTCGGGATAGGCAAAAAGCTTTCCCGAGCAACTGATATCATTTAAATTTTACGTTACTTTACATTATGTTAAACAATGCTCAAACTAATCTTGGACTAAGGTAAGTAACCACATGCTAAAGAGTATTTATGCTATAGAAATGTTTAAATAAGTATGTTCGAATTGAAGGTTGTTACTAATTGTGTGCATGATAAGAAAGAAGGTGTTAAACTAATACATGATCTATTGATTAAATTATATCAAAGCTACGATCTGGATAGAACTTACATGTTCATACATGAGTTAATAGTTAAGATACATGATATGTTATCTTACATTATGATATGGAGCATTGCTCAATTATTTTGACTATGCTAAGATTGTAGCATGTAAAAGTTTACATAATTATGGAGCTAAGTTCATATGTTGATAAGTTAAGAATACATGAAAAGCCATGGTCTCAAGTCAGTCTAGGTATAGTTGGCATGCCATAGAGTCCATAGAGCTCGTTGTTGGGGTGGACTACGGTCCTTATGAGGAGACAGCAGGAGGGATGTGTTGTGGTAACTTGGAGATAGTAAGAGGGATTGACCGGTACTACGAGTACCATTTTATGATATTTTGGTGACAGTTGGTTGGGGATTCGAGTACTTAGGCTGTAACTTGGAACTCAAGGCTATGTTAATAAGAATCTTGAAACTTATAAACGAATCATGAAAATATTGAATTAACTTGTATGATAAGTAATATTCATAAAATTGATAATATGTCATCTTTGGGATAAATAAGAAGTTTACAAATTAACATGGTTTTACCTAAATTATATTATGTGCATTGTGTATGATTTGTTGAAGACTATGTTTACTTGTAATCTATTGAATAAGTGACTAGATAATACATCTCATGTTATGGTTGCCTGATTCGAATATCCTGTGAAATTATAATGGTTACTTTTGTTCAAAATGTTACTATATTTGATTAGTGAAATCGAATGAAAGGAATTTGATTAGTAGTTATTACTCAATGTTAACTTAAACTACCTCACTAAGTTAAAATCTTATATAGTCCTTTCATTCTATTCCAGGTTAAAGTTTGAAGTACTTGTTAGCTTGGGGGCTTGGCTAGATCACAAGAGACCGAATGTATGTTTTGTAATGCATATAAATGTCTATAAGATCTTTCGGCATGTAATATTTGGGTTTTTTATGCTGTTTTTAGTATGTTTGTAAATGGACTATATAAATATTTGGTCTAAATGCTTGATGCTTAGTTTATATGGTTGTTCATGTGTATGGAACTAGGGTATGTTTAAAATAGCTAGCTTTTGTATGAAGTCATGTGCAAGATCATATGAATGTCTAACTTGATATTGTTTCTTTATATGAAGTTGTCATTTTATAATAAGTTGATGGATAATCTTTTAAGTAGGAGCTAGGGAAAAATGATGTTGTTAAAATACTTAATTACTATATAAGTAATTGGCAAGTGATATATTCTTGGTAATTAGGCTTGAAATCTACTTTTCATTGAATACTATAGGTTAATTCTTTAGATAATTAATTGATTTAGTATAGTTGTTTATGTTGATTGTTGAAGTTTGTTAAAAGTGTGATTGTGTCTTGTGTATAAATAAAATCAGCTTACTGAATTGTGAAGTCATAAAATATTTTAATTAGTAAATTTTTAGATTAGTGCCTAACATAAATCCCTGGCCCAAATAAGCTTTTGAAAATTAGTTATATCATGTGTAATTGTATTCCTTTTGTATATATAAAATGGCCTTCTATGTTTGCTATGTTCTATGTTTTGGTTGGTTTGTGATACTTCTAAACTCGATATTTTGCTATATCAGTCTAGGGGTGTTTCATGGAGACTCTTCTAAACCTACAAATTCGGTAGTTCTCTGATAGTAAAGACTAAGGACTGTCATCTAAGACCAAGCTCCCTTTATTTGTAGCCCAAGTCTTCTTTATACAGGTGGCAAAACTAGGGTTGAGAAACCCTAAAGCGCGTAAAGCCTCTTAATGAGGATCTTGTTTTCCCGCTTCATTAAATTAGAGTCTATATTGAATGAAAGTCCACGTGTAACAAATTTTGGATTTATCTCTAACTCTTCTGCTTAATTGGCTTGTCACGAGATAAATCCCTAGCCCAAATAAGCTTTTGAAAATTAGTTATATCATGCGTAATTGTATTCATTTTGTATATATAAAATGGCCTTCTATGTTTGCTATGTTCTATGTTTTGGTTGGTTTGTGATACTTCTAAACTCGATATTTTGCTAAGCTAGTCTAGGGTGTTTCATGGAGACTCTTCTAAACCTACAAATCTGGTAGTTCTCTGATAGTAAAGACTAAGGACTGTCATCTAAGACCAAGCTCCCTTTGTTTGTAGCCCAAGTCTTCTTTATGCATGTGGCAAAGATAGGGTTGAGAAACCCTAAAGCGCGTAAAGCCTCTTAATGAGGATCTTGTTTTCCCGCTTCATTCAATTAGAGTCCATATTGAATGAAAGTCCATGTGTGCCAAATTTTGGATTTATCTCTAACTCTTCTGCTTAATTGGCTTGTCACGAGAGGGATGTCACTCCATTGCTCTAGCGCTCCTCTGCCTCGATTACTTCCTGCACAAGCACCAGTAAACCCGACTACCTTTCCCATTAAAAGCATCAATATATATCAATTAAGTTCAGGCATAACAACTCCATGCAAACTCGACCTAAATACAACTATATGGGCCTAAACACAGGCAAAAGCTAAGTAAAAAGGGTATGGAAAATAGGTTATCTACGCAGTCATCAAATACCCCCAAACTTGAACTATTGCTTGTCCTCAAGCAATGCAAAACTAACCTAAGCTGAAAACAAGAACCTAAGGTTTCCAAAGTTCTAAATAAACTATGGTTTCAAAGGTTCCAACTAAACTAAAACTAAAAACAACATATTGTTTCAAAGGTTCCAACTAAGCTATGGTTACAAAAGTTCCAAAACACGCTACAACATCAATTCAATCCCCAGAAAGAATATCAAAGATATTCACTATAACAGAGCTCACTGATTCGTTCCTAGGATCAATTCTACTGTAGGTGAAGTGTATGTTATGTTGCATACAATCATCACTTAATGACCTTAGAAAATTTCAAGAATTGCTCTCTATTGTTGCCTAGAATTTTTTCTTTTACGAACAATGTTGTACTTCTTTAATTCTTTTTAGTTTATTGTTACCTCTCCAAAAGTACTATTTTTAATGCCAATCTTACAATGCTTTTGCTTGTTTTTAGGTACATTTAGTTGCATTAGGATGTTAGAATCATGCATTTGCATGAGGAGTTTAGAGTTTTGTCTATGCCAATGTGAAGGGTTGTTTTGTTGGCAATTTTGCAGGTTTGGCATAGTATTTGGCCCAGAAAAGCAACACAGGAAGGAATGCCAAAGAGAATGTCGAGTGTTGTTGGCATAGATGGACTAGACAATGCCAAGCACCAGATGGCAGAGAAGTGAACTTGATGCCACGCCAAGAGGTTGTTGGACCCCAAAAAATAGGACATGGTCAGGCTCCGAAAAAATATCAATTGGAACAATCTCCAAAAAAATATAGGATAAGATGGTGCCAAGACTTGTCGGCAGACTCATGCCAAGCTTGGATGCCAGGGCAACGTCAGCAGGATGACGTCAGCCTTAGCCTGATCAACTCTCATTCAAATCTTGATAAGAAGATAATCCCTTATCCTCTGGGTAGTTCGAATTTAAAATTTGAAGAGCTAGTCCTATCCCTTCTTTGCACGCCTATTTAAACACCAACCAAGCTAGACTTTAAAGGAGAGGAGAAGATTGGATCGTGAGGAGTTGGTGTGTGTGTGACGATTGACGACCAGCTGCACCGTGGAAGGGTGGTCTGACCAACTTGGACGAGAAGCCTGGATCTTGAAGGGCTACATCAAGAGACCCCTTCTAGCCCATTCTCTCTCTCAAGTTATTTTACTTTGTTTTTAAGGCTGATGTATTCTGAAATGTTTGTGGATTGTTGGTTCACTCCCTCACCATGAACTAATTTAATAGTTGGTGGGGGATGTTTGGTTTTTATGTTATTTTCATGCTTTACCTTTTAATAATAAATCTGCCTTGGCAAAGTTTCATCTATTCGGCAAACTTTAATATTTCCTAAATACTCTACCAAGCGAGAGCTGGCACTATTAGCCTATTACACCTTAATATCTTAACAGACTTGGGGTGGCAACGAATAAGTTGTTGAATACTAGGGAGATAAGCTTTAATAGAAGTTGTTCAAGTAGATGAACTTGCTTCGGGAGTGAAATCTACCCTTTAGGAGTATAGATTGGATCTTAATCAAATTGGTTTATTTAAAAACAAACACTATAGAGATATATGGGTTTTTACATGATCAATTTAGGGCAATGACCATCGAGAAAGGCTTTGCTACTTTTGAATCTGCTCGGCAAACAATGCCAAGATAGGTTGTTATTAAAGGCTGGCACGACATGAATAGCGTGAAAACCAGGCAATCCCTGCCAACGCTCATCATTCTTTAAAACACCTTCCTTGCCAACGTCTTTGCTTTTCTTTCATTTCTTTACTTTTTAATTATTTTCCAAAACCAATTTCAAATCAAATCAACTTTTTCTTAAGGCAAGTAACAATCAAGGCAATTGAATTCCAAGACAATCTCTGTGGGATCGATACTCAGCTTACCAGTTGTATCACTTGCAGACCGTGTATACTTGCACGCAAAAGACTCATTTTTGCACATTCTTATATTTTCTAATATATATTTTCTACCACTTTTGCCAGCATTTCACCTAGAGAGTCTACAAGTTTTTGGCGCCGTTGCCGGGGATTGCAGCGGAATTGATTGTTTTAAATTTTTTAATTGTCTTCCTTTTATTTTTTTTTTTATTTTCATTTTTACCTTTCATTTTTGTCGATGTATGACCAGAAGCCATCCTGTGGTGGACGAGTGGCCATATGATCCAGAGATTGAGAAAATCCTGCAGAGGTTAAAAAGAAGATTTCGGGAGATGAACCAAGGTAATGGAGGGAATGGTGTGGTGAACAATGGGGGAAATCCACTTAACAATGAGATACGACCACCACCTGTTGCCCCAGTTGTTAATGAAAGGCCTATTAGAGAACATTCGGCACCAACCATTGACAATTTGATGCCAGGACTTGTTGGGAAAAAGGTAAACGCTGTCAATTTTGAAATTAAGCCAGTAATGATTCAAACTCTTTTGAATGTAGGTCAGTTTGATGGCGCACTCATTGGAGATCCGAGGCAACATCTTAAACAGTTCGTGGAGATTTGCCAGCTATTTCAACAAAATGGTGTACCTGAAGATACCGTGAAGCTGAAGTTATTTACTTTTTCTTTGAGAGACAGAGCAAAGGCTTGGCTTAATTCCTTGCCACCTGGCTCAGTCACTTCATGGGCAGACCTATGCCAGAAGTTCTTGACAAGATTCCAGCCGCCAACACTCACTGCCAAGCTGCGGGGTGAGATCATTACATTTTGGCAGGCTGAGGATGAGACCTTATATGATGCCTGAGAAAGATTCAAAGACTTGTTGAGGAGGTGTCCTATGCATGGATTCCCAAATTGGACTCAGATTCAAACCTTTTACAATGGATTAAATGCACAAACGAGGACGGTCGTTGATGCTTCAGCAGCTGGAATAGCAACACTTCAAGTGTTAACCCAACAAGTTCAATAACAAAAGAGTTCATCGGATACACAGATTCAACAAGTGTTAACCCAACACTTCAAGCCATCTCAACTGGAATAGCGATACAATCACAATCACGGTACACTAACAATCGGGTACACTTTCAACCCATAGGGATACCAATCCCTCTCATCAGTTAGATGCTTAACCCACTAATGGGAGTATTCGGTACTGTTTAACCCCTCTACCATTAGGGTACTTGGATGGAGTATTCAGTATTGTAACCCCCTTGACCTGGTTTAGCCGCCAGACCAAATCGAGGAAGCTACATTAGGTTTGCCACAGCAAACTGAAGAGATTCAACAAAACCAGTCCATTTTTTATTTTTATCTTGTCTAGATGCCAATTACTAGTTCTATGTGTACATGCATCACTCAAGGGCAACCCCACCTCAATCGGGCATCATTTTGACATCTAATTGATCACATTTGCAATTTAGGGACCAAATTGCAAATACAAGAAATTTGCAGGATTAAGACACTTTTAATATGCCAATCTTTAATTAGTCGGGTTCTGATCATTCATCTCAAATTGATCATTCAAGCTCATACAATTGCATGGACAAGATTTAGGGACTAGAATGCAAAGAAAGCAAAACTGCCAAGCCAACATTACAAAAAACGGGCTCAAGTATCGGTACGGATGTCACCGTACCGATACGCATAAGATGCCCGTACCGGTACACCACGACAGGTATCGATACGCCATAACAAACTTATCTAACTTTTGAATCTTTTTAATATACGTACCGGTACGCTTACATGGGTATCGGTACACGGGTTTAGATTGAAAAAGTGAAATTCTAGAGGATAGAATGTGTACTGATGCACCATTACCCGTATCGGCACGCCAGGCCAAAAATCACATAGGCGTACCAGTACTCGCTTATGCGTACCGATCCCTCAGGCCAGAAAATGCCTAGCTGTACGCCTGGACCTGTAATGCCACAATTTGCTAGTTTTTCATCTCAAATACATTCTCAAACTATTTGAACATGCTTATAACACCATACCAACATGCCATACATAACATAATCCAACTAGCAACGTCATTCTTACAGCACAACAAGCATCAAGCATCAAAAGGGTATCTATAGGCATGCTTCCTAATGTCCATTCAAGCAACATGTCAAAAAGGTAAACCAGCATCAAAACAAACTTTAAAGGCCATTTACAACCCAAGAGAAACTAAAGAAATATGCTCAAATAGGGAATTCCACAAAACATCTCCCAAAACACAATAGGTACCCCATTGCCCTTATTCATTATAGTCTAAACCAAGACATACTTTTGAAACAAGTCTTACCAAGATCCCATTGCTTCTTGCTGCCTTCCAAGACCTCAATTATCTACATTGATGGACAACAATAGCGTAAGCACACAAGGCTTAGTGAGGAATGCTCAAAACATCCACCATCATTGCATTTAAAACCATCTATTTAACATCATCCTTTAAAACATTATCATCATGCCCATTTTGAAAACATGCACTTTATATCATTAAAACCAACATAATAAACCATATGCTACATGTATCATTAATCAACAGCAAATCCCATTGCTAACCCTCCACTTAAGCATTCCCATGCATTACTACCAAACGCAAAGCTTAAGGAGAAACATGTATAAATCACATTATACAACATAAAACATTTCCATGATACATTAACAATTATATTGGCTTTCAAGTGATCTATAACAAGTCCATTAACAACAGAGTTCATCGGATACATGGATACAACAAGTGTTAACCCAACACTTCAAGCCATCTCAATCGGAATAGCGATACAATCACAATCGCGGTATAATAACAACCGGGTACACTTTCAACCCATAGGAAAACCCATCCCTCTCATCGGTTAGATGCTTAACCCCACTAACGGGAGTATTGGTACCGTTAAACCCCTCTACCGCTAGGGTACTTGGATGGAGTATTTGGTACACAATATAAACCCCTCAACATCCAAGACGACTTATTTTACAGTGCACTCAATCCTATGGCCAGCCAACTATATCCGATAATAATTTTAAAACCACATCACTTGCCAATATAATTAACCATTTACCATTTACCTTTATTGTTTTTAACAAGCATTAAACCAACCATTTTCCAAAGCAACAACCATGCTTTAAACCACAAGTATAAACCATATACTTACAAGGATCACTTACCATGTGCATCCTTCAGCATTTCATGCTTAAAAACCAGTATATCGAATGCTTTAAAACATGCTTAAATAGTAGGTATCATGTAAATTAAAATAAGTACATAAAACCGTCAAACGCTAGCACGACTAAGAGAGAAATTCACTTTATACTTTCTTCTGAATCTAGGTAAGCATTTCAAGCTCTACCATAACTCCAAAACTCTATTTGAATCATCAAAACGCTTTAAACCACGTTTTCACTCACCGATACATGAAACTTCAATCATTTGACGCGCAAACAAGCATCCAAGTCTCCCACGCCTCCAAACACCTCCCAATCAACCTACCATGTTTTTACCACACAACAACAGAGGATTAATGCATCATAATGCATTCTAAACACAGTAAACACAATCCTTCTCAGATTTCCACCACACCCTCACAATTAACCCTCTACAACAATCGAAATCAAGACCAAAGAACTTCGATTCACAACCCAGCCAACATCTATCAATCTAGCATCATTTTCAACACCAAAACACATCTAAAACAGATCCAAGACAACCTACCACCTCCAACAACCTAACAACCATAATTTCAACACAAAACCTCGAAACTAACAACCTAAACAAATAGAGACTCTTATGTTTCGGGATTCCATTGATAAAAATCACTTATCAACATTGTTAAACATCCAAAATATGAGTCAAATCACCATTACATACTAGAAATTAGATTCAATTCGCGAATCAACACATTTCCCCAAAGATCTCATTAAATCATTAGAAAATCATCAAAATCAGATTAGAAATGCAAAAGCAATGATCAAATTCTTGGGAATTTCAATAAAGAACCATACAATAGAGGAGATCTCGGACCTTACCCCTATTGTGAAGTTTCTCCCTTATTTGATTTGTGAAAAGCTAAGAAATCACAAGATTAATGTGAGATTTTGCATAAACAATCTTTGTAAAACAATTTGGAACAATAAAATCAAGTTAGAAACCACCTCACCTCTGGAAATTTGATGAAATTTCCGTGTTTGGATGAGGATAGAATAGAGAGAAAAAGTTGAGAGAAAAATGACGTGATTTTTCTTTAAGAAAAGATAACCACCTTTTTAACCAAATCCGCTTTAATTATTAATTAAAGCACATGTTTAAATTAATTAAATTATGGGAGCAACCTTCAGAAACAAATTGGTAAAATAGCTCCTTAAAGATTCTAAGTATATGACCCTTTTCATTTTAGTCACTAGAAAATCACAGTTTTAAAAACATTCATTTTGGTCACTAACCAAAATGCCCACCTTCCAAAACTAATTTTTCAAAATTGATTCCACCATTATTAAATATATAATTAATAATGATTTTTAAATATTTTCCCATAATTTTTCCAACACCGAAAATATATGATCCCGAAACTGACTCGAATCTCTACTCCGGTCCACCAAACCGTCTAATAACCCACTAAACCTCTAAGCCCTAAAACCAGGGCGTTACAACTCTCCCCCACTTAAGAAATTTCGTCCTTGAAATTTACCTAGAGGAAACAGGTGCAGAAACTCGTTTAGCATATCCGACTTACGCTCCCACGTGGCCTCCTCAACACCGTGGTGCTTCAACAACACCTTAACCAGCTCGACTATTTTGCCACGAAGCACCTTACTGCTGGTATCAAGAATCACTATTGGTTCCTCGTCATAAGATAGGTCTGGTCTCAACTCAATCTCTTCCACCGGCATGAAATGTGATGGATCCGACCTATACCTCCGCAACACTAAAACGTGGAACACATCATGAATCTTTCCCAACTCCGGAGGTAACCTCAAACAGTACGCAACAGGACCCACACACTCAATGACCTCGTATGGTACAATGAACCTCAGGCTAAGCTTCCCTTTTTCACCCAAAACGCAACACCTTTTTCCAGGGTGACACTTTCAGAAACACTTTATCACCCACAGCGTACTCTATATCTGCAGTCGCTTTTAAGCACTCACATATCAACTTTACCTTTTCGTTCGTGCCTTTCAAGACATTGGGCATAGACACAAACTTTTCCCCCACTTCTGCCCAACACACGGGCGTA
This sequence comes from Hibiscus mutabilis, assembly GCA_019671005.1. Classification (NCBI taxonomy): domain Eukaryota; kingdom Viridiplantae; phylum Streptophyta; class Magnoliopsida; order Malvales; family Malvaceae; genus Hibiscus; species Hibiscus mutabilis. Next base: position 39,672,128 of record CM033734.1, on the reverse strand, counting down.
CGACACTTCCTGCCATACAACGCCTCATAAAGGGCCATCTGTATGCTAGCATGAAAACTGTTATTGTAAGCAAACTCCACCAGCGGCAACTGCTTCTCCCAAGTTCCCTGGTACTCAATAACACCACACCTTAGCATATCCTCGAGAACCTGAATTACGCGCTCTCGGTGACCATCCGATCGAGGGTGGTATGAATCTTGAAACTCTCTGAGGGTTCCCAAAGCATGATGTAAACTCACCCAAAACCTTGCGGTGAACATTGGATACCTATCCAAAACTATAGATTTGAGCACCCGTGCAAACGCACTATTCGAGATGTACAACTCAGCCAACTTGTTCAAGGTATCGTAGTATGCACGGCACACAAAATGCACACACACCGTAAATCGATCTACGATCACCAAGATAGAATCATTTTTGGTCGGCGTCAAAGGCAGCCAAGACACAAAATCCATGGTGATTCTTTCCCACTTTCATTCTGGTATCTTCAACGGTTGCAACAACCCGGAAGGAAACTGATGCTCAGCTTTTACCCGCTGACAAACCATGCACCGAGCTACAAAATCAGCCACATCCCTCTTCATTCCAACCCAATAGTAATCCTCCTTCAACCCTTGATACATCTTAGTACTACCAGGATATATAGCAAAAGGACTAGCGTATGCCTCAATCAAAATAGTACGGCTCAACTCTTCGTCCTCAGGCACCACTATTCGACCTTTGAAACACAACACCCCATCATCGTTGAAATGAAAACCTCTAGGATTTCCATCCCTGATATCTTCCACATGAGATACCAAACTCCCACCACACGGTTGCTTCCCCTTAATCATTTGTGACAAGGATAGCTTCACTTGCAACTCAGCCAACAAACCTTCGTCATTCGTCACACTCAACCTAGCAAACATGGCTCTCAACTCCACAGCTGTCTTCCTACTCAAAGCATCCGCTGCAACATTGGCTTTCCCCGGATGATACTCAATGGTCAGATCATAATCCTTAAGATTCAACTCCTTCTATGACATCAGGTATTTCAAGCTCTTATGATCCGTGTAAACCACACATTTCTCACCATACAGATAATGCCTCCGGATCTTCAAGGCAAAACTACGCTGCAAGCTCAAGATCGCGAGTATGATAGTTACGTTCATGCCCCTTCAACTGCCTAGATGCATACACCACTACCTTACCCTCCTACATCAACACGCAACCAAGCCCAACATACGACGCATCACTATAAACAACAAACTCATTTCCTGATTCTCGTTGAACCAAAACTAGAGCTCGCGTCAAGGCTTCCTTCAACCTTTCGAAAGCTTGCTGCCTATCCCCCGTCCACTCAAACCTAACATTCTTCTGTAGCAATTTTGTTAACTGAGCTACCACACTGGAAAACCCTTCCACAAACCTCCGGTAATAACCCGCCAAATAGAGGAAGCTCTCACGACTTTCGTTTACACACTTGGGCTCCTTCCAACCCATTACAGCCTTAACCTTATGCGGATCGACACAAATTCCTTCGGCTGACACAACATGCCCAAGAAACACAACTTCCTTAAGCCAAAACTCACATTTGCTTAACTTAGCATACAACTGATTGTCCATCAGTTTCTGAAGCACAATTCGCAAATGGCTATCATGATCCTCCTCGGTACGAGAGTACACAAGGATATCATCGATAAACACCACCACAAACTGATCTAAAAACTCATGAAACACACGGTTCATCATGTCCATAAAAGCAGCTGGAGCATTGGTCAAACCAAACTGCATCACAAGAAATTCATAATGCCCGTATCTTGTACGAAAAGCTATTTTGGGCACATCCACCTCCTTCACCTTTAACTGATAGTACCCTAACCTCAACTCTATCTTGGAAAACACCGAACCTCCCCTGAACTGATCAAACCGATCATCAATCCGCTATAAGGGATACTTGTTCTTTATTGTCAACTTATTCAGCTACCAGTAATCTATACACTTCCACAACGTACCATCTTTCTTCTTAACAAACAGCACCGGCACTCCCCACGGTGAAATACTATGTCTAATAAAGCCCCAATCCAACAACTTCTGCAACTACGTCTTCAACTCTTTCAATTCCTTCGGAGCCATGCGATAGGGAGCAATCGATATTCGTACCGTGCCTGCAAAAATCTCGATGCCAAACTCTACCTCACGGTCAGGTGCAACCCCAGCAATTCCTCTAGAAAAAACACCCAGAAACTCACATACAGTGCGAACATCCTGCACTCTCAACTCCTTTGATCCAGGATTCATAACATAAGCCAAATATGCCTGACATCCTAAATCCAGCATTCGTCTTTCCTCCAAAGTCGAAACAACACTAGATAAAAACTTGGCATTCTCGCCAACAACCACCACCTCATAATCATCCGAAAACCTCAAAGATATCTGCTTGGTCTCAAAATCCACCATAGCTCGATGTTTGGGCAACCGATCCATACCCAATATCACATCAAAACCATAGAATGGTAGCTCCATCAAGTCTACGGCAAACACATGTCCCTGAACCATCAGCGGACACCTACGATACAACCTCGTAACCACGACCGTCTCTCCAAGAGAACTAGTCACTCTCACTCCCACATTAATAATTTCAACAGATATATCAAGCAACTCAGCATGCTCACTCAAAATGTATGAATGAGTAGATCCAGAATCAACCAACGAATACAACGACAGAGACTGAAGGGTAAAAGTACCTGCAATCACTTCGGTGTCATTGTGACCCTCACGGTGCGCATACACCCTAGTCGGTCCACCTTACTCAGCCGGATGGATAAAAGTATGATCCATAGTCCTCTATCCCTCATCTCGACGCTGAAACGGTCCGCAACCACGACCCCGCTGCGGAACAACAACAGGTGCAGCACCCTGCCCACCTCGAGCCAACAACGGACAATCACGCCTCTGGTGGTTGCCCGACCCACAACTCCAACAAGCACTAGCCACCGCAGGCACAAGTGTCTGACCCTCCCTGGCCAACCGTGGGCAATCTCGCCTCAAATGGTCTCGGAATCCGCAAACCCAACAAGTGCTATACGAGGCTTTACCCTGGGCACCCTCGCCCTAAACTCCACGTCCCACAACACCTCCACCATGCCTCGACTCCAAGCGAAACCTCTTGTCATGGTGCCTCTTAGCTTCGACCACCGCTATAACCTGAATCACCCAGCTCTCTCTTACCGAGCTAAAACCTCGTGATCCGAAGCCAAGCCTAAATTCTGCTCCACATCCTTGGCTCAAAAACCAACACATCAAAATATATATAATCAATAGCAAGCATATATGTCTTAACATCTTGCACAAGCCCATAATGGAAACGATCACATCCGGCGCTCGTCGGGAACCAACTCCCGGTACATACCGACTCAACCTCACAAACTACACCTCATACTCGCCACGGACATACCGCCTCCACCAACGCCATAAACTCCTCGCTTCCTCTCGTCCCGATATCGGACTCCCAAAAACTTCTTCTAGAAAGCTTCACGGAAGAACTCCCCAAGTCACATTATCCGTTGCCATATCGGAGATTGTGGTAGTCCACCATACATAAGTATCACCCTACGAGAAAACAACACACAACCCAACTTACGGGCATTAGTGCACCCTATCGGCCCAATATCCTCTCAAGATGGCCAACCAGCCCCTCAAAAAGCCTCAGCGACAACCCTTGGAACTCAACTCCGCCCAAACTATGAAGACGATCAAGCGGCAAACCTTGCCCCTCAACCAGTGGTGCTGGTACATGAACACCCGCAACTACTGCCTGAAACGCACCAGTCATGGCCTGTATCAGCGGTGCCATATCACCTATCCCTGGCCCAGCCGTCACAAGTGGTACTTGCCCCACTCCCTTAGGTGGATTAGGTGGGGGCGGTGGCAACCCTCTATGAGGTACAACTTCTCCTTCATCATCCTGCCCAGCGGCAACAGCAATCGCACTAGATCACAACTCTCTCCTTGGTCCCATCTTGCTAAAATATATCTAAGGTATGATAATCTTTTCAAAACAAAACAGTCAGCCCAGCCTCAAGCAAGGATCCAATACTTTCATTTCAAAAATCAAAACTTTGTAGACTATAATAATAAGGCAATTGGTACCCCCAAAACATCCGAAAAACATACGACCACCCATTCATATATCAATCACCGTGCATAACAACCACCAACATTCAAAAATACAGCAACCTCCCAAATGAACCAAAGATACCACCAAATAACAATCAAATCGATGAGGTTTGCAAACCAAGAGATTCCCAACAAAACCGATACCACCAGTCCATTTTTTTACCAAATTGTCTAGTTTGCCAATTACTAGTCCATTTTTTATATTGTCTAGATACATGTCCATCACATCAGGTGCAACCCCACCTCAATCGGGCATCATTTTGATATCCAATTGATCACATTTGCAATTTAGGGACCAAATTGAAAATACAAGAAATTTGCAGGATTTAAGACACTTTTAATATACCAATCTTTAATTAGTCAGGTTCTGATCATTCATCTCAAATTTCATCTCAAATTGATCATTCAAGCTCATACAATTGCATGGACAAGATTTAGGGACTAGAATGCAAAGAAAGCAAAACTGCCAAGCCAACATTACAAAAAACGGGCTCAAGTATCGGTACGGATGTCACCGTATCCCGTCGCATAAGATGCCCGATACGGTGGTACACCACGAAAGGTATCGATCGCCATAACAAACTTATCTAACTTTTGAATCTTTTTAATATACGTACCGGTACGCTTACATGGGTATCGGTACACGGGTTTAGATTGAAAAAGTGAAATTCTAGAGGATAGAATGTGTACTGATGCACCATTACCCGTATCGGCACGCCAGGCCAAAAATCACATAGGCGTACCAAGTACTCGCTACGTATGCGTACCGATCGAGAAAAAGGCCCAAAAAATGCCTCCCCGGCTATACGCTGGACTGTAATGCCACAATTTGCTAGTTTTTCATCTCAAATACATTCTCAAACTATTTGAACATGCTTATAACACCATACCAACATGCCATACATAACATAATCCAACTAGCAACGTCATTCTTACAGCACAACAAGCATCAAGCATCAAAAGGGTATCTATAGGCATGCTTCCTAATGTCCATTCAAGCAACATGTCAAAAAGGTAAACCAGCATCAAAACAAACTTTAAAGGCCATTTACAACCCAAGAGAAACTAAAGAAATATGCTCAAATAGGGAATTCCACAAAACATCTCCCAAAACACAATAGGTACCCCATTGCCCTTATTCATTATAGTCTAAACCAAGACATACTTTGGAAACAAGTCTTACCAAGATCCCATTGCTTCTTGCTGCCTTCCAAGACCTCAATTATCTACATTGATGGACAACAATAGCGTAAGCACACAAGGCTTAGTGAGGAATGCTCAAAACATCCACCATCATTGCATTTAAAACCATCTATTTAACATCATCCTTTAAAACATTATCATCATGCCCATTTTGAAAACATGCACTTTATATCATTAAAACCAACATAATAAACCATATGCTACATGTATCATTAATCAACAGCAAATCCCATTGCTAACCCTCCACTTAAGCATTCCCATGCATTACTACCAAACGCAAAGCTTAAGGAGAAACATGTATAAATCACATTATACAACATAAAACATTTCCATGATACATTAACAATTATATTGGCTTTCAAGTGATCTATAACAAGTCCATTAACAACAGAGTTCATCGGATACATGGATACAACAAGTGTTAACCCAACACTTCAAGCCATCTCAATCGGAATAGCGATACAATCACAATCGCGGTATAATAACAACCGGGTACACTTTCAACCCATAGGAAAAACCCATCCCTCTCATCGGTTAGATGCTTAACCCCACTAACGGGAGTATTCGGTACCGTTAAACCCCTCTACCGCTAGGGTACTTGGATGGAGTATTTGGTACACAATATAAACCCCTCAACATCCAAGACGACTTATTTTACAGTGCACTCAATCCTATGGCCAGCCAACTATATCCGATAATAATTTTAAAACCACATCACTTGCCAATATAATTAACCATTTACCATTTACCTTACTGTTTTTAACAAGCATTAAACCAACCATTTTCCAAAGCAACAACCATGCTTTAAACCACAAGTATAAACCATATACTTACAAGGATCACTTACCATGTGCATCCTTCAGCATTTCATGCTTAAAACCAGTATATCGAATGCTTTAAAACATGCTTAAATAGTAGGTATCATGTAAATTAAAATAAGTACATAAAACCGTCAAACGCTAGCACGACTAAGAGAGAAATTCACTTTATACTTTCTTCTGAATCTAGGTAAGCATTTCAAGCTCTACCATAACTCCAAAACTCTATTTCGAATCATCAAAACGCTTTAAACCACGTTTTCACTCACCGATACATGAAACTTCAATTCGCTGACGCGCAAACAAGCATCCGAAGTCTCCCACGCCTCTCCAAACACCTCCCAATCAACCTACCATGTTTTTACCACACAACAACAGAGGATTAATGCATCATAATGCATTCTAAACACAGTAAACACAATCCTTCTCAGATTTCCACCACACCCTCACAATTAACCCTCTACAACAATCGAAATCAAGACCAAAGAACTTCGATTCACAACCCAGCCAACATCTATCAATCTAGCATCATTTTCAACACCAAAACACATCTAAAACAGATCCAAGACAACCTACCACCTCCAACAGCCTAACAACCATAATTTCAACACAAAACCTCGAAACTAACAACCTAAACAAATAGAGACTCTTATGTTTCGGGATTCCATTGATAAAAATCACTTATCAACATTGTTAAACATCCAAAATATGAGTCAAATCACCATTACATACTAGAAATTAGATTCAATTCGCGAATCAACACATTTTCCCCAAAGATCTCATTAAATCATTAGAAAATCATCAAAATCAGATTAGAAATGCAAAAGCAATGATCAAATTCTTGGGAATTTCAATAAAGAACCATACAATAGAGGAGATCTCGGACCTTACCCCTATTGTGAAGTTTCTCCCTTATTTGATTTGTGAAAAGCTAAGAAATCACAAGATTAATGTGAGATTTTGCATAAACAATCTTTGTAAAACAATTTGGAACAATAAAATCAAGTTAGAAACCACCTCACCTCTGGAAATTTGATGAAATTTCCGTGTTTGGATGAGGATAGAATAGAGAGAAAAAGTTGAGAGAAAAATGACGTGATTTTTCTTTAAGAAAAGATAACCACCTTTTTAACCAAATCCGCTTTAATTATTAATTAAAGCACATGTTTAAATTAATTAAATTATGGGAGCAACCTTCAGAAACAAATTGGTAAAATAGCTCCTTAAAGATTCTAAGTATATGACCCTTTTCATTTTAGTCACTAGAAAATCACAGTTTTAAAAACATTCATTTTGGTCACTAACCAAAATGCCCACCTTCCAAAACTAATTTTTCAAAATTGATTCCACCATTATTAAATATATAATTAATAATGATTTTTAAATATTTTCCCATAATTTTTCCAACACCGAAAATATATGATCCCAAACCGACTCGAATCTCTACTCAGGTCCACCAAACCGTCTAATAACCCACTAAACCTCTAAGCCCTAAAAACAGGGCGTTACAACTCTCCCCACTTAAGAAATTTCGTCCTTGAAATTTACCTAGAGGAAACAGTCGAGAAACTCGTTTAGCATATCCGACTTACGCTCCCACGTGGCCTCCTCAACACCGTGGTGCTTCAACAACACCTTAACCAGCTCGACTATTTTGCCACGAAGCACCTTACTGCTGGTATCAAGAATCACTATTGGTTCCTCGTCATAAGATAGGTCTGGTCTCAACTCAATCTCTTCCACCGGCATGAAATGTGATGGATCCGACCTATACCTCCGCAACACTAAAACGTGGAACACATCATGAATCTTTCCCAACTCCGGAGGTAACCTCAAACAGTACGCAACAGGACCCACACACTCAATGACCTCGTATGGTACAATGAACCTCAGGCTAAGCTTCCCTTTTTCACCCAAAACGCAACACCTTTTTCCAGGGTGACACTTTCAGAAACACTTTATCACCCACAGCGTACTCTATATCTGCAGTCGCTTTTAAGCACTCACATATCAACTTTACCTTTTCGTTCGTGCCTTTCAAGACATTGGGCATAGACACAAACTTTTCCCCCACTTCTGCCCAACACACGGGCGTACGACACTTCCTGCCATACAACGCCTCATAAAGGGCCATCTGTATGCTAGCATGAAAACTGTTATTGTAAGCAAACTCCACCAGCGGCAACTGCTTCTCCCAAGTTCCCTGGTACTCAATAACACCACACCTTAGCATATCCTCGAGAACCTGAATTACGCGCTCTGACTGACCATCTGACTGAGGGTGGTATGAGGTACTGAAACTCTACAGGGTTCCCAAAGCATGATGTAAACTCACCCAAAACCTTGCGGTGAACATTGGATACCTATCCAAAACTATAGATTTGAGCACCCCGTGCAAACGCACTATTTCAGAGATGTACAACTCAGCCAACTTGTTCAAGGTATACGTAGTATGCACTGGCACAAAATGCACACACTTCGTAAATCGATCTACGATCACCAAGATAGAATCATTTTTGGTCGGCGTCAAAGGCAGCCAAGACACAAAATCCATGGTGATTCTTTCCCACTTTCATTCTGGTATCTTCAACGGTTGCAACAACCCGGAAGGAAACTGATGCTCAGCTTTTACCCGCTGACAAACCATGCACCGAGCTACAAAATCAGCCACATCCCTCTTCATTCCAACCCAATAGTAATCCTCCTTCAACCCTTGATACATCTTAGTACTACCAGGATATATAGCAAAAGGACTAGCGTATGCCTCAATCAAAATAGTACGGCTCAACTCTTCGTCCTCAGGCACCACTATTCGACCTTTGAAACACAACACCCCATCATCGTTGAAATGAAAACCTCTAGGATTTCCATCCCTGATATCTTCCACATGAGATACCAAACTCCCACCACACGGTTGCTTCCCCTTAATCATTTGTGACAAGGATAGCTTCACTTGCAACTCAGCCAACAAACCTTCGTCATTCGTCACACTCAACCTAGCAAACATGGCTCTCAACTCCACAGCTGTCTTCCTACTCAAAGCATCCGCTGCAACATTGGCTTTCCCCGGATGATACTCAATGGTCAGATCATAATCCTTAAGATTCAACTCCTTCTATGACATCAGGTATTTCAAGCTCTTATGATCCGTGTAAACCACACATTTCTCACCATACAGATAATGCCTCCAGATCTTCAAGGCAAAAACTACCGCTGCAAGCTCAAGATCGCGAGTATGATAGTTACGTTCATGCCCCTTCAACTGCCTAGATGCATACACCACTACCTTACCCTCCTACATCAACACGCAACCAAGCCCAACATACGACGCATCACTATAAACAACAAACTCATTTCCTGATTCTCGTTGAACCAAAACTAGAGCTCGCGTCAAGGCTTCCTTCAACCTTTCGAAAGCTTGCTGCCTATCCCCCGTCCACTCAAACCTAACATTCTTCTGTAGCAATTTTGTTAACAGAGCTACCACACTGGAAAACCCTTCCACAAACCTCCGGTAATAACCCGCCAAATAGAGGAAGCTCCTGACTTTCGTTACACACTTGGGCTCCTTCCAACCCATTACAGCCTTAACCTTATGCGGATCGACACAAATTCCTTCGGCTGACACAACATGCCCAAGAAACACAACTTCCTTAAGCCAAAACTCACATTTGCTTAACTTAGCATACAACTGATTGTCCATCAGTTTCTGAAGCACAATTCGCAAATGGCTATCATGATCCTCCTCGGTACGAGAGTACACAAGGATATCATCGATAAACACCACCACAAACTGATCTAAAAACTCATGAAACACACGGTTCATCATGTCCATAAAAGCAGCTGGAGCATTGGTCAAACCAAACTGCATCACAAGAAATTCATAATGCCCGTATCTTGTACGAAAAGCTATTTTGGGCACATCCACCTCCTTCACCTTTAACTGATAGTACCCTAACCTCAACTCTATCTTGGAAAACACCGAACCTCCCGAAACTGATCAAACCGATCATCAATCCGCTATAAGGGATACTTGTTCTTTATTGTCAACTTATTCAGCTACGATAATCTATACACTTCCACAACGTACCATCTTTCTTCTTAACAAACAGCACCGCACTCCCCACGGTGAAATACTATGTCTAATAAAGCCCCAATCCAACAACTCGCAACTACGTCTTCAACTCTTTCAATTCCTTCGGAGCCATGCGATAGGGAGCAATCGATATTAAATCACCGTGCTCGCAAAAATCTCGATGCCAAACTCTACCTCACGGTCGGTGCAACCCCGGCAATTCCTCTAGAAAAAAACACCCGAAACTCACATACGGTGCGAACATCCTGCACTCTCAACTCCTTTGATCCGGGATTCATAACATAAGCCAAATATGCCACGACATCCTAAATCCAGCATTCGTCTTTCCTCCAAAGTCGAAACAACACTAGATAAAAACTTGGCATTCTCGCCAACAACCACCACCTCATAATCATCCGAAAACCTCAAAGATATCGCTTGGTCTCAAAATCCACCATAGCTCGATGTTTGGGCAACCGATCCATACCCAATATCACATCAAAACCATAGAATGGTAGCTCCATCAAGTCTACGGCAAACACATGTCCCTGAACCATCAGCGGACACCTACGATACAACCTCGTAACCACGACCGTCTCTCCAAGAGAACTAGTCACTCTCACTCCCACATTAATAATTTCAACAGATATATCAAGCAACTCAGCATGCTCACTCAAAATGTATGAATGAGTAGATCCAGAATCAACCAACGAATACAACGACAGAGACTGAAGGGTAAAAGTACCTGCAATCACTTCGGTGTCATTGTGACCCTCACGGTGCGCATACACCCTAGTCGGTCCACCTTACTCAGGCTGGATAGCAACAGTATGATCCATAGTCCTCTATCCCTCATCTCGACGCTGAAACGGTCCGCAACCACGACCCCGCTGCGGAACAACAACAGGTGCAGCACCCTGCCCACCTCGAGCCAACAACGGACAATCACGCCTCTGGTGGTTGCCCGACCCACAACTCCAACAAGCACTAGCCACCGCAGGCACAAGTGTCTGACCCTCCCTGGCCAACCGTGGGCAATCTCGCCTCAAATGGTCTCGGAATCCGCAAACCCAACAAGTGCTATACGAGGCTTTACCCTGGGCACCCTGGCCCTAAACTCCACGTCCCACAACACCTCCACCATGCCTCGACTCCAAGCGAAACCTCTTGTCATGGTGCCTCTTAGCCTGACCACCGCTATAACCTGAATCACCAGCTCTCTTACCTGAGCTAAAACCTCGTGATCCAGAAGCCAAGCCTAAATTCTGCTCCACATCCTTGGCTCAAAAAACCAACACATCAAAATATATATAATCAATAGCAAGCATATATGTCTTAACATCTTGCACAAGCCCATAATGGAAACGATCACATCCAGTGCGCTCGTCAGGAACCAACTCAGGTACATACTGACTCAACCTCACAAACTACACCTCATACTCTGCCACAGACATACTGCCCTCCACCAACGCCATAAACTCCTGCTTCCTCTCGTCCTGATATCGGACTCCCAAAAAACTTCTTCTAGAAAGCTTCACAGAAGAACTCCCAAGTCACATTATCCGTTGCCATATCGGAGATTGTGGTAGTCCACCATACATAAGTATCACCCTACAGCAGGAAAACAACACAGCCCAACTTACGGGCATTAGTGCACCCCATCTGGCCCAATATCCTCTCAGTACTGGCCAACCAGCCCTCAAAAGCCTCAAGCGACAACCCTTGGAACTCAACTCCGCCCAAACTATGAAGACGATCAAGCGGCAAACCTTGCCCCTCAACCAGTGGTGCTGGTACATGAACACCCGCAACTACTGCCTGAAACGCACCAGTCATGGCCTGTATCAGCGGTGCCATATCACCTATCCCTGGCCCAGCCGTCACAAGTGGTACTTGCCCCACTCCCTTAGGTGGATTAGGTGGGGGCGGTGGCAACCCTCTATGAGGTACAACTTCTCCTTCATCATCCTGCCCAGCGGCAACAGCAATCGCACTAGATCACAACTCTCTCCTTGGTCCCATCTTGCTAAAATATATCTAAGGTATGATAATCTTTTCAAAACAAAACAGTCAGCCCAGCCTCAAGCAAGGATCCAATACTTTCATTTCAAAAATCAAAACTTTGTAGACTATAATAATAAGGCAATTGGTACCCCAAAACATCCCGAACATAGCATACGACCACCAACATTCATATATCAATCACCGTGCATAACAATCAGCGTACATATAACAATCACCGTGCAAATCAAAAATGGCAACAACACAGCAACCTCCCAAATGAACCAAACTTGGCTCTGATACCACCAAATGTAACCCCTTGACCCGGTCTAGCTACCAGACCAAATCGATGAAGCTACATTAGGTTTGCCGCAGCAAACCGAAGAGATTCAACAAAACCTGGTCCATTTTTTATATTGTCTAGATGCCAATTATTAGTCCTACGTGTACATGCATCACTCAGGTGCAACCCCACCTCAATCGGGCATCATTTTGATATCCAATTGACCACATTTGCAATTTAGGGACCAAATTGAAAATACAAGAAATTTGCAGGATTTAAGACACTTTTAATATACCAATCTTTAATTAGTCAGGTTCTGATCATTCATCTCAAATTTCATCTCAAATTGATCATTCAAGCTCATACAATTGCATGGACAAGATTCAGGGACTAGAATGCAAAGAAAGAAAAATGGCCAAGCTCATACAAGCGCTCACATATCAACTTTACCTTTTCGGTTGTGCCTTTCAAAACATTGGGCATTTACACAAACTTTTCTCTCACTTATGCCCAACACACGGTGCGTGCGATATTTCCTGCCTTACAACGCCTTATAAGGTGCCATCTGTATGCTAGCATGATAACTGTTATTGTAAGAAAACTCCACCAATGGCAACTGCTTCTCCCATGTTCCCTGGTACTCAATAACACAAGACCTTAGCATATCCTCAAGAACTTGAATCACACGCTCCGACTGCCCATCCGTCTGAGGATGGTATGAGGTACTAAAACTCAATCGGGTTCCCAAGTCACGATGCAAACTCACCCAAAACCTTGTGGTGAACCGCAGATCCCTATCTGAAACTATATATTTGGGTACCCCGTGCAAACACACAATCTCAGAGATGTAAAGCTCAGCCAACCTGTCCAAGGTATACGTAGTATGCACTGGCACAAAATGCCCACACTCCGTAAACCGATCCACAATCACCCAAATGGAATCCTTTTTGGTCGGCGTCAAAGGCAGCCCAAAACCAAAATCCATGGTGATTCTTTCCCACTTCCATTTTGGTATCCTCAACGGTTGCAACAACCCGAAAGGAAACTGATGCTCAGCCTTTACCAGTTGACAAACCATACACCGAGCAACGAAATCAGCCACATATTTCTTTAGCCCAACCCAATAGTACTCTTCTTTCAACCCTCGATACATCTTAGTACTACTGGGATGCATAGCAAAGGGCTAGCGTGTGCCTCAGTCAAAATAGTACGCCTCAACTCTTCATCTTCAGGCACCAGTATTCGACCTTTGAAGTACAACACCCCATCATCGTCGAAATGGAAATCCGTAGGATTTCCATCCCTGATATCTTCCACATGATGCACCAAACTTCCATCGTACGGTTGCTTGTCCTTGATTAACTGCGCCAAAGATGGCTTCACTTGTAAATTAGCTAACAAACCCTCGTCATTCGTTACACTCAATCGAGCAAACATAGCTTTCAACTCTATCGCCGCTTTCCTACTCAAAGCATCTGCCACAATATTGGCTTTCCCCGGATAATGCTCAATGGTCAAATCATAATCCTTAAGCAACTCCAACCACCTACGTTGCCTAAGATTCACCTCCTTCTGTGACATCAAATATTTAAAACTCTTATGATCCGTATAAACTACATATTTCTCACCATAAAGATAATGCCTTCAGATCTTCAAGGCAAACACTACCGCTGCAAGCTCAAGATCGTGAGTAGGGTAGTTACGCTCATGCACCTTCAACTGCCTAGATGCATACTCCACTACCTTACCCTCCTGCATCAACACACAACCAATCCCAACATACGACGCGTCACTGTAGGCAATAAACTTCTTCCCCAACTCTGGTTGAACCAAGACCGAAGCTCGCGTCAAAGCCTCCTTCAACCCTTTGAAAGCTCGCTGCCTATCCTCCACCCACTCAAACCGAACATTCTTCTGTAACAACTTCGTTAACGGAACTACCAAACTAGAGAACCCTTCTACAAATCTTCGGTAGTAACCCGCCAAACCAAGGAAACTTCTAACCTCTGTCACTGACTTGGGCTCCTTCCAACTCATTACAGCTTCAACCTTTTTCGGATCGACACGAATTTCTTCGGTCGGCACAACATGCCCAAGAAACACAACTTCCTTAAGCCAGAACTCACATTTTCTCAATTTAGTATACAACTGATTCTCTATCAACTTCTGAAGCACGATCCGTAAATGACAAACATGATCCTCCTCAGTACGAGAGTACACAAGGATATCATCGATAAGCACAACCACAAACTGGTCCAAAAACTCATAGAACACTCGGTTCATCATGTCCATAAAAGCAGCTGGAGCGTTGGTCAAACCAAACGGCATCACAAGAAACTCGTAATGCCCGTACCTCATATGGAAAGCTATTTTGGGCACATCCACCTCCTTCACCTTTAACTGTTAGTACCCCGACCTCAAATCTATCTTAAAAAACACCGAGGCTCATCTAAACTAATCAAACAGGTCATCTATCCATGGCAAGGGATACTTGTTCTTTACTATCAACTTATTCAGCTACTGGTAATCTATACACATCCACAACGTACCATCTTTCTTCTTAACAAACAACACTGGTGCTCCCCACGGTGAGATACTAGGTCTAATGAAGCCCCGATCCAACAACTACTGCAACTTCGTCTTCAATTCCTTCGGAGCCATGCGGTATAGAGCAATGGACACTGGTATCGTACCCGCAAAGACCTCGATGCCAAACTCTACCTCACGGTCAGGAGGCAACCCTAGTAACTCTTCCGAAAAAACACTCGAAAACTCACATACGGTGTGAACATCCTTTACCCTCAACTCCTTTGATCTAGGATTCATAACATGGGCCAAATAAGCCTAACATTCCAAATCCAACATTCAACTCGCTTCTAAAGCTAACAACAATGGACAAAAACTTGGCATTCTCGCCAACGACCACCACCTCATAATCATCCGACAACCTTAAGGATATCCGTTTGGTCTCAAAATCCACCATAGCCCGATGTTCGGTCAACCAATCCATACCCAAAATCACATTAAAACCATGGAATGGCAACTCCATCAAGTCTACAGCAAACACATGTCCCTGAAACATCAACGGACACCTACGATACAACCTCCTAACCACGATTGTCTCCCCAAGAGAACTAGTCACTCTAACACCCACAATAAGAATTTCCAAAGATATATCAAGCAACTCAGCATGCTCACTCATAATGTATGAATGAGTAGAACCGAAATCAACCAACGAATACAACGACAGAGACTGGAGGGTAAAAGTACCTGCGATCACATCGGTGTCATTGCGACCCTCACGGTGCGCATACAAACTAGCTGGTCTACCTCCCTCAGGTTGGATAGCAACACTATGAGCCATAGTCCTCTGTCCCACATCTTGATGCTGAAACGGTCTGCGGCTACGACCCCGCTGCGGAGCAACAACAGGTGCAACACCTTGAGCCAACAACGGAGAATCACGCCTCTGTTGGTCGCCTGACCCACAACTCCAACAAGCATTGCCACAACAGGCTCAGGTGCCTGACCTTCCCTAGCCAAACGCGGGCAATCTCGTCGGATCCACAAACCCACCTCGTGCTAAACGGGGCTCTAACCTGGTCATCTTGCCCCTGGACTCAACGTCCCACAACACCTCCTTCATGCCTCGACTCCGGGCGAAACCTCCTGTCACGGTGTCTCTTGGCTTGACCACCACTATAACCCAAATCTGTAGCTCTCTTACCCGAGCCAAAACCTCGTGATCCAAAAGCTTCGTCCAAATTCTGCTCCACATCCTTGTCTTGTGATACCAACACATCAAAGTCGGTATAATCAGCAACAAGCATGTATGTCTTAACATCCTGCACAAGCCCATAACAGAAACGATCACTTCGCTTACGCTCATCAGGAACCAACTTAGGTGCATACTAGCTCAACCTCACGAACTGCACCTCGTACTCCGCAATAGACATACTTCCCTACACCAAAGTCATAAACTCATGCTTCTTCTCATCCTAATATCGAACCCCCAAAAACTTCTTCCAAAACACCTCACAAAAGAACTCCCAAGTCACATCCTCGGTCGCCATACCGGATATCGTGGTAGTCCAGCATGCATAAGCATCACCCTGCAGCAGGGAAACATCACAGCCCAGCTTACGAGCATCGATACACCCTATCTGGCCCAAATATCCTCTTAGTACTGGACAACCAACCCTCAAAGGCTTCAGGCGACAACCCTCGAAACTCAACTTCGCCCAAACTACAAAGATGCTCAAGTGGTAAATCTTGCCCCACAACTGATGGTGCTGGCACACGCACACCTACAACTGCTGCCTGAAACGCACCGGTCATGGCCTGTATCAACGGTGCCATATAACCCATCCATGGCCCAGCCGGTGCAGGTGGTACTTTCTCCACTCCCTTAGGTGGGGGTGGTGGCAACCCTCCATGAGGTACAACCTCTCCTTCATCATCCTGCCCAGCGGCAGCAGCAATCGTGCTAGATCGCAACTCTCTCCTCAGTCCCATCGTGCTAAAATATATCTAGGGCATGAGAATCATTTCAAAACAAAAACAATCAGGCCAGCCTCAAGCAAGAATCCAAGACTTTCATTTCAAAAATCAAAACTTTCTAGACTATAATAATAAGGCAATGGGTACCCCCCAAAACTTCCCCAGCATGGCATTTACAACCAATATACATATATCAATCACTATGCATTCAACCAGCGTGCATACAACAATAACCGTACGAATCAAACATAGAAACAACATAACAACCTCCCTAACAAAAACACAACCTAGCTCTTATACCACCAAATGTAACCCCCTTGACCCGGCCTAGACGCCCAACCGAATCAAGAAGGCCACATCAGGTTTGCCGTAGCAAATTGAAGAGATTTAACAAAACCCGGTCCTTTTTTCCTTTTTATCATATCTATATGCCAATTACTTATCCTACATGTTCATGCAGATAACAAGTGTAACCACAAATCAATCGGGCATCAATTTGACATCCAATTGATCACGTTTACCATTTAAGGACCAAATTGCAATTTGACAAAGATACAATTCAAAATCCCACTTTTAAGTTTCCAACCTTAGATTAGTCAGGCTTCATGCATATATCTCATATTCCAACTCAAACCAATCATTTAATCTCATACAATTGCATTGGCAAGGTTCAGGGACTATATTGCAAATATGACAAAACCACTCAAAAAGTATTTTTGGAAAATCAGTTGTCCGTACTGATACAGGTGAACCCGTATCAAAACGGTTGTAAAAACCTTGTTTTGATACGCCACTATGTCGTATCGATACACCTAACCAAATTACCTAACATTTGAAATATTTACAATCGTACCGATACGGTCTTCTAGGTTTTTCGATACATGGGTTCATGTTGAAAAAGTGAATTCCAGAGGATAAAACTTGTATTGAAACTCCCTTACCCGTATCGGTACGCCAAGCCAAATTTTGCCTAGGCATATCGAAACACACAATACCTGTACCGATCCCACAAGCCTGAAAATGCCTAGCTGTATCGATACGCCTAGCCTGTAATGTCACATTTTGCTGGTTTTTCGACCCGAAAGCATACTCTAATCACTCCAACATGCCTCAAACACAATACCAACATGCCAAACATATCACAAGCCACCTAGCAACACCATTCCTACAACATTTCCAAGCATCAAGTATCAAAAGGAAATCTATAGGCATGCTTCCTAATTTTGCACCCAATCAACATATCAAAAGATAAACCAGCACCAAAATCAATCCTTAGAGGCCAATTGCAAACCAAGATCAACTAAAGAAATATGTTCAAGTAGGGAGTTCCACAAAACATCTCCCAAAACAAACAAGTACCCCCGTTGCCCCTATTCATTATAGTCTACACTCTAACATACTTTGGAAACAAGTCTTGCCAAGATCATCTTTTAAAACATCATGCCTCTTTTAAAACATGCACTTTACATCATTAAATCCAACATATTAGACCATATACTACATGTATCATTAATCAATAGCAAGTCACATTGCTAACCCTCTACTTAATTCTTCCCATGCATTACTACCAAATGCAAAGCTTAAGGAGAAACATGTATAAATCACATTATACAACATAAAACATTTCAATGATACATTAACAATTATATTGGCTTTCAAGTGATCATTAACAAGTTCAATAACAAAAGAGTTCATCGGATACACAGATTCAACAAGTGTTAACCCGACACTTCAACCCATCTCAACCGGAATAGCGATACAATCACAATCGAGGTACACTAACAACCGTGTACATTATCAACTGGGTACACTTTCAACCCATAAGGATACCAATCCCTCTTATCAGTTATATGCTTAACCCACTAACGGGAGTATTCAGTATTGTTTAACCCCTCTACCGTTAGGGTACTTGGATGGAGTATTCGGTACGTCATATAAAACCCTCAACATCCAAGGTGACTTATTTTACAGTGCACTCAATCCTATGGCCGGCCAACTATATCCGATAACAATTTAAAACCACGTCACTTGCCAATATAATTTACCATTTAAACATTTACCTCACTGTTTTTAACAAGCATTAAGCCAAACCTTTTTCCAAAGCAATAACCATACTTACAAGGATCACTTACCATGTGCATCCTTCAGCAAAACATGCTTAAAAACAATATATCGAATACCTTAAATCATGCTTAAACAGTAGGTAACATGTAAATCAAAACATGTGCATAAAACCATTTAACACTAGCACGACCGAGAGAGTAAACCCACTTTACTTACTTCCGATCTTAGGTAAGCATTTCAAGCTCTACCTAAACTCCCCAAAAACTATCTTTAAAACATTCCAAGGCTGGAATCAACATTTTCACTCACCAATGCGCGAAACCTCAATTCGTCGACGAGCAAACAAGTATCTGAAGCCTCATATGCTTCTCCAATCACTTCCGAATCAACCTCCCCTATTTTTACCACAAAACAATAGAGGATTAATGCATTATAATGCATTCTAAACACTGCAACCACAATCCTTCCCGGATCTCCATAACACCCTCACAATTAACCCTCGACAACAACCGAAAACATAACCAAAACACTTTGATTCATAACCCAGCCAACATCTATCAACCTAGCATCATTTTCAACATCAAAACTCATCTAAAAATAGATCCAAAACAACCTACCTCCTCCAGCAGCCTTACAACCATAGAAATACCACAAAACCTCAAAACTAACAACCTAAACAAATAGAGATTCTTAAGTTTCGGGATTCCATTGATAAAAATCACTTATCAACATTATTAAACATCCAAAATA
Organism: Hibiscus mutabilis; assembly: GCA_019671005.1. NCBI lineage: Eukaryota > Viridiplantae > Streptophyta > Magnoliopsida > Malvales > Malvaceae > Hibiscus > Hibiscus mutabilis. The sequence continues at coordinate 39,652,276 of CM033734.1, read as the reverse complement.
TAGATCAAAGCATCATTACTTACTGGATAACAAATCCAATTCGTGAATAAACTCATTTTCCTCAAATAACTCAATTAAACATTAGAAAATCATCAAAATCAGATTAGAAACACAAAAGCAAGGATCAAATGCTTGGGAATTTCAATAAATAACCATACAATAGAGGATATCTCGGAACTTACCCCTATTGTGAAGTTTCTCCCTCGATTGATTTGTAAAAAGCTAAGAAAACACAAGATTATTGTAAGATTTTGCGTAAACAATCTTTATAAAACAATTAGAAACCACCTCAGCACTAGAAATTGATGAAAACCTGAGTGTTTGACCGAGGAGAGAATGGAGAGAAAAAGGTTGAGAGAAAATGACGTAATTTATGTTTTAGAAAAGATAACCAACTTTTTAACAAAATCCTCTTTAATTACTGATTAAAACACATGTTAAAATCAGTTAAATTAAGGGAGAAATCATCAGAAACCAATTGGTAAAATAGCTCCTTAAAGATTCTAAGTATTTGACCCTTTTCATTTTAGTCACTAGAAAATCACAGTTTTCAAAACTTTCATTTTGGTCACTAACCAAAATATTCATCTTCCAAAAGTCATTTTTCAAAATTTATTCCACCATTATTATACTTAACTAATAATGATTTTTAAGCATTTTTCTATAATTTTTCAAACACCAAAAATATACGATCCCAAAACCGACTTGAATCTCTACTCCGGTCCACCAGACAGCCTAAAAACCCAATAAACCGCCAAGCCCTAAACCGGGGCATTACATGATGTTCACAGCACCGTGTGGATACACCTTGGCAACCTTAAATGGGCTGGACCAATGAGACTTTAACATGCCCAGAAAGAGCTGTAGGGAAGAGTTGTAAAGTAGAAGTTTTTGGCCTTCAAAAAACTGTTGAGGCATCAGTTTCGCATCTTGTCATATATTGGTTTTCTCTTTGTAGATCTAGGCATTCTCGTAGGCATCCAAGCATGCTCCTCTAGCACATTCAACTCTAGCAGTTGTCTCTCTCCGGCTAATTGACAGTTCATGTTGATCTTTTTTATAGCCCAAAAAGCTTTGTGTTCAAGCTCAACCAATAAGTGGCATGCTTTTCCATAGACGCATAGATAGGGTGACATGCCCAATAGTATTTTGAATGCGGTCTGATAGGCCCATAAGGCTTTATCGAGTTTTAAAGACTAGTCTTTACAGTTTGTCTTGACCACATTCTCAAGGATCTACTTTACCGCTCGGTTGGACACTTCGGCTTTCCCATTGGTTTGCAGATAATATGTTGCGGCTATCTTATGGTGAACTCCATATCGATGCAATGCCTTAGCAATTAATTTAGTGTCGAAGTGGCTGCCCTCATCACTGATAATAGCTCGTGGCACTCTAAATCGAGTGAAGATGTTCTTGTGTAAAATATTCAGGTCAATGTTTGCATCATTCTTTGTTGTCGCAATGGCCTCCACCTACTTGGACACATAGTTAATTGACAGTAGAATGCACATTTGTCAACAAGAGGATGGGAAGGGTCTCATGAAGTCGATCCCTCAAACATCAAATAGTTCAACTTCAAGGATGACCAACCTAGCAGAAAAGGCCAAATTTAGGAAGTCACGATTGAAATCTTGTTCTTCAAGAAACTGATTTTAGATTTAAATATTTTAAAATCCAAAATAATTATTAGAAATAATAATAATATAAATGTTTCATTTATTATAAATGTGACAATTAATAATAATGTTTTGAATATTTAATAAGAATATCCGAATAAAGATTGAAAATAAATGCCAAAATAGTAATAATACCAATGTCCAATATTACAAGAATATCCCAAAAATAGTAAATGAAGAGTATGAATAAATGAAAAGCAATTTGTACTGATAAATAGTAAGTCTGATAAATGTGAGATCCTCCAAGTACCGATTGCCTAAGGGTTTGAGTATCTGAAAGAAAAACTATGGTGGAATAAGCTAAAGAGTTTAGTATGTTTGTAAACTGCAAGCAATCTTAAAAAAACAACATTCTGATTTTGTGATAAGTCTGTGCTAAAAATACAGTAAACCTCAACATGATGAAATGATGATGTCACACACACAAATCAAAACCCAACTACTATCACCATACATAGTAGAGGTTGCCCTCGCTAGAGTGGAGGTTTCCTTCACGTCTTCACATCACAACCTCATCCCATGTACACAATGATATGATTTAGAAATCATAAATCACAACTCAATCTCATCATATTAAATACGAGATTCTTATTTTCGAAAATCTGATGCTTGATTTAAATACACATTTTACTATTCCATGCATGATATTTCAAGACATTCGCAAATCACAACTCAGATAATAAATTAGGAAAAGTTTAAAAAACAATATTTATTTATAGAACGGGGAGAAACACAACTTAAATAGGCAAAAGCTCTAACGTTGAGAAAGGCACGTCTCACGCTCAGACCTAACACTTGGTCTAACAGAATCAAAACCTACGACATAAGAATTCTACATTAATGACTATTACTATCACTAAGCCACCAACTAAAAACATAAATACTAATATGAAAGAATACTCAAGCGTAGACCTCAAAGAATGTAGACCTTTAGTCCAAACAGACGGAGGTGGTAACTCGTCAGCCTAAGAGTTGTAATCACCTCAATGTAGGAATATTTCAAAAATCAGATCTTCATCACAAATACCCTCATAAAATACTAAGCACAAATATTTGTAAATAAAAAAATAGAATTTTCGGGTTCAAATTTGACGAAATAGGCAGCAAATTTAGACTCAGAACTTCAAAAAAGTTTTGGGTGAAGGTTGACTAAAAAGGTCAACTCAGTCAACAATCGAAGATGATCAACGGTCAACTATAGGTTAATGATCAACCATCGGTCAATGGCTAATGGTCAACAGTCAAAGGCGACAATAAACAGATTGGGTCCAATGTCAGTCAAAGTTAACGAGACAGATCGATCAAAGTCAACAAGTCCAAGGTCAATTCGGGTCAATAGATTCAAATTTAACTCACTCGACTCGGTTCGATTCAACTCAATCGATTTAGATCGGGTAAAAAGATTTTGTTCAAGTTTAGGTTCAAACAATTTGGTTTGGATCACTAGGTTACTCTATAGGTCCTCAGATTTGGGCTGATACCATATGTTAGCCTGATTCATTACAATAATTTGGGTCAGTCTTATTGATGGACTAAAATCTGATGGCCTGATCTCATTTGATGGTGGCTAAAATAACATATTAGGGTTTCCAGAACCCTTTGACGACATAATTGCATGGGACTAAAACAACAGCTCACCGGTAATTTACAATAGAGGTCCCAAATATTCCGATCAACACAAATGGAAAAAAAAGAGATTATAAGGTAATAAATCCCCAAAAGTCAAATGAAAGAAATCAAGAAAAAAGTTTTACGCAACCCAAAATAGAAGCATGCACGACAGAGGAAGGGTAAAGAGATAAAAATTGAAAGGTTTATCACCAATTTCGAGCAAATGAAAACCAATAAGGGTGAATCATTGTGTGTGTTTCACTCATAAGGGTAGCACGAACATGAAGATAGTGTCAGTGTACGACACGAAAAGAGGTAAGAACTGGATCGGAGCTCTGTAAGAAAGGAAAGGGTGAGAGGAGCTTGAATAACGAGAGCGATAGGGATTTTAGAGGGTGGCTACAAACATTAAAATGTAGATGAAGGATTAAGGTTGAAGAAATAGGTTTAAATACCCAAATCAAATGGGTAAATCACGAGTTTAGGGTCCCTAAAATTACCGGAATTGCAAAATGGTCACCAAAGTTCTAATTTCAAACAAATAAGTCAACGAATTCATTACTAAACATAATTGAGCCCCAAAATTCAAATTAGAGTTTTAATTCAAATTAGAGTTTTAATTCAAAAATTCCCAATTGTTAGGGTTTCTTATTAGGGATTTCAAATCTAGGGTTTTCTGAATTAGGGAAAATTTGGGGTGTTACCTGCCTGGATATGACTCTTAATGGAAGGGTCTTATTCCTCGTAGGACTCAAAAAGAAGTTATGGTAGTGAAACTAGGGTTGGGTCAAAATATAAAAACTCGTGAAAAACTAGTTACTATTGAAAGAAAAAAATGGCATTTTAAAATTGATACAGATAATGACGGAAAACAATCAGAGAAATCCAATAAAGCTTATGTAGTAAAAACTATGATGATGGTAAAATTTTAATTGCTTCCGTTAATAATCTTATAATACATAAAAAGAGGATTCTTCACACAGGTAGCATATTTTATATAAGTTATAATCGGGATTGGTTTGCAATATATGAAGCCTTGTGTGTGTTTATATATATGGAATAATTCCTCCTATAAATTTACATGTATTGGCACAATCAAGAATATGGATAAATCAAGTGAAACACAATTTTGCATTGAAAAAGAAAATTGCGGGCGTTGTTGGATTGAGGAGCACAAAAGAGTTCAATGTTGTAGACATAATAGATTTGAGAATTTGAAAAAAAAAATCAGCTCTGTGATTATTTGGGAAGAGTCTCCAACAATTATTCCAATAATTACATATCTGATTTAACCTATAGATGAATATGCAAGCATGCGTTTTATGCTTGTGTAATAGCAATAAGATTACAAAGTTTAGTTCGCCACAAGGACTAATAACAATAAGGATATAATTGTTTTTCACAATGTTCTATTAGCGATAATAGGCATGAAAAGAAACTAGACCTTTGTAAATATTTAATGAGGCTAAAGAATTACTGGTGTGTAAAGATAATTTTTTTATTAATGATTGGTATTGTATTGTTCATGATATTCCTCGTGATGATATGAAAATGGTGTCACTTACTGCATTCAAGCTTGACACGACTTGGACCTGGTTGGCATCAATTGTTGAATGATACCGTAAGGGGTTTTGTTTTGTAACGACCAAAATTTTGGGTTAGTGAATCGGGTCTTAGATTCGGGTTTGGACACTTAAGATTAAGGATTTAAATTTAAAGAATATAATTTTTATAAGCTTAATTAAATGGAAATATGGAGTAAGGTGAACAAGATTTAAGTTATTGATCAAAAGTAAAAACAAGGGGAAAGACAAAGGAGTTAGTTGGCAATTTGCCCATTTATTTTTGAAATGCAATAATTTTGAAATAAAGTTGCTGGCAGGTGGGGGAAATGTTGGGAAGTATATTATTGGAGAGAGAAATGAGAAAAAAGAGAGAAAAGTGTAGGGGAAGGCTTTGTGTAACCCCTCGACCTGGCCTAGGCACCCGACCTAACCGAGTGAGCTATATTAGGTTTACCGAAACAAATCGGAGAAAGATTATGAAAACCAGTCCATTTTTTTTCTTTTATCTTGTCTAGATGCATATTATTCATACTAAGTGATTATGCTTGCAGCAGATGAAATCACAAAGGAAACGAACCATGGAAAGGCAACCAATTGAATACGATACATTTTAGCGACTAAACGTAAAATGGGTAAATTAAGGGACCCTTAATGGAATTAGGGTTACCAACCCTCAATTAATCAGATTACATGCTTGCATATCAATTTTCGACTCAATCTGACCATCCAAACTCAAAGAGTTGCATTCACAATAATCAGGGACCAAAATGAAAGAAATAGAAACTTCCAAACATCTCTAATTGATTTAACTGCAGCCCGTATCGGTACAAGTGTTTCGGTATGCCTTGACCAATTTTCAAAACTCAATTTCCAATAGCTCAAAACCGTACCGATACGGCCCCGCATATCGAAACGCTCAGCCAAATTGCTCTTACCCATATTGGAACACCTCCCCGCGTATCGAAGCGCTATGCCTAAACAGGCTTACCCGTATCGAAACACCTTTCCCGTGTATCGAAATGCTAAGCCTGAAATGGCTTAGCCGTACCAGTACGAGGGGACGTGTTCCGATATGCCTGGACCCAAAACGTCATTTATAATTGGTTTTTCAATCGAATCTAGATGTATTTGGATCCTAGCACCTCACACTCATACATACAAACATCCATCCATTCATATACCAACACTTGCACTAAGACTTAGCAACCACAACAAAACATAAGCATACAAAAGATCAACCTATAGGCATGCTCCCTAGACCACTTTACCAAACATACCAAAACACTCAATTGTACATTTACTAGCATATGCCACTTCCACACATATCCATAACATCAAAATCGACATGCAAGAACCATCAAAACATGGCATTCAATCATGGCTATCTAGATGCATACCTAAGCAACCACCTAGCATCAACCATAAGCAAAGATTCACAACATACTTATTGTAACCCCCCGCCAGACCAAATTGAAGAAGCTACATTAGGTTTGTCGTAGCAAACCGAAGAGATTCAACAAAACCCGGTCCATTTTTTTCTTTATCTTGTCTAGATGCCAATTATTAGCCTTACGTGTACATGCATCACTCAGGTATAACCCCGCCTCAATCGGGCTTCATTTTGACATCCAATTGTTCATATTTGCAATTTAGGAACCCAATTGCAAATACAAGAAATTTGCAGGATTTAAGCCACTTTTAATATACCAATCTTTAATTAGTCAGGTTCTAATCATTCATCTCAAATTTCATCTCAAGCTCATACAATCGCATGGACAAGATTCAGGGACTAGAATGCAAAGAAAGCAAAATTGCCAAGCCAACATTACAGAAAATAGCCTCGGGTATCGGTACGGGTGTCACCGTACCGATACGCGTAAATGCACGTATCGATACACCATGGCAGGTATCGATACGCCATAACAAACTTACCTAACTTTTGAATCTTTTTAATATACGTACCAGTACGCTTATATGGGTATCGATACACGAGTTTGGATTGAAAAAGTGAAATTTCAGAGGCTAGAACGTGTATCGATACACCATTACCCGTATCAATACGCCAGGCCAAAAATCACCTAGGGGTATCGGTATTCCCTTACGCGTACCGATCCCACAGGCCAGAAAATGCCTAGCTGTACCGATATGGTCCCTCACGTATCGGTACGCCTGGACCTGTAATGCCACAATTTGCTGGTTTTTCATCTCAAAAACATTCTCAAATCACTCCAACATGCTTATAACACCATACCAACGTATCACAAGCCAACTAGCAACTTCATTCCTATAGCACAACACGTATCAAGCATCAAAAGGGATCTATAGGCATGCTTCCTAATGTCCATTCAAGCAACATGTCAAAAAGGTAAACCAGCATCAAAACAAACTTTAAAGGTCATTTACAACCCAAGAGCAACTAAAGAAATATGCTCAAACAGGGAGTTACACAAAACATCTCCCAAAACGCAATAGGTACCCCATTGCCCTTATTCATTATAGTCTAAACCAAGACGTACTTTGGAAACAAGTCTTGCCAAGGTCCCCTTGCTTCTTGCTGCCTTCCAAGACCTCAATTATCTGCATTGTGGACAACAAAAGCGTAAGCACACAAGGCTTAGTGAGGAATGCTCAAAACAACCACCATCAATGCATTTAAAACCATTTATTTAACATCGTCCTTTAAAAACATCATCATCATCATGCCCCTTTTGAAAACATGCACTTTATATCATTAAAACCAGCATAATAAACCATATGCTACATGTATCATTAATCAACAGCAAATCTCATTGCTAACCCTCCACTCAAGCCTTCCCATGCATTACTACCAAATGCAAAGCTTAAGGAGAAACATGTATAAATCACATTATACAACATAAGACATTTCAATGATACATTAACAATTATATTGGCTTTCAAGTGATCAATACAAGTCCATTAACAAAAGAGTTCATCGGATACACGGATTCAACAAGTGTTAACCCAACACTTCAAGCCATCTCAACCAGAATAGCGATACAATTACAATCGCGGTACAATAACAACCGGGTACACTTTCAACCCATAGGGAAAACCCATCCCTCTCATCGGTTAGATGCTTAACCCCACTAACGGGAGTATTCGGTACCATTAAACCCCTCTACCGTTAGGGTACTTGGATGGATTATTCGGTACACAATATAAACCCCTCAACATCCAAGGCGACTTATTTTACAGTGCACTCAATCTTTTGGCCGGCCAACTATATCCGATAACAATTTTAAAACCACATCACTTGCCAATATAATTAACCATTTCAACATTTACCTCACTATTTTTAACAAGCATTAAACCATGCCATTTATCCAAAGCAACAACCATTCTTTAAAACACAAGTATAAACCATACTTACAAGGATCACATACCATGTGCATCCTTCAGCAAAACATGCTTAAAACCAGTATCTCAAGTACTTCAAAACATGCTTAAACAGTAGGTAACAGGTAAATTAAAACAAGTGCATAAAACCATTTCAAGCTAGCACGACCGAGAGAGTAAAACCACTTTACTTACTTTCGAGTCTAGGTAAGCGTTTCAAGCTCTACCTTAACTCCCAAAACTTTGTTCCAAAACATCAAAATGCTTTAAACCACGTTTTTCTCATCGATACGGGAAACGTTGATTTGCCAACGCAAAAACAAGCGTCTGAAGCCTCCAAAGCTTCCCCGATCACTTACGGATCCATATCCCTTGTTTTAAACACATTACAACAGAGGATTAATGCATCTCCGTGCATTTAAAGCACTGTGACAACAGATCCTCACAGATTCACACATTCACCTCATAATTACCCAATCACAACAACCTAAAACACCATCTAATCCTTTCAAAACACAACCCAGCCACAACCTATCAATCTAACAACCTAAACAATTAGAGATTCAAGAGTTTCGGGATTCCATTGTTAAAAATGAATTATCAACATTATTATACATCCATAATATGTTTAAAATGAATCTAAATCACTGGAAAACAAATCCAATTCGAATCTTTTGCTATTTCATCAATTTTACCCAATTAATTCAATATAAAAACACAAAATCAGATTATAAACCATAAATCAAGGATAAAGTACTTGGGAATGTAAATAAAGAACCATTCAATAGAGGATATCACGGACCTTACTCCTATTGTGTGATTTCTCCCTCAATTGGCTTGTTTAAAGCTAGGAAAACACAAGATTTCAATGAGGTTTTGTAAATCAAAGTCAAATAATCAATTGTAGATCAAGAATCTAAGTAAAAAGGATCCCTTACCTCTGGTTTTTGATGAAAACTTGAGTGTTTGGCAGAAAAGAAGTGGAGAGAAAAGTTGAGAGAAAAGTTACGTCAATTTTCATTAAAACCAAATAACTAACTTTAATATCTAAAATCCCTTTTAATTAAATTTTAAAACACATGTTAAAATGATTTAATTGAAGGGAGAAATCACCAGCAAAAACTTGGTAAATTAGCTCCTTAAGGATTCTAAGAATTTGACCCTTTTTCATTTTAGTCACTTTAAAAACAGTTTTCAAACATTGCATTTTTGTCACTAGCCAAAATGTCATACCTCCAAATTTCATTTTCCAAAATTGATTCACCAATATTAATCATATATTAAAACATGATTTTAACCATTTTCCATATTTTTAACTCATCAAAAAAAATACACAGTCCCGAATCCGACTCGAATCTCTAACCCGGTCCACCGGACCGTCTAACAAACCTCAAAACCGCTAGGCCCAAAAATGAGGCATTACAACCCCTCCCCACTTAATAAATTTCGTCCCTAAAATTTACCCAGAAGAAACAAAAGCAGAAACTGCTCCAACATCTCCGACTTACATTCGCACGCAGCTTCCTAACACTGTCGTGTCTCCACAACACCTTAACAAGGCCAACCAATGTACCACCCAGAACTATATCGTTGGCAACAAGGATCTCCACCATGTCCTTCACACAAGATAACTCAGATCTCAACACAATGCCTTACACCGGTACAACATGCAAGGAATCCAACTGATACCTTCACAACATCATCACATGAAACACTTCAAGGAACTCCTCCAACACATGAGATAACCTCAACAATAGGCAACATAACCACACACTCAACAAAATCGTATGGTCCTCAAAATGCATCACCTTCTTCCAAGGCGATACCATCATGATCATCGACCATCACAACACACTTTAAATCACTACGCCTCAGATTCGCGTAGAATTTCTGACAATCCAAAACTGCTCTCAAGCACCCACATAACAACTTCACCTTCTCACTAGTGCCTTTCCATACATCATACATGGGAATGTACTTTTCCCTAATTTTATCCCAACACACGGGCGTACAGCTCCTCTAACCGCACAACGCCCCATACGGTGCCACCTGCATACTTGCCTAATAACTACCATTAAAGCAAACTCTACCAAAGGCATGTGCCTTTCACACATTCCTGGAATCTCTGTGATATACAACCCAACTCATCTTTCAAAACTTGAATTCCATGCTCTAACCCGCCATCCAACCGAGACAGATATGAAGAACATACACTTAAGCTCAAGCAACACCCTCAGAACCTCACTGTAACCTACGAATCTTCATCCAAAACTATGAACTCAGGCACACAGTGCAAATGCACTAACCCGGCAATATACAAATTTGCTACATATTCCAAAACATACATCACAAGCATAGCCACGAGAGTGCACACACTTCGCAACTCAATCAACAACAACCCAAATGGAATCCTTTCGGTCGGTGCCAAAGGCAAAACACAAAATCCCTGGTGATTCTTCCCCATTTCCATTCTGGTATCCTCAACGGTTGCAACAACCCAAAAGAAACCCGATGCTCAGCTTCCACACGCTGACATACCATGCATCGAACAACAAAATCAACCATATATCCCTTTAAACCAACCCAACAGCAGTCCCTTTTCAAACTTCGACATATCTTGGCATTACCGAAATGCATTTCGCAAGAACTAGCATGCGCCTCCATCAAACCATACACCTCAACTCAACATCAAGGGACACCACCTTCCGATCCTTAAAACACAACACCCTATAACCTTTAATGTGAAAATCCACCGAATTTCCTCCTCCCAATAACCTGAACATGCGATACTGATGCATAATCACACCGTTACCTTCCTCTAATCAACTGTGGCCTGAATGAATTCACTTGTAACTTGACATCAAGTCTCTATCACGCATCACACCCAACTGCGTAAACAATATCCTTAACTTCGCCGTAACTCTCACAACCCAAGCATCGGCTATAAGATTAGCTCAAACGATATTCAATCACCAAACTATAACTCCTAAACAACTCCAACCATACAGGTAATCAAAAAAAACTCAAAACATCAATCTTTTCAGTTTTTTTAACCACACGCAATCCGTGTACACAACACACTTCTCATCATAGAATTGATGTCTCTAAAACATTTAAACATCTACTAACGTGGCAAGCTTCACATCATGTGTAGGAAAAAAGTGCTCATGCACCTTTAACTATCTAGATGCATAAGCCACAACTTCACTTGCAACACTACAGCCTCAACAAACCTTGATGCTAAGAACTGGATCTAACAAACCTACAACCTGCCAATTCTAACTTTGGTCACTCAAAAACTAGCACCAGCCGAACTCCCAAGAACCATAACACCAAAACCACCTTCATACGCTACCTTACTTATACCTTGATTTCCGATTAGTCATCCGTAAGTGTGAACATATGTATGCATGATCACTTATATACCCTCATAGATGTCTATGTGTATGCATGCAAAACCTCTAATGTTATGCCTGAATGTATGCATGTACTGACATATTTACATATACATATAAATGTTTTTGCACTGTGCATGTTTATCCGTTCACACTTACTAATAACATCCTCAGACCCATAATTCTTAGCAACATACCCAAAACTCACACCTCCCAAACCAAGAGCAACATTCGCCTCTCCCCAAAAATCTACTAAACCAACTATACTTATCGATCAAAGCCTTTCCCGGTGCTTCTACATATAGAAAAAAACTATCAATAAACACAACAACCAATTGCCCTAAAAACTCAGTCTACTCAATTCAACAAAACTATGAACGCAACTTATACATCGATCAAACCAAATGGCATCAACAAAACTCACATCACCGCCCCCTTACCAAAGGCAAATCTAAACACAACCACATCCTTTACCTAAACAGATACCACCCGGACCTCAGCTCATACTTACAACCACTGAAGCACCCTCAAACTGCTCAACAAAACATCAACTTGTTCAGCTACCAAGAACCCAAGCACATTCGCATCATGTTATCCTCCTTTTTCACAATGACATCAGCACAACCCCCCGACGAAACACTAAGCCTGGTGAACCCTTTATCATGCAACTCCTGAAGTTGCGTCTTTACCTTCTTCAACTCCCTCGAGCCATGCACAAAGAGCAATAGACACCAGAGTTGTGTTTTCATACAACTCAATGCCAAACTTAACCTCTCAATCCAAAGGCAAACCCGACCATTCCCTCAAAACACCCAAAAACTCACATATTGCACGAGTATCCTGAGCTCGGACTTTCTATGACCCTGGATTAATAACATAGGCTACGGATGCCTTGCAACCAAAATCCATCAAACAGCTCGCTTCCATTGCCAAAATAGCATTAGAAAAGAATTTAACAACGATTCAATACATCAACCCTCAGTAATTAACACCTAAGACCTCTTTTTCCCACATCCTTTTACTTCCAACAATGATTAAACTCCATTAACATCACAAAAACCATTAACTAACAACCATTAACATTAGGGATTCAACTAGTTTTCAACATTTTTAAACACTAAAATCATTATCTATTCTGATCAAGAACCCAGCAAAACAGATCCAATTCGAAAATACATTAATTCCAAAAATCAAAACACAATTAATCCAATTCTCCTTAATTAAACTATCAAAACACATTAGAAAACAAGTGTAAAGAATCAAAAACTTGGGAATTTCAGTAAAGAACCTTTCATTAGAAGAGAATAATGAACCTTACCTCTAATGGATGTTTTCTCCCATAATTGGATGATTTATATGAGAAAACAAAGTTAAAATAATAAGGTTTTGATAAACAATCAACAAGAAATCATTTGCAAATCAAAAGATTAAAGAAAACATGATTTTATCTTAAGATTCAGAAGAAGATAGTGGTGTTTGGCTAGATAGATTCTGAGAGAAAAGATTTTTAAGAGAAAGTTAGTTCCGTGATTTTTGCTTTAAAGATTTAATTATCAAATTAATTATCCCCAACCTATTTATATTTTCCAAAACACATTTAAAATAACCAATTATGGGATAAAGTCTGAGATTAGACCTTTGGGCAATTAGTTCCTTAAAGATTCAAAGTTTTGACTCCTTACAAAACAGTCACTAAATATAGTTTTTAAAGTTTACATTTTGGTCACTAGTCCAAAATGTCCAACTTCTAAAACTCATTTTACAAAATTGATGTCACCATAATCATTAATATATTAAATAATGATTTTGGGACCTAAATTACTCGGTGAAACTGAGGAACAAGTCCAAATCATAGGTGATCGATTGAAGCAAGGCTTTGATAGATAGAAAGCATATGCAGACTTGAAAATGAGAGACATCCAATACAATGTTGGAGATAAAGTCTTCCTCAAAGTCTCCCCTTAGAAGAAAGTCTTTTGGTTTGGAAGAAAAGGGAAGCTTAGTCCTCGATTCATTGGACCATTCGAAATCATTGAAAGGATTGGTCTAGTGGCTTATCGATTTGAACTCCCTAGTGAATTTGATAAGATCCATAATGTTTTCCATGTTTCTATGCTTAGAAAATATCGATCTAATCCATCCCATGTTCTAGAACTTGAAGAAGATGAGTTGAATCCTGACCTATCATATGAAGAAGGGCCAATACGAATACTTGACAAAGAAGTTAGAAGACTCCAAAACAAGAATGTTCCCTTGGTGAAAGTGTTATGGAGGAATTATAAAATGGAAGAGGAAACTTGAGAACTTGAGGCTATGATGAGAGATCAATATCCTCACTTGTTCAACTCAAGTAAATTTGGGGGCGAATTTATTTTAGGGGCAGAATTGTAATGCCCCAAACCCGAGCCTAGTAGCATATTTCTAAAAGTGGTAATTTAATTTAAATTAGGGAAATGTGATATCCCTAAACTGAGCCTATAAGTTGTTACCACAATTTAAACTCATTAGCTAGTTAAATTATATCCTAATCAAATGAAAAATGGAGGTAATTGTGAGAATAAAAAAAAGAAAGAACACTAAATTATAGTGACTAAAATGAATGACTTGTTAAACGTGGAGTTTGCATGTCAAAAGGGGAATTATGTGGGGTTTTAACACATGTTTAATTGATAATAGTAATTAAAGGGGAGATGGATAGTCATCTTCTTCATTCCTTCTCCTTACCGAAACAAACACCATTAAGAGAGTTGAGTAGGACAGCCATGGAAACTTAAATTAGAGCATGGTTTTGGACTCATTTGAGGTAGAACTAACTGTTTCTTCAAAAAGAAAAAGGTAATGTTTAGTGTTCATGAAATTCCTATTTGATTTTGAGATTCTAACAACTTGTTTTGCTTGAAAATGTTAGATTGATTGCTGGAAAATTTGGAATTGGTTTATGTGACTTTGTTTGCTGTTAACTTCTTTAGAGACTAAGTTGATATGGTACATAAGAATGGATTAGAGGGCTATTACACTTCTTGTTTGAAGAAAGGATTATTTAAGGGCTGTTAATACATGTTTTTGTGTGTATAAAGAGTTAGGAACTGTTTTGTTAAATGGAAAAGCGTGAACTTGCAACCTGTCTCATTTTGTATACATAAGCATGTTCTTGAAGTTTTCTTGATTGAAAATGATGATGTTAAGGACTGCTTTGCATCTAGGAGAAACATTAGAGACTGATTTTAAGTCCATGGACTGCTTTGAGCAAGATTCTTGCATGTTAATGAACCAATTCGTAAATATTGCTTAATTGCTTTGTTTCCTTATGTTTGACACATAATTGTACTGACTTAGACATGTATGAGTGAGTATATATGTTGAAAAATCATGTTATAATTCTTGTTTAAGTGACTAATGAAGCTAGAATCTAGCTTAAGGAAATCTGTCCAGAAAACTCTGTTTCGAGCAGTAAGTTTAAAAATTTGTAGAAAATCACATAGATCAAATTAGGGAATAAATCTTATATGTATAGAATTGAGTATGTCTAGTTTTTTATGCAAAAAACGGAATCGAATTCTGAGTTATAAAACAGTTTGTAGGGATTAATCTCTAAGGACATTGCAAACTATCCAGTGGCATAATTTGGTGCGTCTTAGGACAAAAAACTGTATTAATTCACAATGAATAAAAAATTCAAGGCCTATATGGTTAGAAACACAATTAAGTTAGCTTTCCAACGGTGTAAACGGTTCAAAATTTTGACATAGGGAATGAAAGATATGAACATTTAAGCAAGTGATGCACATGTTGCCTGGCAGCAGCAGCCTTGATGTTTTGAAATGAATGTTGAATGTATGGAGTCATGTAATGATTTAAATAGTTACTGATTTTTTATTCTATGGCTTGGTGTGCATTTTCAAATAGTTTTAATTGTAGTTTTGTGTACTATTTTGTACACAGTTTCAAGCAGTTTGAATGCTACCTTGTATATATATATGTATGTGCTTGTATACAGCCTAGGACAGTTTGGATGAATGAATTATGTGTATTGCTGCCCTGTTTTGAAGAAATGAATGTACCTTGTCTTGACCTTGATTTAATTGTCTAAAATGTTAGAACGAGAAGAGGACATGGGAGAAGGGTCTAAGGAGGAGCATTCCAATGCTAAACAAAAGGGGATAGTCTTTTGAGACTAAGGTAGCTTGGAGTATTGTGAGTGTAGTTTAATATAGGAGTCCTAACCAAAGATGCATGTCTACTTCTTGTTATTTTATGCCATGTTAATATACTTGATTTAAGCTTGGTTGTGATAAAAAAGTGGAATAGTGGTTTAAGCTAAAACTTGAGATCTAATAGTAACATGTATGTGTTGAATTATTTAGGAAGAAAAGTGAAAACAAATGCTTGAATCATGATGCATTGACTGTGATTAATTCGAATGAATGCTTGAATGTACATCTATGATTTAAATACCTATTAACATGATATAAATCGTGAATTAAAGATCTTGTTTGATGCCTAGAGATGGCATATGTTAATTGCTTGATTGAATGAAAAGATTAAATTGCAAAGTGTAGAGTTAAGGCTCAATTGGCCTAAGGGTTGTATATATAAGCATGATCTTGCAATGTATCACTTGAATTGATCCCTGAATAAGCTATTGCTTGACTTAAACGTCAAATACTTGAATAAGTGATTCATAATTGAACAAAGCCTTGGTTGTTAGTGGCCATAGGTAGGATGGCATGCCATAGAGTCTAGAGCTCTTATGTGTTGGGTGGACTATGGTCCAGGGCTAAGGCCCCTATTGGCGACAGTTGGATGGTACGTATGTGTGGTCGTTGGCGACTGTAGGAGGGCTGAGCAGTACTACGGTACATCTTGTGGCGACAGTTGGTTGGTGACTCGATTTCCTGGACAACTAAATACCAAAGGCATAAACTAAAGAAAGCAAATGAGAAATAATTAGAGCATATAGCTTATTTGTTACTTGAATTATTTGATACTTGAATTATATGATTATTGAATTACTTGATACTTGAATTACTTGATACTTGAGTTACTTGATACTTGAACTACTTGATACTGAGTTACTTGACACATGAAGTTTCTTGATACTTGAATTTACTAATGCTAGAATTTCTTGCTACTTGAATGGCATATAATCCCACTTGCATCGATGTGTGCCTGAAAGCCTTGCTTGAAATGATATGTTACTAAATTTGAAATGATAAGTATGCTTGATCTTGTGATAGTCGAATGATTAAAGAATTGAGCATGTGAAGTTAAACCTACATGAATTGCTTACTTGTCTTGAATGTAACAACCTAAAGACATACCTAATAACTTGAATTGAGTATATCATCGTATACCAGTTAAATTTTTTTATAAGATGGTTAAGCTGCGCATATATATATATATATATATATATATAATGTTATTCGAAGTGGATATAATTAGGTTAAGTAGGCCATCCGATTACTATACATGATAAACATGTCCTTGCTCGAATGATTATTTGTGATCGATTATGGGCCTTGCTAGTGTTCAACTCATCGATTAGTGATGAGTTCTTGAAAGTTTTAAATTGTTCGTGTTCCAATGTTTTCCAGTAATGCTCTTGAGCCGGTTTACTACTAAACCGGGGTAGGGGTGTTACATTTATTTTGGTATCAGAGCATTTTTAGTTGGTTCTAGGACTAATCCGGGCTCTCTTGCATCATATAGGATACTTGTGCCACCTAGGATACTTGTATTGTATAGCTTGTGTCTTTGCTTAACTAAACCGAATTCCTAATTGTCCTATTTGAACGTAGAATGTCTGAAACAAGGCTCGCTCCGGACGATGAAAGTCCCGTAGGCTCCTCAAATAAAGGAGATAGTGTGATGATGGAGTAGAATCCTCCACAGCAACAAGCTGAACCAAGAGCGCAAGTCAACCCCAAACCCAAGCTATTATTCAATAGGAAGCTCTTGTTATAAATCCTGTGCAGCAGGAATGTCTCCTGAGCATGAAGGAGATGTTCGATCATCTTGTAACTACTTTGAAATGAGACCATCCTATTCTTGCTCCTGCTACCGCTCAAAATATATCCTGATTGACAAACTGGCTCAACACCAGGCTTATACCTTCACCGGTACTGATGAAGACTATCCTGAAGTAACTAAGTATTGGTTAGAGGCCACTACTCGAATCCTAACCAAACAAATGCCCTGTTCTGATGAACACAAACTTGAATGTGCTATAGCCCTGTTGGCAGACGAAGCTCTGAGCTGGTGGGAAACCACTACCCTGACTGCTGCTACTGAAGCTGTAACTTGGAAATTCTTCCTCGATGAATTAGGAAGAAATACATCAATGAACAATACCTGGCTGAGCGCCGAAAGTGTTTCTTGTACCTCAAGCAAGTAGGCTGACCTATCGAACAATATGTGAGTGACTTATTCAAATATTGTAAATATGGGTTGGAATACATCAAGACTAATGCTGACAAGTGTAGGATGTTTATCGATGGACTGAATGATGAATTAAGTCCAATATTCATTGCCCTGGGTATCACTACCTTCCAGAATTTGGTGAACCTGGCTATTGCAACCGAGGCGAATATGAAAGCCTCTAAGAAATGCAAAACCAGAAACTCCTGGAAAGACAAACGATCTAGGAATATTGACAAGCCTCACTAGCAGTCAAAGAAGTCCAAATATTCTAAGGATCACTCTTCGAATTACACTCCTGCTCAGAAGAGCAACTACATACCGAGACCCCAATCGGTATCCAAGCCTTCAGCCCCGATCATATTTGTTGATAGTACGGGGAATTTCGGTAAAGTTGCTCAATATCCTACTTGCAAGTTTTGCCATAAACACCACACCGGCCAGTGTAGAACTCTACAGAATCTATGTTTCTTATGTGGAGCCTCCGATCACTATGTTAGGGATTGTCCTCATAATCCTAACAAGGTTCCGAATCGAACTCCTGCAAATGCTAGCTCAGCTTCTTCCATTCGAAACAAAGGTCCTAGACAAGTTCAGTCTGGAAATCAGGCGAAGGGCAAAGGACAACATTCGAATACCCCTACTCACCAGGAATCTCGGGCTCCTGCTTCCATCTATCATATACGGGGAAAAGAAGATGAAGAATCACCTGATGTAATAGCAGGTACCGTTGAGTTAAATTTGACTCATGTTTATGCTTTAATAGACTCGGGATCCGCTCATTCTTTTTTATGCTCAACCTTGATTGTAAAGTTGAACTTAAAGCCTGAAATTGTAAAACAAAGCCTTTTAGTTTCGAAACCAATAGGAGGAATTACAAACATAAACCTTATCTGTAGAAACTGTCCCCTATTCATTTGAAATGTACCATTTCTTGTTAATCTATATGTACTACCAACTTGTGAGTTCGGTCTAGTACTGGGACTAGATTGGTTAAGCAAGCATGAAGCCTGGGTAGATTGCCTAAATATGAGACTTTATCTCCGGGGTTTAGGAAAGGAATTCATTCTCCTAATTGATAGGAAATCGACTTCAATCTTTGATGCTATGGTCTTACAAGATGAACTTGAATTCGGCTTACCTAGTATGTTAATTGTATCTAAATTCATTGATGTTTTTCCAGAGGAACTCCCTGGTCTCCCTCCAACCAGAGAAGTAGAGTTCGGGATCGAAGTTCAACCTAGAATAACTCTGGTGTCCATCACACCTTATCGAATGGCACCTATTGAGTTGAAAGAACTCAAGAGGAAACTCCAAGAGCTACAAGACAAAAGCTTTATTCGGCCTAGCTCTTCTCCTTGGGGTGCTCCAGTCTTGTTCGTGAAGAAGAAAGACGGGACTATGAGACTCTGTATTAACTACAGACAATTGACCAAGCTTACTATCAAGAATCGATATCCTCTCCCAATGATTGAAGAACTTTTCGATCAACTCAAAGATGCTGCAGTATTCTCAAAGATCAATTTGTGATCGGGATACTACCAAATGAGGGTAAAAGAAGAAGATGTACCCAAGACAGCCTTTCGTACTCGATATGGCCATTTTGAATTCCTTGTAATGCCATTCGGGTTAATGAATGCTCTAGCTGCTTTCATGGATCTCATGAACCGTGTATTCAAGCCCTATCTTGAGAAGTTTGTAGTTGTCTTCATTGATTACATTTTAGTGTATTCTTCGAATAAGGAAGAACATTATGAACACCTTTGAATTGTATTGCAAACTCTTCGAGAACGTCAATTGTTCTCAAAGTTATCAAAATGTGAATTTTGGCTATCGGAAGTCTCTTTCCTTGGCCATGTCATCTCAGCAAAAGGGATTAAAGTAGACCCGAGCAAAATTCAATCCATCCTGGATTGGAAACTTCTGAGGAATGTTGGTGAGGTCAGAAGCTTTCTCGGTTTAGCCGGGTATTATTGACATTTTGTCAAGGGATTCTTATCCATTGTCGCAAGTTTGACTAAGCTAACTCGCAAAGATACACCCTTTTTTGGTCGGAGAACCAACAACAAAGCTTCGATCAGCTTAAACAAGCCCTGACTCATGCTCCGGTTCTCATCCAACCAGTATTGGGCAAAGGGTACACTGTTTACAGTGATGCGCCTCATTTGGGACTAGGATGTGTCCTAATGCAAGATGGAAACGTGGTAACTTACGCTTCAAGGCAGCTAAAACAACACAAGTCAAACTACCCTACTCATGATCTAGAATTGGCAGCTATCGTGTTTGCACTCAAAGTCTGGAGACATTACTTGTACGGGGAGAAATGCAACTTGTTCACAGACCACAAGAGCCTCAATTACCTCCTAACTCAAAAAGACTTGAATTTGAGGCAAAGGAGATGGCTAGATTTGCTTAAAGACTATGATTTAGTTATCGACTACCATCCGGGGAAAGCAAACGTAGATGTTGATGCCCTTAGTCGCAGACCATACTCGGGTAAACCCTTAAATCTAAATCCTAGAATAATTCATTCGAAATGTTCCTTTCTTGACTTGCAAATAACCATTCGAATTAGACTTTCTTGACTTACAAGTAACTATTTGAAAATCTCCCTTAATGATCTTTTGCATTCATTTGTAACTTCCTTGGCTATCAATGCTCATTTCCGTTTATCCAAAGGACGGAAATTCTTGTCTGAACTTCAAGTTCAATCTAGTCTAATCTCAAAAATCAAAGAACTCCAACAAATTGATCCAGATCTTTAGAAGATCAAGTCCAGGCTAGACTTTGAGTCTAATTCTAACTTCTCCCTCAAGTCGAATGGACTTCTTTATTTCAATAATACAGTATGTGTTCCTAACAACGAGGAACTAAGACACGAGATGTTACAAGAAGCTTACCAAAGCTCTTTATCGATTCATCCTAGATCGGTTAAGATGTACAAGGACCTAAAGCCACTATACTGGTCGCCAGGCATGAAATCGGCTATAACAGACTTTGTTTCAAAGTGCTTAACTTGTCAGAGGGTCAAAGCCGAGCATCAAGTCCCTACTGGATTGCTCCAACCAATCAAATTCCATCAGTGGAAATGGGACCAGATTACAATGGACTTCATTACTGGTTTTCCTTACACTCCATGAAAGAACGATGTTGTGTGGGTGATTGTTGATAGATTCACAAAGTCTACTCGCTTCATCCCTATTCGAATGAACCTAAGTTTGGGTGCCTTATCTGAGTTATATATTTGTGAAGTAGTACATTTGCACAGAATTCATACATCCATAATCTCCGATAGAGATCTTAGATTACCCGCTCGATTTTGGAAATCCTTGCAAAAAGCCCTTGGAACCAAACTGCATTTGAGCAGAGCTTTTCATCCACAAAGTGATGGCCAATCAGAAAGGGTGATACAAGTACTTGAAGACATGTTACAAGCTTGTGTTATAGACTTCGGGAAGAATTGGTAAAAGTCCCTACCCCTAATAGAGTTTGCTCACAATAATAGCTACCAGGCATCTATTTATATGGCACCATTCGAAGCTCTATACGGAAGGAAATGTAGAACTCCCTTATGTTGGTCTGAATTGGGAGAAAACAAGGTTTTGGGACCTCAATTACTCAGAGAAACCGAGGAACAAGTCCAAATCATACGTGATCGATTGAAGCAAGACTTTGATAGACAGAAAGCATATGCAGACTTGAAAAGGAGAGACATCCAATACAATGTTGGAGACAAATTCTTCCTCAAAGTCTCCTATTGGAAGAAAATCTTTCGGTTTGGAAAAAAAAAGAAAGCTTAGTCCCCGATTCATTAGACTATTCGAAATCATTGAAAGGATTGGTCCAGTGGCTTATCGATTGGAACTCCCTAGTGAATTTCATAAGATCCATAAGGTTTTCCCTGTTTCCATGCTTAGAAAATATCGATCTGATCCATCCCATATTCTAGAACCTGAAGAAGTTGAGTTGAATCCTGACCTATCATAGAAGAAGAGCCAATACGAATACTTGACAAAGAAGTTAGAAGACTCTGAAACAAGAATGTTCCCTTGTGAAAGTGTTATGGAGGAATCATAAAAATGGAATACGCAACTTGGGAACCTGAGGCTACGATGAGAGATCAATATCCTCACTTGTTCAACTCAGGTAAATTCGGGGGCGAATTTATTTTAGGGGGGAGAATTGAATGCCCCAAACCCGAGCCTAGTAGCATATTTCTAAAAGTGGTAGTTTAATTTAAATTACAGAATTGTGATATCCCTAAACTGAACCTATAAGTTGTTACCACAAATTAAACTGATTAGCTAGTTAAATTATATCCTAATCAAATGAAAGAAGGGAGCTAATTGTGAGAATAAAAAAAAGGAAGAACACTAAATTATAGTGACTAAAATGAATGACTTGTTAAACGTGGAGTTTTCATGTCAAAAGGGGAATTATGTGGGGTTTTAACCCATGTTTAATTGATAATATTAATTAAAGGGGAGATGGATAGTCATCTTCTTCGTTCCTTCTCCTTACCGAAACCAAACACCATTGAGAGAGTTGAGTCAGACAGCCATGAAAACTTAGATTAGAGCTTGGTTTTGGACTCATTTGAGGTAGAACAAACTGTTTCTTCAAAAAGAAAAAGGTAATGTTTAGTGTTCATGAAATTCCTCTTTGATTTTGAGATTCTAACAACTTGTTTTGCTTGAAAAGGTTAGATTGATTGCTGGAAAATTTGGAATGGTTTATGTGACTTTGTTTGTTGTTAACTTCTTTAGAGACTAAGTTGATATAGTACATAAGAATGGATTAGAGGACTATTACACTTTTTGTTTGAAGAAAGGATTATTTAAAGGCTGTTAATACATGTTTCTATGTGTATAAAGAGTTAGGAACTGTTTTGTTAAATGAAAAAGCATGAACTTACAACCTGTCTTGTTTTGTATACATAAGCATGTTCTTAAAGTTGTCTTAATTGAAAATGATGATGTTAAGGACTGCTCTACATCTAGGAGAAACATTAGAGATTGATTTTAAGTCTATGGACTGCTTTGAGGAAGATTGTTGTATGTTAATGAACCGATTCAAAAATATTGCTTAATTGCTCTGTTTCCTTATGTTTGACACATAATTGGACTGACTTAGACATGTATGAGTGAGTATATATGTTGAACAATCATGTTAGAATTATTGTTTAAGTGACTATTGAAGCTATAATCTAGCTTAAGGAAATCTGTCCAGAAAACTCTGTTTCGGGCAGTAAGTTTAAAAATTTGTAGAAAATCACATAGATAAAATTACAGAATAAATCTTATATATATAGAATTGAGTACGTCTAGTTTCGTATGCAACAAACGGAATCGAATTCTGAGTTATAAAATAGTTTGTAGAGATTAATCTCTAAAGACAATGCAAACTGTCTAGTGGCATAATTTGGTGCGTCTTAGGACAAAAAACTGTAT